>CM038622.1:13327234-13409734 GCA_021554675.1 Leuciscus idus
ATATGATTTAAGACAAACCATGTGCAAATTCATAAGTCAACACCATTGCTGAGTATTTTCCCCTTAAAACTGCAGTGAACCAAAGACAGTCTCAAAAACACGCTTTGAAATCGCTGGTGTTTCTGACGTCACAAACTACCTTGTAACCAATCAGATCAATGTGTGGGTGAGCTTTAGCATATCATTAACTATGATCACTCTGAAGTAGGGGAGTCTCAAGAGAAGACAGGTTATCCAGGTATATTTTTCGGGTGATATAAAAAAATCGGGTAGATTTATAGCCTGGGAAAACCCAGACAAACTTCCAGCAAATTTAGATTTGCTCTGCAAGTAGTCTGGCAAAGAGCTCATTCAAGCCGATTTCTAATCCGTCCAAATCGAGGCACCAATCAGAAACGTTGGGGCGGGCTTTACACGATGACGATCGCTCTGATTGGTTTTAGGTCTATCCAATTGCGCCCAGAGGCATTTGAGCGACGTCCGTCAGTGAAGCGCACCAACTTTTAAATGCATTATTATATTCAAATTGCAAACACATGAGGACAGTCTCCATGAGAGACCCACTGGCAGATGAACGTGCTACTACATTTCTCTCCGAAACGGTAGGAAATTAAATTAGATTTAATAGAGGATTTTAACTGTGACAAGATGATTGACAGGGCAGTTTACGTGACAGGATGCACGTGACAGATCCGTCCGATAAAGATGACGAAGTAGTATGTCCCAAAGCTTGCCTACTTTTTCTCTACACATTCAAAAGTAAATACCTTTTATTCACAAAAAAAGTACATACTTTTATGGCGTAGTGTAACTTAGGCGAATTGGGACGCAGCATATGGCTTTACACGATGACGATCGCTCTGATTGGTTTTAGGTCTATCCGATTGCGCCCAGAGGCATTTGAGCGACGTCCGTTGGTGACGCCCCTTTGGAAATGAGTTATTAATGAAGCTTTGCCAGACCATAACTCAGTTACTACTGAGAATGGTCTGGTTTTAACCAGGCTAGTAGATTTAGCAATACAGCGGGTGAATTATCTATATGATGTACACTCACCTAAAGGATTATTAGGAACACCTGTTCAATTTCTCATTAATGCAATTATCTAATCAACCAATCACATGGCAGTTGCTTCAATGCATTTAGGGGTGTGGTCCTGGTCAAGACAATCTCCTGAACTCCAAACTGACTGTCAGAATGGGAAAGAAAGGTGATTTAAGCAATTTTGAGAAATTGGACAGTTGAAGACTGGAAAAATGTTGCCTGGTCTGATGAGTCTCGATTTCTGTTGAGACATTCAGATGGTAGAGTCAGAATTTGGCGTAAACAGAATGAGAACATGGATCCATCATGCCTTGTTACCACTGTGCAGGCTGGTGGTGGTGGTGTAATGGTGTGGGGGATGTTTTCTTGGCACACTTTAGGCCCCTTAGTGCCAATTGGGCATCGTTTAAATGCCACGGCCTACCTGAGCATTGTTTCTGACCATGTCCATCCCTTTATGACCACCATGTACCCATCCTCTGATGGCTACTTCCAGCAGGATAATGCACCATGTCACAAAGCTCGAATCATTTCAAATTGGTTTCTTGAACATGACAATGAGTTCACTGTACTAAAATGGCCCCCACAGTCACCAGATCTCAACCCAATAGAGCATCTTTGGGATGTGGTGGAACGGGAGCTTCGTGCCCTGGATGTGCATCCCACAAATCTCCATCAACTGCAAGATGCTATCCTATCAATATGGGCCAACATTTCTAAAGAATGCTTTCAGCACCTTGTTGAATCAATGCCACATAGAATTAAGGCAGTTCTGAAGGCGAAAGGGGGTCAAACACAGTATTAGTATGGTGTTCCTAATAATCCTTTAGGTGAGTGTATATTACGATGTTATGATGAACTATAAGCCTTTCAAGGATGCGGATTGTTAGAAGGCAGGCTGCCATAGACTTGAAGAGCGGAAGGAGAACTGAAAATATAAATATATGCCAATTCAAAATATGAACAAGTAGGCCTACTATAATAGTGAATAAATAACACTAAAATACCACTTTTAAGGACTCAGGAGGAGAAAACTCCCCAAAAAACGTTTTATTTACTCATGCTTTTTAGTATGGTTGTTAAAAGTCTGTGCCCTGACATAGACTACGTTACCCATAATGCATGTGTTCATTTGTAGTTTTGGTCCCCTCCCACTAGTTTTGTAGTTCACGGTCTCTCACAATGGTTGAATTGGATCATTGAAAGTCAACAGCAAAGACATTGTTAATAAAGTGAGATTAAATACATAAAGTATATTTGTTTTTAACAAGAAGCAATGAGAAATACATTTGCAACTCTGCTTGCAAAATATCACAATACAAATCAACATTTTCAAAAGCAGTTAACCTCCTAAAATTAGTCTGTGTTGCTGTCATAGCAGTTGCGAATCAGGTCTCCAAACACCTGTTTTCAGGCAGGCCTGAGTTCATTACACATTCTTCACACCAAGCAAACTCAGACATCAGACACACTTAAAGGGCTGGTTGATTATGATTTCACTTTTCTAACTTTAGTTAGTGTGTAATGTTGCTGTTTGAGCATAAACAACATCTGCAAAGTTACGACGCTCAACGTTCAAAGCAAAGGGAGATATTTTCTTTGTTTTAAAAAGAAATAGCTTTTTAAGGACTACAACAAACGGCTAGTAGGGACTACACGACATTCCTCCCGGGTTAGTGACATCACTAACCCTAAAATTTACATAAACCCCACCCCCGGATTTATAGATTATCATGATAGAATATGCTAATCAATGACTAGAAGATAACTACACATATAAGCTACATAAATTCATCAACTAACCATTCAGAAATGTCCTGTTGCTTCTACATGTTGTCACTTCTTCTTGAGTCTCTCCATCATTGTCTGACTCCGGTTTGAACATAAAATTCGAAAAGTTTTGAAATTCCCAGTGCATGTCTGTGTGAGGTAAAGGGACACAAGCTGTTGTAGCTCCGCCCCCTGTGCCGGGAGCAGCAGCTCATTTGCATTTAAAGGGACAGACACAAAAATGGTGCATTTTTGCTCACCCTCAAAAAGTGACAACTTTAAAATGCTATATAAAAATATCTGTGGCGTATTTTGAGATAAAACTTCACATACACACTCTGGGGACATCAGATATTTATTTTACATCTTGTGAAAAGGGCATTATACCACCCCTTTAAATCGCTAGTGACAAAACGACATAAGCAAGAAATTTGGGTAATTTAGGCCTTTGGGTTGCTCCAAATTTTGGATAGCAAGAACCACCCACTAATAACAATGGACTGTCCATTGTGAACAAATAAACCCAAACCCCAAAAAACAAAACAAAAACAATTAACTTTCCTTGAAATCACTTTTCTAATCCGGTAGCCCTCAAGACCGGCGGCATTTCTTGAAGGACTTGTGAGCTTAGCACGATAATAAAGCTGTAGCAGAGACCACCTGTTAGACTGGCTAAAGAGAGGGCACCACATTATAACAGCGAGACGAGCCTTTCTCAAACAGATGAGGAGGGGAATAGACAGTTTGTTATGTCTATTACAGACAGATGGAGACCCTTTCTCTTCTGCACGCTCTACACGTTTACAGAGAAAACCCATCCATCTGTCTATCCTCCCATTGATCCATTTATGTGCATCCTCGACCCTCGGCCTCCCCTGCTGTTCTTGTGTGCATTTCACTCTAATGCCTCAGCTCAACAAGAGCTTAGGTTCTGGCGACTCTAGAGGGGTGACTGGGCTTAACTGGGCTGAGATCAAATGCCCTTGGATTGAGAGGACGAACAGCCAGCACAGAGACTTTCATCATCCGTCCGCCCTGATCCGCGTTTATGAGTTGCTTAAAAACCAGCAGATTATGGCACAAGCACATTATACTCTTGTTATTGATTTGGCATCTAAGTGTGTTTTTGTGTAAGTGAGTGTTCATGCACTGTGAACATGAACTGTGTCTAACAAGAGAGTGCAATGGGTATATATAGTCTATGATACTATCGTAATTGTTGTTTTAACGATGTGCACTCAGATATTATCGAGTATGACCCTCACTTTGCAAACACCAAACACAAACACCCAAGACAGTGCATACACTGCATGATGTAGCCTTTTACTCCATAAAAATGTGTATTGAGTAGTCTTTTAGGCTATATTTATGATATAGTTAAGCAATCACACAAAGAGTGCCATTCCCCCTCCCCCCAAAGTATCGTACCAGCGACTACAAATGCGATATTGATTTTATACAACAGTTTAATAAACAAGTTGTTGATATTAAGTGACTTACATTTTAGGCACAATAGTTTTGCCCTATTTCACCGAAAAAAATAGCTCCAAATAAAGCCACAGCAGAACTGTTTTGCGTCAAACACAGCTGTGTTTTGTTACTGAATGAATCATTCCATTTGAACAAATCAGTTGAGTGAATGATTCAATGACTGACTCAATAAGAAAGTCAAATGCTTCGTTCCTGGAATGATTAGCAGTTTCAACAAATCGGTTTAATTAATGACTCGATTTGCTCATTAACAGTGACTTTCCGCCACATAATAAATGATACAGAGGCTTCATTTAATTAGGTAAGAAAAATGGCCCATATAAAGGTAAAAATGCAGATAAAAGGTAAAAAACTATTTAAACTTATTTGAAAATTTTATTTCTGTCACTGTTGCGAACTAACCAGTGCACAGAATATAAAGAATATCAAAAACTTTAGGAGTCAGCTGTTAATGGCAGACCTAAACCTGACAAGGTACAAACACAAACACACTCAGCAAAATATCGAGATATATTATTATATAATTTTTTTGTCAATATCACAACCCCCCCCCAAGAGTTGTTTTCAGCATTTGCAGTCAGAAATATTTGACAAGACATTTAAAAAAAGAATTTAAATAGACAAACTACCGAGTCTTTTATATAATAAACCAGAAATACCATTTACAGAACTGAGAATTCCATTTAAAAAAATAAATAAAAAAAAAATAAATATTATATATATATATATAATAATAATTATATATATATATATATCCGAATGACGTTTGCTTCCATTAACGGTTCTTGCACATTCATTCTTCTGCTTGTGCGGAATATTCTACTAAAAATAGTCAAACAAGGTTTTCAGCAAAACTTTTTCAACTTCATCACAGCTACTGAATCTACAGTGTGAAACATACAGCGCAACCAGTGTAGTTTAATTTCAGGACAAATGACTGTTAAAGATGGTTCATTTTAGAGAAACAAAAACTTACAGCTGGACCGATGTAGTCAGATTCCTGGACAAATGACTCTTATGAACCGGATCTTTTTAGCGAATCAAAATTATACTGCACACAACGAGTGTAGTTTGATTACAGAATGAATGAGTCAGCTCTTTTTAGTGAATCAAAGTTTCAAAGCTTTCAAGTAAGTGTGACACTTAGATTAGAGAAGTTACTGACCGGTAGTTCATATGGCAACGTGTGTAGTTAAAGCACACATTATGCGGTTTGTCAGTAGTATTTTATAAATACTAATGCATAATTTCCATATTTTAGTTCAGTTAAAAAGGGCCAATTATAGGATCACTTTCATGCTCTAAAATCTCTATGACAAGTTATACAAGTCAAAAGTAAAAAAGTTAAATTCTCTCATCATTTGGCAATGAAATTGCATAGCAAGCGCAAAGACACACATTGCAAATGCTAGAGCAAGACGCGGATTATTTCCACGATGTTGGATTATGTTCCTGCTGTGCTTCTGTTCTTGTTTTGGCTGTGAAGTTGTTTGCCTTCCAAATTGATCCAGTGCAATACGTGAGAGGCAATCAGATATCAGAGGCACTTGTTTCATTGATTGTCTCTCGTCCAGTCTTAAACAGTCTTAACAACAGCTAATATTTCGGACATTTTCGAGATGGGAAGTGGGAGACCGGCTTCACTCACAAGCTGCTGGCGGAGATTTAAACATTCAAGCTATAAGATCTTTTCCCACTGCTTTATGCCTCATGAGTAACATTCCTCCAATGACCTGAATTCCACATTTAACTCTTTTCCTCTTCAAATTTTCCAGCTTTCCGTGTTTTCACATTTATACGGTAGGGGACGCTATTAGGCATCTTCTGAAAGAGTACTGAATCTCCAGATCAAAACACAGGAAAAAAGGAGCAGAAACAAGAGATAAAAGCATTGCTAATGCACATTGTAATCTTTGAAAAAGCAAGACGCGATTTTATCAACTTTTGTTCAAAATGTTGCTGTTTGTTTTTAATGAAACTTACCCACATTTTTTTAAGTGTTGATAAAAAAGAGAATGCATGAAGCTAGAATAAAACTTTTTTCGTTGTTGTTTAAAAGCAGAGGCTCTGTTTTTCCTTTGATATTTTGTATGTTCAGATATTCATACAACAAAATATTCTGGGGACAACCTGTCACTCACATGAGACAAACCATGTGTAAATTCATAAGTCGACAGCATTGCTGAGTATTTTCTCATTAAAACTGCAGTGAACCAAAGACGCTTTGAAATCGCTGGTGTTTCTGACGTCACAAACTACCTTGTAACCAATCAGATCAACGTGTGATCGTCAACCAGTGGATCTCTGAGCTGAGTGAGTGAGTGGAGGCGGGGCTCATTTGCATATTCATAGAACTAAATGAGGCAAGGGTGTAGAGTTACATTCAAGCTATTTTAAGGCATGAAGACTTTTTTTCCAATGAAAAAATGACTTGATGATCAAAGATAAGCAACAAAATTATTGACTACTGGGGGACTTCAAAAGTTTTAGAGGACACAAATTGTTACATACAGAAGCAGCTTATTTTCTGTCTGCAAAACCAGCCTGGTTTTAACTAAAATGTTGAACACTTACCTTCCTCTCCACGGCATTACCAGCTCTGGGTTGATCTTTCGGATGAAATATTCACCTCCAGGTCTGAGGCCTTGGTCCAAACAACCCAGTGGGATGTTTTCTTTTGTCTCGTCCTCCACCGGTTCCTCAGTTTGGGGCCTGAGCACACCCAAGTAACGAGGCAGCAAGTTGATGAACACCTGCAGAATGTTAGATGACAGGATAGGCTTTCAGTTTTAAGTAATTGGATGGAATAATGTAAAGAAGCTGCTCTTTGAATCAAGATGCGTCACCTTTCGCACCCATACGGGCATGTGGTGTGTGCTGGGAGTCCTATGGTGGAGGTTCAGGACCACCACGCTTAGGATGACTGAGAACGTCACCAGGATCATGGTGAACATCACGTATTTCACGATGATAGGAATGCCAAGTGATGTTTCTGGGACTTTGTCAGCCAACAACAGCATGAAAACAGTGAGAGCAATGAGGACTGAGATGGATAGAGTCATCTTCTCACCTGAGGGAGAGGCCAGAAATCACGTCTTATACTGTATATATGGGCTTATCTTAGGCCATTAAGCCTCTGTATAGGGAAAAGCACAAACTATTATTTAATGCATGGAGGCAAATTGAAATATTAGGCAGACAAAAGGCAGAAAACTAAAACATTTCTGTTAGTTGAAATAAAGGTGAAATAAAGTAAATATTAGATGAAAAACTAAACGAAAATGAGAAATGTTGCCTTGGCAATAAACAAAAATTATCAACTGGAAATAAATAAAATCTAAAAATAAATCTAAAACTGAAATAAAAATAAAAATAAATGAAATTACTAAAAATTTTTACCAAAATCAACGTGGAAACTAAAAATATAAAAATAAAAGGTAAATCAAAATATAAATACAATTATAATAAAACTAAAATAACACTGGAAAATATATATTTTTTGTCATCCACATTTTGTATACACCTTATACTTTTTGAGTCTTGTAAAAAACTACCATTCAAAGGCTTGGGGTAAGTTTTTTTTTTTTTTTTTGACATCAATACTTTTATAATTAGTAAAGACATTTATAATGCTCCAAAATAATTATACTTCAAATAACTGCCATTCATTTGAACTTTCTATTCATCAAAGAATCCTTAAAAGAAAAGTATCAACAGTTTTCAGAAAAATATGAAGCAGCACAACTACTTTTAACATTGATGAAATGTTTCTTGAGGATCAAATCATCATATTAATATGATTTCTGAAGGATCATGTGACACTGAAGACTGGAGTAATGATGCTGAAAATTCAGCTTTGATCTCAGGAATAAATTACATTTTAAGATCTATTACAATAGAAAAACAGCTATTTCGAATTGCAAAAATATTTCACAATATTACTGTTTTTACAGTATTTTTGATCAAATAAATGCAGCTTTGGTGAGAAAACATTAAATAAAACGCTCCAACTTTTGAATGGCAGTGTTTTTTAAATAGTCAGCGTGCTTCATAAAACATAAAACAGTCATCGTATTGATTTTCTAATTAGAGATGGGCACCTGCGCCAGGTGGCAGGTAGAAGACAAATATGGCCAGCACACTGGTGAGGATGCAGGGCACGATGATGTTGATGATGTAGAACAGAGGCTTCCTCTCGATGATCAGGTAGAAGGTGATGTCTTCATACAGGTCCTCCTGGACGATCTTCCTGCTGGGCTTGTGACAAATCTGCCACTCGCCGTTCTCTTAGGGAAGAGAGAGGACTAGTGAGAGAGAAAGAGATAGAAGGAAGGAGAGAGTGTGCCATGTGCAGAGTTGCTACATTGCTTGGCAACCGTAAACTATTATTATAAATGTACATATTTACTGAACACTGACATTCTTGCGTCATTTATGATGTTGGACAGGAAGTTGTCACATTTAAGAGGAAGTAAACTAACCAGTGAAGGCATTCTCATCAATAACTATCTCATGGAGCTCGTTGCCATCTTCATCTAGACCGTACTGAAGGTCCACTTCTGAGGAGTCATACGTGTAGGAACGAAACACCATTGTGCAGTTCTGCCAGTCGAATGGAAAGTATGCAACCTATAGAGCACAACTTTAAACTACTGTGAAATGAACGAGCGAGTACAATATAATAATAACAGTTAAAGCTACAGTAGGCAATGTTTTGTTATACTGGTCGAAACTCTTTTCACATCCTGAAAGCATTCAATAGTAGAAGTGGTCTAAATATTAAAAACTGTACATATATCTTCTGTGGAAGTCTCAGGTCCAAAAAATGTTCGTCCAATCATTGCATTCGGAATGAGGATAGATAGGATGTCAACATATTTATTTCCATACCTCTGCGCACCTGCTCTCACAGACATCAGAGTGTTTTATGAGGCTATCCAGAGTTGTAGACAGACGTCAGTCACTGAGCGCCACAAACAAACAGCCGAAACCTTTTACAGTTCCTCCTGAGCCAAAACAACAAGCTTATACTGCGTTCACGCCATAACTTCCGTAGTTAAAAGAGATTCTACCCAGATTTATACCTTTCAATGGCAACACTATCAACGCCGAAATGAATCTGTAGGAGTCAGGTGTTACAACTAGAGCTCTGTAAGTTGTTTACGTTCAATATTATTGTAATGTTTTGAGACATGAGGTAATTTAAAGTGTCAAAACACGTATGTCCGGTTTCTAGAGAGCGACAGGTTCTGCCACACTTCTGACTTTTTTTCTCACAACTGCGAGTTTACATCTCGCTATTCAGAATTGCGTGATATAAAGCCAGAATTGCGAGATATAAAGTCACAATTGCGAGTTATAAAGCCAGAATTGCGAGATATAAAGTCAGAATTGCGAGATATAAAGTCACAATTGCGAGTTATAAAGCCAGAATTGCGAGCTATAAAGTCACAATTGCGAGTTATAAAGCCAGAATTGCGAGATATAAAGTCACAATTGCGAGTTATAAAGCCAGAATTGCGTGATATAAAGTCACAATTGCGAGTTATAAAGCCAGAATTGCGAGATATAAAGTTACAATTGCGAGTTATAAAGCCAGAATTGCGAGATATAAAGTCCAATTCTAAGGAAAAAAAGACCACATTTTTATGTTTATATCTCGCAATTCTAACTTTATTACATAAAATTGGTAGATCTAAAGTTAGAATTGCGTGATATAAAGTTGCAATTGCAAGAAATAAACTCGCGACTTTTTAATTCTGTGGCGGAAACAAGCTTCCTTAGGCTGGGATCTTCTGCTTGCTATTACTAGCCTCTGAAACTGCACACCCTAGCTTTAGCCATTTCAATCAGTGATATGCCAACAGTCAATGTTCAAGGTTCAGTACAAGTTTCTGAACAACTTAACTAACAATAGTTTCTTTGATTCTGTCAAAAACGTATGACATTCGTTCATTCAATGGAACTGATCCCAGAACATTCCTCTAATGTGTGAACACTAAGACGTTTACATGTACCTCTATGGAGCAGGAGCTGCGATAGATGGCAGGCGGATACCAGGAGACGGTCCCATCACTCCTCACCAGCACGTTCACATACAGAGCCACGTCAAACTGACCATCATTACTGTTAAACACAGGGAGAACATCGCACAGTCCATGTGCCCTCAGCAGTTTAGATGCTTTAGTGTCATTTAAACCAAATACCTATTTAAATGTGGCTTCTTAAGATTTAGCAAGTTCCTAAACAATTGATTAGATTGCACTGCAAAAATGTATTCTTGTCAAGTATAAATATCTAAACAGTGTATCTTGAATATAGATGTATTTTGTAGGTAGATTTGTTTTTTCCATTCATATTAACAAAGAAAGAAATTGTGGCTGGTGTCCTGTTATAAATCATGCTTTTTAAAGGAAAACATGTTGTCAGTGTGGCGTTATATGAGGATGTTCTCACTTGTTGATTAGGTAGATGTCTGGACGCCACACTTTTATGGGAGGAATTCGCACAACGTCAATACTGTCGTAGTCCTCAGGATTCCAGGATAACCTGTAGTCGATCCATTCCTGGAAAACAGAGAGAGATGCATACATGCAAACTGCTTATATATGCACACTACCATTCAAAAGTCTCTTATTCTCATTAAGGCTGCATTTATTTGATAAAAAATGCAGGAAAAACTGTAATATTGTGAAATATTATTACAATTTAAAATGGCTATTTTCCTATGTGATAATATATAATAAAATGTAATTTATTCCTATTATTTTCAGCATCATTACTCCAGTCTTCAGTGCCACATGATCCTTCAGAAATCATTCTAATATGATGATTTGCTGCTCAAGAAACATTTATGATCAATTATCAATGTTGAAAACAGTTGTTGTGAAAACCGTGATACAACCATAAACACTGAAAGTTCAAATTAACAGCATTTATTTGAAATATATATATTTTTAAACAATGTAAAAGTTACTGTAACTTTTGACTTAATGCATCCTTGCTGAATATTAATTTCGTTTCGTTTTTCTCAAATCTTACTGACTTTTGAACGGTAGTGTATATTAAGTTTAATGGTATGTCCAATGAGGATATCTCATTTATATATGAGGATATTCCCTTGTCCCTTAAATTTTGACAGATAATTTGGGAACAGATTTATCCCCAAACCTTATCCTTTTAGCTAAGCAAACATTCTCTCTCTCTCTTTCTCACACACGCACACGCACACAGACAGACAAACACGCACACAGACAGACACACACACACACACACACACACACACAGAGCATCATTATACCGAGCTCCACGAGCACACTTATTTGCTCTACATCAGAAGAAAGCACATGAGACAGTTTAAAAAAAAAGGGAATTTAAATTCAGGAATTACTTGCAGATATAAAAAGTGACAAGTCAATTTAGCCGTAAAATAACCAGCGGTTAGAAGGGATGAGATAAACGCTCTGCCTCTCACCATATTCATGAACACGTTTGTTGTCATCTCTTCATTCTTCTCGTTCTGCGAGAGAGGAGAGATAGAGACATTAGTGTGTGTCGAGTGTGTCATGCTGTCAGTCCTCCATATGAAAGCTAATGCTGCATGCATGACTGGAAAGCTGGAGCGCTAATGTTCCTCTAATGTCAGGGAAATGTTTCTGAACCAGTGGGTCAGAGGCAGCAAAATCACCGAACACAAACTGTGTGAGCGATGACAGAGAGAGACAGAAATGTTTTGGGAAAAAATAATGAATAAAGAGAGGATCAGATGTGTGTGTGTGTGTGTCATACCAAGCTGATGAGCTGTACTAAAGTCATTCCCACTCGGACCATCACTCGCTCATTCCAGGTCCGTGCCGGTCGCACCTTCAGGTTGTAATCCTGAAACAAATCCTCCAGTAGCCTCCGTTCAGCCTCGGACGCCCCTGGACACACACAAACACATGCTTGTTTTATTTTAGCATGTAATTAACTCCTTTCCTCTCCTCTCCATGTTTCTTAATCAAAATAACCCCAGCACTGAACTCTCTTCAGTCACAAAAGGGTTTTCTAAGAGTGTGCCGACCCACTTCAGCATGCAGAGAGCCACTGGCCTCAGCGCCGCTTGCTTTGTCTTCTTATTACAAGGTCAAATGTGCAGTAGAAGTCACAGTTCATCAAAGCACATAACTGACACACAATGGTGACATATACACCTGTTACTATCCTCAATGACGTCAATTCTGATAAACTCGACCACCTCTACTGCAATGCAAAAATAATTTATCATTTTTTTTTATATTTAATAATACATTTTAATATATATACATGAATGAGAAAGAAAACACACGTGTAACAGTCTAATGGATCTGTGCATCAGGTCTTAAAGTGGTTCAAATTATGAGATCATTATTAATAATATTAAATCAATCAATCGATTGATCGTTAACAAATATAACAACAACAATTATATTAAAAAAATAAAAAAATTCAGTTGTACACACATATGTTGTGAATATACAAAATGTATTATCATACATATTTTTTAATAACAAATATTAAGAAGAATGCACTGTTATAAACACACACACATATATATAAACATACATTCTGTACTTTTATACTGTTTAAAGTCTGTAAATGTTTTTGAAAGTAATTTATTCAGCTAGAATGTGTTCCATTGATCAAAAGAGAAAGCAAATACTTTTACATTTCAAATAAATGCTGTTGTTTTAACCTCTTTATCCATCAAAGAATCCAAAAAAATAAAAAAAATAAAAAAAATAAATCAACATTGATAATAATCAGAAATGTTTCTCGAGCAGCAGATCATCATATTAGAATGATTTCTGAAGGATCATGTGACACTGAAGACTGGAGTAATGATGCTGAAAATACAGCTTTGATCACATGAATAAATTAAAATTTTAAATATATTCAAATAGAACACATTTTACTGTTTTTACTGTATTTAATAAATGCAGCCCTGGTGAGGAAAAGAGACTTCTTTCAAAAACATTTTTTAAATAAACTCATGGACCCCAAACCTTTAAAGGGTCGTGTAATTGTTTCAACACAAATGCTCTTTTCCCATAACAAAAGAACACACAACTCCCCGATCTGTGTTACCTGTGAGAGTCAGAAGCCAGCAGCTCCACAGGACCCAAAGCAGAGTCTTCATTTTAAGCACAAGCTGTATATCCAGAGTTTGGTCCCTTCACCACTGCCTCCACGTACAAACACACCTCAACAAACTCGCTCAAACTCACATATCCCGCTCCACAGTCTCTGTGCTCTCACTAACCGACAGCCCGATGTGATTCTGGTCATTTCGATGCCGGCTGCAGGGCCGAACCTTTCTGACAAACCCCTGACATGGTCACCTGATCATTTTTCTCCTCCCTGCAACCTGACTTGGGAAATGCAGTATCCGTGATTGGTTGGGAGGCCAAAGAATTATGGGAGGGAGAAAAGAATGTGTTTGGAATCTGTGGCAGCCCTGATCAGGCACCTGTTGATTGTGTGTGTGTGTGTGTGTGTGTGTGTGTGTGTGTGTGTGTGTGTGTGTGTGTGTGTGTGTGTGTGTGTGTGTGTGTGTGTGTGTGTGTGTGTGTGTGTGTGTGGCAGAGGGGATATTTTTGTGGGAGAACAAAGGGAAGAGGTGGGCACGACTGTTCCTTTCCGCAGGGTGAGATAGGACATAATTGAACATACTCTCATACACACACATGTACTGTTACACTGCTCGCATTCTTGGTGGGGACTTCCCTTTCACACTTGTTCTCAATATAGCCCAATATGTAATTATACAAGTACCTTTTGCCATTTTATGCCCTTTTACAAAGTCTTGATTTTGTTTTTGGGCTCTAATAGAAGAGGTTTTCATGTTTAAATGTTTAAAAACATAGTATTTTTTCCCATATTCTCCATTGTTGCAGCTCCTCTCTTCCCAGTCTGTCAGTAACGCTCTGTTTAGTTCCTGTCTCTATGAGTGTGTGTGCTCTGATTGGTCGGCTGTACCAGTGTGTTGTGACTGGTAAAGCGATTCGAGTGTGTTTGGGAAATGTCCCGCCTCTTACCATAATCTCCAGTTTCAACACTACTAACTAAATGCCGATTCGCGCGGGACTAATATTATCACAGGACCTCGGTGTTCGGTGAAATATGGTCGTCATTTGCGGGGGAATTTTTACTTTACAAATTACAGACATGGCCGATTCGCACGGGATTAAGATCACAGACAACCTCCGCAATTATTACAAATGACTAGAGGTCACCAGGTAATACTAATCCAGTGCGAATAGGGCTTAACTCAACCAGGCCTCATCCCTTTATTCTGCGTATGCCTTGGGCGGGAATTATTTAAATGAGGAATATTGTGATGTGTTCGTTCCTGGAAGAAAACTTAAGACTACGATGGAGGCGTTTCAGGGAGTTCAGTGACACTGATATAGAGAAGAACTCCCGCTGGAGGGACTTTGTGCATCGTAACTTTGCAGGCCTTTTTCATTCTCAAACAGCAACATTACACACTAAAGAAAGTTGAACATGTAAAAAAGTATAACCCTTTTGAGGGTAATTTTGTCATGACCATCTTGGAAGGTAAGCAAGAGTGCGTTGAGCGAAAAACGTGCATTGTGAACTATTCGCTCCGGCATCAAAAAAATCTGGGTAACACACACAAACATTTTAGAAGCCTTTTTTAAGATCAATACATTTCAATTAATAGTAAAAATTTCATCAAATTGAATTGATTAATCCTTACATATTATTCATATTTTATGACACAACTTAACGAAAAATGTTGTATAAATCTTAATGGAAGAAGGGAATGGACCATTTAGTTTGTGATTCATATTCATACATTTAAAACAAGAAAGTTTAAAAAAAAAGTTTAAGATTTATACAAAATGTTTTATTAAGATCCATTCTTAATTCATAATTTGAATAATATTTAAGGATTATTCAGTTCAATTTGATGGAATTTTACTATTAATTGAAATCTGTAAATGTGTAAAAAATGCAGTAACACACTTACAATGGAAGTGAATGGGGTTCAGTTTTGGAGGGCACAGGGTCACACACACACACACACACACACACACACACACACACACACACACGTCTGGTTCACTATCTTTGTGGGGACTCTCCATAGACTTAATGGTTTTAATACTGTACAAACTGTATATTCTATCTCCTTACACTAACCCTACCCCTAAACCTACCCATCACACACACAGACACACACACACAGACACACACAGACACACACACACACACACGTCTGGTTCACTATCTTTGTGGGGACTCTCCATAGACTTAATGGTTTTTATACTGTACAAACTGTATATTCTATCTCCTTACACTAACCCTACCCCTAAACCTACCCATCACAGAAAACTATCTAAACATTGAGAAAATCGCCTCTAAAGTTGTCCATTTATGTTGGCGATTGTGCTGCATCCACTCACAAAAATAAATGTTTTATATATTTACGGTAGGAAATTTACAAAATATCTTCATGGAACATGATCTTTACTTGATATCCTAATGATTTTTCGCATAAAAGAAAAATCAATAATTTTAACCCATATAATGTATTGTTGACTGTTGCCGCAAATATACCTGTTTATTGATTTAGACCACAGTCAACATGCTTTAGACAACTGTTGTAAGCCAAACAGGCTGTAAATTAAACTCAGACAAGTGCAAAACAAGCCGCACAAACAATCTCCTCTGAAAATTTTTCATTCAAAACATCCTTAAACCCAAAGCTGCACAGAGTTAGTGCGGGCAGTGAAAGATCTGGCTTTATGCCAGAAGATTTATATTAAAAAAAAAAAAACTTTCCCTGTATCTACTCCAGGGGTGTCACTCGGCTCATTTTAGGAGGGCTTCGGCTCATCCACGTATTCTAGTCTGCATTATTCAGTGTGTTCTTCTCTCCAGTGCCAGCGTCAAAAGCAGAGAACAACGTGTCTGCATTTATTGATAGATTGTTATGATATCTGCATCTGTATAGTTCATTGTCATAAATGTAGTTTACATAATATGATGTGGGAGCAATTAAAGACCATTTCCAATCCACTTTAAATCTGAGCATATATATTTAGGCTATTCATTTATTCATTACATTTATTTCATATACTCTTGCTAAACTTCATACTTCAGTGCAATAAAATTGCTAACATTTATTATAATATTCATTTTATAATAAATCCAAAAGCAACACGCGCGAAGGAGCGCTATGAAAGGGAGTGGGAATGGCAAATGAGCTAATGAGTGGTCCTCTGCTGCCATCTACTGGTTATAGTGGTAATTTCATGTCATTTTCACGTTAAACGTGTTTGTTTTCCACCAGGTGACAGAAATCCTCCACTAAAACCACACATTTTCCATTTTACCTCCATGAATGACATTGAGAAATGTAGATCTTCTTTAAAGTTAATTTTACCGCAAAAATGCAGAAAAACAAAAATAATAGCTTAAAACATTACATTTGTTGGAAAAAAAATATATAAAAACATTTTACCAACATATTGCTAATCTAGACAAGTTCAGTAATAAAAAAGTTTGTCTGTATTCTTAATGAATATTAGCTGGTTATTTAAAATGAAAAGAAATGAATTCAATATTCAGGGGTTGACTTGATAGGTAGTGTAGAACCTACTGTATTGTTCATGCCTACCCTAGAACACAAACTACACACATACACACACACACACACACACACACACACACACTATATATATACTCTATTTTTTTTTATTTATAAAAACATCACTTAGTGTGATTTATAAGCTGTTTTCATCATGGGGACCAAAAAATGTCCCCACAAGGACAGGGATTTCAGATATTGCCATCTTTGTGGAGACATTTTGTCTCCATAACATAGGGTTTACCTGAGCTACACACACACACACACACACACACACACACACACACACACACGGTGCAAGAAACAGTTTTTGTATTCTTTGAAGAAAAAAAAAAGAGCAGCTTTCCTGATCACCTTTGCTCTTTATTCATCACATAAAAATGTTCTTTAAAAACATCATGACTAGAACAGCCTTCACACACTTAAGAGCACACATCACACTAGGGTATCAAAACATGTCTTGCACACCATGCATAGATGCATGTAGACTACATTCTCAGAAAAAAAAAAAAGTATAAAAGCCATCACTGGGGCGGCACCCTTTCTAAAGGTAACCCTTTGTACCATATTTACCCCTAAAGGGTGCATATTATTGTCTTAAAAATACATAATAGTTCCTATAAAGTATACATATCAGTATCTAAATTGTGCATATTAGTACCATTTGATAGGATGCCACCGCAGTGACCACTTTTATTCTGTAAAAAGCAGTATCATTTATTTGATTAAAAATACAGTAAAGTTTGAGAAACAGTAATATTGAGAAATATTATTACACTTAATGTTTTCTATTTTGAATATATTTAAAAACACTATTTATTCCTGTGATCAAAGAATACATTTTCAGCATCACTACAGTCTTCAGTGTCACATGATCCTTCAGAAATCATTATAATATGCTGATTTGCTGCTCAAGAAACATTTCTGATTATCAATGCTAAGACTTAATTGTATAAAATCCTACTGAACTCAGCAATAATAAAGCTGTTTAGACGCATCCATCCATTGTCTTAATGGAAATATTCTGTGAATGAATTGCTGTGCTCTTTTTGTAACAGTAAAAGACCATAACTATGCACTGAACGGTGTCTAACACATCACATGCCAATGTTTATGAGGTTCAAGGCGTGAGAGAACGACTGTCAGATTTAGGGGAAGGGGTCAGTGGGAGTGGTATTGAAGCTGGCATAAGTGAAAATGGCCAGCGTCCCAACGGTGGTAAAAACCACAAAGATCCAGAGAAAGAGTCGATCAACCACCATGGCAACATACTGCCAGTCCTCCTTTAACTGAGAGGCAGACAGAAAGAGGAAAAGAAAAGAGAAAGTAGGGAAGGGGAGAAAAATGAGATGGAAAACAGTGAGAACGAAGGGAAGGTAAAGATTTCGAGAGCTCTGAAGCAGGAAAAGTAAACCTATGGTTCTGGTTATGATTGTAAATGACTTACAGCATCGTAGTCTTTCTCGGCCTGCAGTTGCTCTGCGATGTAAGTGATGGCCTCCACGGCTGCCTTGAGCTCTGGAGGAAGACTGAGGAAATGACTCGGCCCGTCAATGAACTTCCTCAGGTCAGTGCATTGACCATCAGGCTGGAACCTGCAACACAGGAGCAATGTCACTGTACACCGCAGCCAGTGTTGGGGATTAGCATTACAAGTAGCACATGTTTATGAAAAGATTTCTTTTTTCAAGGAACTAGTAAAGTAATACCCTGGTAATCCAGAGTTCTCGCGAGAGCACAAGTTGAATTTGCTCACCGAGTTTACTCTGGCGTCCAGTAATGATGCTCATTAAATATGCCCTTGTATCCGAGCTGCACCAATCACATCGGGTTATCTGATATAGGCGGGCCAGAAGCGAGATGACGACAGCGCTGTGACGTCAAAGTCATTAGTAAACATTGCAAGATGGCTATGGATGAACACCAGTTGTTTGAAACGGCTTTGGCCGCTACAATGAACGAGTTAGACTTGGCTTTTTATCTAAAAGAGGAACAGAAGACGACACTCGAATCATTCCTTTGGAAGAAGGATGTTTTTGCTGTTTTGCCGACCGGATACGGCAAGAGTCTAATCTACCAGTTAGCTCCGCTGGTAGCTAAGCGTATGGGGCTTGTTGTGATTGGTCATAGTGTTATCCAATTGCGTGCAGTGAGATTTTCAAATGCATGCTTGGTGCCGCCCCTCGAGCTGGTCGATTTTCATTAGTCGATGCCAGACCATTAAAGGTGGGGTATGTGATTCTCTTTTTTGTCCATTTTTTCAAAATCACTTGAAATCCTATTCCTAACCCACTTACAGCCACTGAGTTAGAATTACTGAAATGAAAATTAAGCAATTTAATCATCTGTGGAACAGGCAGGACTCGAAAAACTCCAGCCAATCATTTCCAAGACCACCTAGAATCATTGGACAGTATGTTCGTCAATCAAACGGTTCTACCATACCCCCCTCCCCCTCCCCCTCGCGTGCGTGACCGCGAGAGACAGAGAGAGAGTAATGGGTGGAGTCAGGGCCAGCGTTGGAGGAAAGAAGGTAGGACCATTTGAGTTGTGTATTTTCAAAATCTGCCGGCCGTTTTGCAAATCCCATACCCTACCTTTAATCTTTCAGATTTAGGTCTGGATTTCCAGGCTAGTAAAGTAATGCATTATTTTTTAATTTACATCAAAGTTACTTTTTCAAAAAAGTAACGCAAATGTATTGACTGAAAGCTTTCCTGTCTCCATGTTGAGAGAAATCGTGAGTACACCGTAAGTGCAGAGGCGTTGTGTGTGAACATGAGATGGTTATTGTAGTTCTAGACTGAATGTGAGTATTTACTCATCTCACTTGCACTAAACAGATTCAGTATTCCTTAAAATGTACAAAAACAGTGAAATGCAAACTCAGATTACACAAACCTGCAATAATTAAATGTTAAATAAAACAAATGCACTTTATGCATTTAATCTCACTTTATTAACCAATGTCTTTGCTGCTGACCTTCGATGATCCAATTCGGCCAAACTAATAAGCTAAAATGACTTTAGATAAACATCCAATTTGTGTTTATTTGTTTTATTGCTGAAGTAAAAGTGTTGAACTTTCTTCTTTTGTGATCCAGAACAGCTGAAAGGTTTGTTTGAGCAGCGCCATCTACTGTAAAGATGTTAATTTATTCATTTATTAACTTCTGGTGTGAAAAGGCCAAACATATAACTTTTTATTTATTTATTACAAAACAAGCAAGAAAGTAACGCAACACATAAAAAGTACCTAAGTAATGTAATTAGATACTTTTTTAGGGAGTGACGCAATATTGTAACATTACTTTTAAAAGTAACTTTCCACAACATTGACTGCAACACTGATTTATTCAATTCGGGGCAGGCTTGGCATTATTGTATGTGTGAACTGCCCAGAAACATGCTCTATAAACATGTACACACTGATGAGAATGCTGAACATTGGACATTGCAAGCACAAGGTCCTGTTGAACATACTTACTGTAAATACATACTTCTACTTCAGGGTAGTGAGTTACCTTCAAATGTTTGTACAAACATACCAGAAATGTTCGGTTACATATGAACCATATTCATGCCACTAGTGACACCAAGATCATGGGTTTCAGTCCCAGTAAATGCATGAACTGTTACTTTGAATGCAATGCAAGTAGCTTTTGGATAAAAGCATCTGCGAAATGCATGTAATATAAAATATAACTTTATTGTTTGTGGTAAAACATGCTTAAACTGAAAGGGATAGCCCAATAGACTATGTTTTGTTACCCATATAATGGAAGTCAATTGGAAATGAAACTGTTTGGTTACTAACATTTAAGTAACACAGGTTTGGAATGACCAAATGATTTCCATTTTTCTGCGTGGACTATTCCTTTAAATATCTACTTATTTTCTGAAGTTGAAGGGTTGACCTCAGTAAATTTGTATCAGGAATTTATGAACACAGAGTGAAACCTCAGGCAGCAAGTCTAAATCCACAGTGGATCTGATTACTTTGTCCTTGAGAAAAGGGTTTAAAGCCTAAGAATGCATTGGGCTGTGCACCATTCCTGTGGTGTCTGTGTGTGTGTGTGTTTGTGTGTGTGTGCGTGTGTGTGTCCACATAATCCCACAGCAGAAAAAGAGGCAGTTTCTCAAAACTCCCGTGTCAAGGTGACCCGTACCAATGAGGACTGACTGACTAACGTATAAAAACTTAATATAAAGTGATCGTGTCTCTTCAGAAAATTTGGACTAAACTGCTCAATTCATATGGATTAGTTTAACCATCTCTTTATGAACTTTTGGAAGAGTCAAAGTGTCAGTTGCGTAGCTGTTATTAGAGGGATCGGAGAGATTTCAGATTTCATCAAAAAAGATCTTCATTTGTGTTCCGACGATGAACGAAAGTCTTACGGATTTGGAACGACAAGTAATTAATGACAGAATTTTCATTTTTTTGGTGAACTATCCCTTTAACTCATTCATTTAATCACTCATTCACTTACTGTCATACTTATTCTTTCATTTAAAACCCTCACTCAATCATTCAGTTAGTCACTCTGAGTCATAATCTCTCTTTTTTCTCCCCAAATCTGTTTTATGCTGATGGTGTAACCACCCACCCCTGAAATCCTTCCAATGTGCTGATGAAATGCTTATCACCGCTGATGTGTTGCATTCCTCTTTTAAGAATCTGTTCACTAACATCTGTTTCATTATGAATCCCCTCTCTTTCTTTCTCTCCCACTGCTCCTCATCAATTTTCCAGATATTCACCTCCCCATCCCACCACAAGGGGTCAGTGTGACTCTTCATTCCTCACCGCCCTCGTCTGTGTTTGTGTATTCAGGTGCTGGAACAGGAGCTCATTGCAGGTAGTCTGTGGTTCCCCAGTGAGCTTCAGTGACCCGAGAGGAACCCCATTAGACTGAGACATACGTCAATGCCGGGCGGAGAGACCAGCAGATCGGGAGAAGAGAGCAGAGGAAAGCTTTAACCCAGCAGAGGAGTGTGTTTAACATCTAGCATGTACCTTCATTAAGAGCCTGGAACAGCATTAACATGATCACATTTACATTTATGCGTTTTATCCAATGCGACTTAAGCCCTATTCGCATTGGATAAGTATTACCTGGTGACCTCTTGTAATTTGTAATAATTGCGGAGGTTGTCTGAGATCTTAATCCCGTGCGAATCGGCCATGTCTGTAATTTGTAAAGTAAAAATTCCCCCGCAAATGACCTAATAATAATAATAATTCATTACATTTATATAGCGCTTTTCTCGGCACTCAAAGCGCTTTTTTACATAGAAGGGGGGAATCTCCTCAACCACCACCTACCATATTTCGCCGGACACAGAGGTCCTGTGATAATATTAGTCCCGTGCGAATCGGCATCTCTGTGATTTGGCGGGGGTCGTATATAATTTTTTCAAGGTTTTTGTTTCCTGTGCGCTTTTTTATCCATCTTTGGTGAAGAATGGAGGCTGCGTTGGAGTGTTTTGATAGTATTTTGGGTGCTGGGTCATATCGCTATATAGCCTGGTTAAAACCAGACCATTCTCAGTAGTAACTGAGTTATGGTCTGGCAAAGCTTCATTAATAACTCATTTCCAAAGGGGCGTCACCAACGGACGTCGCTCAAATGCCTCTGGGCGCAATCGGATAGACCTAAAACCAATCAGAGCGATCGTCATCGTGTAAAGCCATATGCTGCGTCCCAATTCGCCTAAGTTACACTACGCCATAAAAGTATGTACTCTTTTTGTGAATAAAAGGTATTTACTTTTGAATATGTAGCAAAAAAGTAGGCAAGCTTTGGGACATACTACTTCATCATCTTTATCGGACGGATCTGTCTCGTGCATCCTGTCGCGTAAACTGCCCTGTCAATCATCTTGTCACAGTTAAAATCCTCTATTAAATCTAATTTAATTTACTGTCCTCATGTGTTTGCAATTTGAATACAATAATGCATTTAAAAGTTGGTGCGCTTCACCGACGGACGCCGCTCAAATGCCTCTGGGAGCAATTGGATAGACCTAAAACCAATCAGAGCGATCGTCATCGTGTAAAGCCCGCCCCAACGTTTCTGATTGGTCCCGCGATTTCGACGGATTAGAAATGGGCTTGAATGAGCTCTTTGCCAGACTACTTGCAGAGCAAATCTAAATTTGCCGGAAGTTGTCTGGGTTTTCCCAGGCTAATCGCTATAGGCTACACCATACAACTATACAATTTGCAGAAAGAGAAAGCTGAAAACCATGATTAGATGGAGATGGATGACATGTATAGCAGCATGCGGGTAAGGAACATTCTTCTGTTTATGATATATCATACAGCTAGACCTATAACGACAAGACATTTCCAAGCAATAGCCTATTGACATCATACCCGGGAGATAAGTCAGTAAATTCGAGTTAAATCACAGGCTTCGCTTATCCCGTGCGAATGCATTGCATTTCAAAGTACACATTTTTTACATTCTTATCAGTTCTTGCTTTCCCTGGGAATCGAACCCATGACCTTGGCATTGCAAGTGCCAACGCTCTACTTCTTGTGCTACAGGAAAGCTCACGGCAGATGATAAAACATAAAATCAAAAAATACAGCATATTGTTAAGATTGTTTTAAAAAAAAAAAAAATCATACATTTTTTTTTCCTCTAAATCAAAAGCATTAGCTACAATCAGATGCATATCCAGAATGGCAAGCCTCAATCTGATTTACTGGCTTATGCACAACTTTCTGGAGTCAGTGAGCACAATATTTCATCAGTTATTCGGGGAAGAACATCACCAGAAGGTTAAAATGAGCGAGGAAGAACTAAATCACTGGATTTTTCAAGGTTTTTGCAAGGTTCATAGCACTGAATCTTTCAGTGAAATAATTAGTATATTTCATTTAGGAAAAAACAGAAGTTCTGAACGAAGTCTAAAATGAATTTTCCACAAATGTCTTTGATGTCATCAGTATAACTGATGTACAGCAGCATTATTTGACTGCAATATCGTGCCAGTCTAATATTGTGGAATGATGGAGTTCAGATTTACACTACCATTTAAAAGTTTGGGGTCAGTACGATTTTTATTTTTGAAAGAAATTACATCTTTTATTCAACAAGGATGCATTCAATTGATCAAAAGTGACAGTAAAGATAATATGTCTAAGATTTCGATTTCAATTAATTCTGTTCTATTAAATATTAAAGCAGCACAACTGTTTCCAACATTCATAAATGATAAGAAATGTTTCTCGAGCAGCAAATCATCATATTAGACTGATTTCTGAAGGATCATGTGACACTGAAGACTGAGAATTCAGCTTTTCATCAGAGGAATAAATTACATTTGAAAATATTTTAAAATAGAAAACAGTTATTTTAAGTTGTAATAATATTGCGCAATATTACTGATTTTACTGTATTTTTATCAAATAAATTCAGCCTTGGTGAGCAAAAAACATTAAAAATCTCACATTAAAAAGCAAACTGTGGTCCCATGGTTGCAGCAAACGTTTGACATATCTTGACCTGATTAAGTCGGATGGCAATAATCAAAGTCTGGCTAGTGGCTGCACAAGACTAGCAGAGTATTAAATTAATGAAAGAAAAGGTCAAAGGCATCCTCTGCCAGTCTTGGAGATTTGTTCTTCTTTCATCCTCCCTCCTCACTCTGTACGTCGACAGACACAGATGACTAATCAGGAAAGACTAATTTGACTAAACCATGGTGGCAATGCTGCCAAAACACGCTATAAAACCAATTAAAAAGCAAGATACCACTGCCTCATCGAATTTCTCGTCCTCATCTTTACTCTCTCTCTCACACTCTCACTCTGTCCTGTCTCGATTTCTCCTCCCTCCTCTCTTGAGCCTGATGCAGGCCAGGTCTAATGTGTCAGAGCCCATTTGTGCTGATCGTTATTATTTTAGTGATGATTTCTTCCCTTTTTTCACACCCCCCACATACACATACACCCCAGATACACACAGAGAAATTCCCTGGTTGAGATGATTTAAAGTGTGTGAGAGAGAGTAAAGGATTAATCAAACCCTAAAGCATTCAGCCATGCGCTCTCTCTCACACACACACACACACACACACACACACACACACACACACACACACACACACACACACACACACACACAACTAATGATAATGCCTCTATTTAGCATTTTTATAATTAAACAGGATACATTTTTTGCATGAACTCCAAGGAAACGAGAACATCTGACCGTCTGTATAAAAGAGTCACATGATCAATGTTACAAATTTAGTTTTGTGATTCCCCAGCTAACAAAGACATGTTCTAAGAATGTTTTGCTAACGTTCACATTAAAGCTGCAGTCCGTAGCTTCTCCTCTTTGTCGCCATCTCTGTTCGAAATCTGCAATTGCAGTTATTTGCGGAATTATCTACTTTACGTGGGTTGTACATCGGCATGAAACAGCGCGGATGAATCCAATGTTTTGAGGAGAACGTGCGGCGTTCAGTCACCGCGCCAGTGTGGATACGGGCATTCAGAATCACAGAATATACTTTTTGGAAGTATGACCAATATTATAATTTTCAACGGAAAATGACGTCTGAACAAGTAAGTAACATCCAATTTGTTCTGATCAACTAAGGGGAAAAAAGCATTGCAGTAAATCGCGCTGATTAAATCTAACGATCGCTTATCATATCATGTCAAAACGTGCAAATCATAGAAGAGCAGTTATTTTGTACAAACAAATAACAATCATAGTGCTATGAAATAAATGGTGTGTGAACTAGGGCTGTAATCTCCCAGTCGATTAGTTGATTATTTGGTCGATACGTTCTGGCTCGACCAAAATTCTGATTGGTCGATTTTTTGCCGCGTTCATTTGATCAGTTTTGCCGCGTTCATTTCATCAGGTGGAAAGCACTAATTGCTAATGGGGGTGTTTTCAGAGCACCCCTGTTTCACAGGTAACAGTCTGTCTTCAGAACACCCCCCTTGTTTTCACTTCTTTTGGATTAGCCCAACCCACTGGAGAAGAGAGAGAGACAGATTGAAGAACGTAGGCTACTAGAAGGTTTGCTGAATATTATTTATTTAATTGTGAGAGCATTTAATTCATAGTCCGTCCTCTTCTACCATGTCAACAAAGACATCGGCAGTGTGGCAGCATTTTTTTAAAAGTTAATAGTCTATTCGTGTCTCAGCCACGAAGCTGAGCTCCACAGAGCGGCTGCACAGAGCGGCTGAAATGATAGTGTCTGTCAGTTATTATAATACATATGACAAAAACAATTGTCTAAATTATGTTGCATATTCCTCAAAAGTTCTTGTGATGATATCACTAGTTGAAAACAGTACTATTTTCGGAAATCATAGGCTCTGATATTGCGCAGGTGCACGTGATGCAACGCTGTCAGAGCCGACAGATCTACCTGTGACTCCTGCAAAATAATTAGGTCAAAAACGATTTAATACAGTATACTGCAAATAGCCTACTAGTTTTTTATGTTTATTTATAATTCATTTAGGCGGACAACAAGGCTACCAAGTACTGCGCACAGTGCGCAGCTAATTAATTTTAACGTTTTTTTTCCTAACGTAATTTTTAGTCGATTTTTAGTCGAAAATTTCAGGACTTCAGTCGACCAAGATTTTCTTTGGTTGATTACAGCCCTAGTATGAACGAAATCCCTGTTATGCATAAACGTGTTGTAATATAACATAATATAAACATCTTGCGTCAGGAAAGAAATCATTATTAAAAGCTAACCGATTTGAATCGAGCTAAGGCAAACAGCTAATAATTTTTTAATTATTATTATTTTGGATAATTTTTAACACAAAAAAGTTACGGACAGCAGCTTTAAGTTATAAAAACATTATTTTTCAATGTTCTCTGAACATCCAGTTTTTTCTTGGTCATGCGAATGTTAAGGGAACATTCCAGTTACTAATTTAGCAAACAGAAAATGGAACATTTAAGAATGTTTAGAGAACATTATAAAGTACTGTAACAAGTATAACATTTAAAAAAAAAAAAGTTAGAAGAACATTCAACTAAAGGAAATAAACGTTCCATGAACGATGCATAAATAATGTTTTTGTGCGAAAGTTTTGAGAACATTATTAAAAACCAGATAACTTTTGTTAAAAAAGTTACTAGAATAATGTTCGCTCATAACTTTGAGAGAATCTTGCCAGAATATTCTGAGAACGTTCCTTGTTAACTGGGTAGTGACCTAGATATAGTGCAGATATTAAAATAGTTCATTTTCACTTTCAAACTTCTTTGTTTGGTTTAGATGTTTGAGTCCCAGATTTTCAATGTATCTTGGGTCTTTAAAGGTGCCCCAAAATAATCATAATGAATCCTTATATAGATTCATTACTGCATACATAATATACTCTCCACCTGTGCTCAAGTGGTGACACTTATCTCAAGAAAGCAGCCTATCCATTCACCCCTAAAACCAGCTATCTTCTCCCTTCCATTCTCACTGACCCGTCTGACCCATGACCCTAATGACCTGAGACCTTCTGATAACCCCAGAGGCTCACCTGTGGGGTTTGGGGAAGAGGAAGTTGGTGTTATTGGGCTTGCGGATGAAGTACTCATCTGCCACTCTGCTGATGGCTTGGATGTTCTCCTTTTTGGAAGGTTTCTCGAGAAACAGAGGGGTTTCTACTTTGGGTCGCAGCATCCCCAGGTATGGGGGCAACATGTGGATGAAGATCTAGAAGAAATGCACAGTTAGAATCTTATTAGAAACACAGCTGCAGTAAAAACAGGCCCATTAAACCTCAAGTTCTTCTAATTCGGAAAAAATACTGGGGGAGAGTATTGCTAATGCAAACTTAAAGGCCCCTCCTTCAGTGCAAGTCCACACGATTTTTATTATATATAATAAAAAAAATTATATTTATTATAGATGTCAGGCAGCAATGAAAATTTAGGGTTTGAAAATTAAAGTCTGCATGAAATGGAAGTGGAAAAGACTAGCGTACGGCCGTCTGCCGGAAGCTAGTTATTTTAGTCGATAAAGTTTTAAATGTGGATATTTTTCTTCCTTCAGAAGGCCTTTATGAACCCCATCAGAGCTGTTTTGAGCACTTATATCACGGATTGATGCGCTTTGATGGACTTCCAAAAAAGATATACCCACTGACACCCATTATAACGCTTGGAAGAGCCAGGACATTTTTTTTTTAAATAACTTTTTTTTAAAGAAGAATATCATATACACCTAGGATGGCTTCAGGTCGAGTAAATCATGGGCTAATTTGAATTTTTGGGTGAACTATCCCTTTAATTAAAAGCACTACAGTGCTTCTTAAAACTGAGTGTTGAGTTGTGTAGAGATGGCTGAGTCCTCGCTTCCTCTGCATGACTTCACAAAGGATCTAAAAGAAAGAGACAGACTGCATTCGCCCAGCACATCATCTTTCAGCCTTGCATCACGTGTCTATTTTCACATGGCCTTGCTGTTACGAGTGAATGTCCTGCAAAACTGAACTGAATCTGAATAAAGAAATGCTGCAATATGTAATCTTTAGAAATACATGTAGGGTTGTGCTTGAAACGGGTGTGAATAGAAGGTGTAAAAGGGTCGCTGTGGTGTGATGGAGAAGCCGTGACTCTAATCATTTTAAATAATGTCGAGCTTACAGCCATCAATAAAGGTTAATAGTCTAACATAATAGGCTGATTTTTGAAAAGATGCTTTTATTTTGCTGCACAGTCTGTTCGCTAAACTGAATTTCCTATTTTTAGCCTTTATCTATTTTTGTCTATTTAACATTTTTAGCCTTTTTTCATAAGTTTGTAATTGGCCGACAGGGCTGTTTTGGAGTGTCCGGGAATAAAAGAAAATGCTAAATGGAAATGTTTTCTGCATCTGTCATTTTAACAATGTAGCCCTCAATTTGTTGAAAGCCGCTGACTCCACAAAAGTTTCACAAAAGGGTGTGCATCTCATTACAAAAGCAGGCTGGTTTTGTGTTTTGCTAATGTTTCACTTATTCTCAACCAAAAATGTAAAAACATTTCTGGTCCAAGAAAGACTTTAAAGATACACTAAGGAACTTTTTTTTGTTCAAAATTAACAAAATGTAAATAATGAGTCAATACATCATCAATCCTTCTCCCAAAATGTGTTTTTGTCTTACCCTGATTCACAATGGTACGCCTATTATAAGTGTTTATATTTTAGACATGTCTGGATGGTTTGTGCGGGAAATTGTGTACATCCGTCACTCGCTCGTGTGTGTCTCGTCACATCCGTAAATATAGAGAAGTTTCTCCGCCTACTTTGACGCGTGTCTGGTGTGAGAGTGACAGAGGTTAGTTTTACGAGTGAGAAAGGTTGACATTGAGCAGTTAAATCTCCATCCTCCAAGAATCACTCGTTTTAAACAAAGGCCGAACAGAGGAGAGTCTGCTGGAGAAAGAGAACGAGACAGAGCTCGTAATAAAACAAGAATCAACATTGGCTTGGCTTTTCGGAGATGGAGAGAACTGAAGGATTTGAAATGTTGCAAAAGCGACGCAGAGATGATGGGGTTTCTATTACTCAACATATGAGTAAAGTATTTTATTGAATATATAAATTGTCATGTATAGCTCTCTAACAGAGTTAATTATAAAGCATTATCTGTTGTGAAGGCTCATTTCATTATGGTTGTTGTAGCGCTGTCAAGGAAGTGCCGTGTGTATTAACGGGGTAAAGATACAGTAATATCTTCAGCTAGTCAGCTTGAGATCCTTAGATCCAGATCTAATCTGGTTATATCTCTTAAAACTATAGTGAATGTTTTATGAGCAGTATAATCATATTCATCCGCACAGTCACACAGAGCCGAAGCAAAACCAAAACAATGTTCCTCTGCAAAATGCTTGCAGTTTTGTTTTTTTAACCGCTAGAGGGCCAAAAGTCACATAATGTACCTTTAACTATAACTTCATTGATTAAAATTGTAGTTTGTTAAAAGCTGAGTTCATATACGCTTTTCAGATCTTTCGGTCTAATAGACAAAATAAGCTTGTGTAATTTACATTTGAACGCGACTGGAGACGACAGAAAAACACATGGAGAGCATCAGCTTTAGTTTCTGCTCTGACAGTCACAAGACCAGCCTAACGCTGTGAGTGTGTGTTAGAAATCAGGAATGGTGAGAGAGCATTGTGCTTGGTACGTTTTTGATCTTCAAACCAAACTTGGGTCTCCAGCCGACAAAGTTTAAATCCCGTCTGTCTAGCCGCTTCCCATAATGTTACGCATTAGTTACACATTCGAACACCATGAGCGTTAACACTGCGAAAGCAATCCGGTCGAATGCGTTTTCATCTACCTCTGGAAGTGGCCGAAAGTGGACAAGCTCAAAATGTTTTAGACCCTGTTTACACCTGTATTTATCGTCGTCCACTTGTGATCCGGTCAACCAAAACGCATCTTAATACCAGGAGTAAACAGGGCCTGAGACCTTCTCTGACACTTTGACTGGAGGTCTCCTGTACTGACCTTGCGCACCCAGAGAGGCATTTGGTGTGTGTTGGGGGAACGATGGTGAAGGTTGAGCACCACAACACTGAGGATGACGGAGCAGGTGACCAGGATCATGGTGAACATCAGGTAGTTGACGATAAGGGGAACACCCAGAGATGTTTCTGGGACCTTGTTGGCCAGCAGAAGCAGGAAGACAGTTAAAGTCAGCAGTACGTTGATTGAAAGACCCATCTTCTCCCCTGAAAAGAAAAGAGAGCTCCTCTTGATCTGCTCGTGCATACAAAAGACATACTTATACAGAGTCTTAATGTGCTTTTTTGTGATTCGGTTAATTGTACTATATAATGGAATTAATAGACCAGACTGTAAAAGCAGCGCAATAAGCTTGAACTAATGATCCCTTCATTATTTGTTACACTCTTAACTGGTAGAACTGAAAGATTGATCTTGTTGTAGCAGGAGCTTATCCATGCAGGTAAAAGATCTATTTATAATGGGCAATAATTGGACATTCATTAGTTCAAGGTCAATAACGCCTCACTCTAATAAAAAGTTATTTATATTGGTGGTTGTGTTGGACGACCATCTGAGTTTTTCCACCCGCATTTTAACAACAGCCCGATTGTGCAGGTTTGCTCTTTACAACAGCAGAGTATGTGATTCAACTTCTTGTCATCTCAAGACTGGACTAGTGGACGTCTAGTCTTCAACCAGTCTAAATCCGCGGTCACACTAGACTTTGAGCACGAGACACTGCAACGGTCGTGACATGACGTCACGTTCTGAAGCGTCGTTTTTATAAACATGAATTCAACATATAACAAATAGTAATACACTCAAAATGTACAAAAATATACAATCAACTCGACTTTACAGCAAAAATATTATTCTAATAATTCAGCCAAGGGGTCACGCCGAGACATATTGTTCTTCTAGAGGTCACTCGTCTCCACGTGATGCGAATTCGCAGCTCAGAGTTCACCAAACTTGAACTTTGGAATGCAGCGAAATAAAAAACAATAAAAAAAACAGAGCAAAGACTCTTTACCTGCATCAGGTGGTAAGTAGAAGTTAAAGATGGCAATGATGGTGATGAGGATACAGGGCAGGACGATGTTAAACACGTAATACATGGGCTTCCTCTCGATGATCAGGTAGAAGGTGATGTCCTCATACAGGTCCTCTCGCATATTCTTCTGAGAAACCTTATGACGAATGTGCCATTCTCCACTCTCTGGGATGACAGAAGATGTGATGATGAGAAAAACAAACTGGTGTTTGTCTCTGTGTGTAGGTGTAGTGTTCAAACAATACAATGACATTATACAACATTGCCATTTTGAGTGCAATCAACCAGTCATTAGGTGATTTTTTTTATTTAGTATTTAGTGTATTTAAAGAGGACCTATTATACTACTTAACATGTTCAACTTTCTTTAGTGTGTAATGTTGCTGTTTAAGCAGGAAAATGGTTTGCAAAGTTGCAAAGCAAAGGCAGTTCTTCTCTATATCAGTGTCACTGTTTCTGAACTCCCTGAAACGCCTCCATTGTAGTCTTGAGTTTTCTTCCAGGAACAAACACGTCACAATATTCCTCATTTAAATAATTCCCACCCAAGGCATACGCAGAATAAAGGGATGAGGCCTGGTTGAGTTAGTTAGTAGTGTGTTGAAACCAAGCGGAAACCTGCCTGTCTCTCTCTTGAATCCAACACGGAAGAGACTTAAACTGCAATTCATCGACTGGCCACTAGAGACCGGCTTCAAAAGAGTCAATCCCATAGACCCCCCACGTTCAAACTTTACAGCAGAAAAAAATATGTGAAGCGATGTGTTCGTGTAAGAAAAATATCCATATTTAAAACTTTGACTAAAATAACAAGCTTCCGGCAGATGGCCGTACGCATCAATTTACGCCAAAAGAGTAACACTTGAACTTGACGCACAACCGGAAGCTAGTTATTTTATGAGCTACACTTCAGAAGGCCTTTATTAACCCCCGGAGACACGTGGAGCACTTTAATCATGAATAGATGTGCTTTGATGGACTTCCATAAATAGACAGCCATCACTCCCATTATCAAGCTTGGAAGAGCCAGGACAATTTTTAATACAACTCCGATTGTATTCGTCTGAAAGAAGAATGTCATATTATCCTAGGATGGCTTCAGGGTGAGTAAAACATGGGCTAATTTTCATTTTTGGGTGAACTATCCCTTTAAGCCCTAAAGTTCTGCATAATTAAGGGCGTGGCTACTCGAGTGACAGGTGGATTGCCGCTGCTGTGACTACTAGCCGTTTGTCTGCTGTCTGTTAGCCGTCATGTCACCTCAGCTAATCCGCCATTTTGCCCATTTTCGTTTATCCAAGCTGGTGACGGCCAGCTCCGCCCAACTCTTCAGAAACCTATGGATGACATCACGGACACTACGTCCATATTTTTTGGGCTGAAACTCATGGTTATGATAGGAGGCGGGACATTTCCGAACATGCTGGAAGCGGTTGACCAATCACAATACACTGGTATAGCTGACCAATCAGAGCACACTGCGCTTTTCAGAAGGAGGGGCTTCATAGAGACAGGAACTAAACAGAGTGTTACTGACAGACTGGGAAGAGAGGAGCTGCAACAATGGAGAATATGGGAAAAATAATGTGTTTTCTGGACATTCAAGCATCGCCTAAAAACTAAATCAAGAGTTTGTAACAGGGCATAATAGGTCCTCTTTAAAAGTATATATAAAATAAAATTAAAAGTTAAAATGACATTTCACTTCAAAGGCTGAAATAAGGTATAAAACTAGATGGGTTCAAGACAATCTTTCACATTGGCTTGAAAAAGCTTTGTCTGAATGTTTAAAAGGTTGTTGTGCATTGTGACAGTGTTAGTGCGCCATTACCGCTGAAGCCTGTGTCCAAGACTATCTCTCGGATTTCATTTCCATTCTTATCAAGGCCAGGCTGCAGATCCACTTCGGAGGAATCATACGTATAAGATTGGAAAACCATGGTGCAATTTTGCCAGTCAAAAGGAAAGTATGTCACCTGCAGATGGAGAATGTGATTTGTGCATGTTAGTGTGTGTGCGCGTCTGGCTGACGAGCATCTTCCTTTAATCATCTCTCTTTCTGATTTCACACAGGCAAAGACCAGACGGAACATCATCAAACGCAGCCAAACTAGAGCGAGGCCAAACAAAAGCAGCAATACAAATGAGGAGGGGGAAAAGTTCACAAAACAAGTACAAAAGTGAGAGAGATTGCCACTTATATGAGGTAAATAAGTGTGATGGCCCCGATGCAGCCACACATCAGTGAGCGGTGATGTTGCGCACGCACATACATACAAACACCCATTACTCATATGTTCTTGTAATTTATCCTGCACATTCTTTAGTATTTCGTTTTATTCTCTCAATAGTTTCTGTTCATATATTTATTTGGCAATTTATTTGGGGGGCGGGGGTTCTCAAATGTTTGTGTAGGTATTTTCTTTCCTAATTGCTCTTTCTTTTTCCTAGATTTATTATTTGTGTTAAAAATATGCACTTAATTATAGTGTAATTATTTACTAGCCTTGGTATTGATTTTGTTGTTGTATTAGTGAAGTTGTTGTTTTTGTCTTCCCTTATGTTTTAATGTGGACTAGTCCGTTTGTATAAATGTGTCTCTGATGTTTAGCTTGTAGATCAGTTCAGTTTGTCTTTATACGTACTCAGTTGTTTGAGTTTAGTTTGTTCTGTTGATCTCTTTTATAGGCCTAACATTTGTTTAGATTATTTGGACTTTGTTTCCTTTTTGAAACTTTTGTATATGATTTGTTTTGAAATTCAGTAAAATATATTTTTTGGGAACATATTTTGAAGGTCCTCATTCCTTGACTGCTTGGTCCCTCACAATAAGACTCTTTTAAACAAGAAATTCACCCCAGCAGTGTACAACTGTAATATATTCATAGTGCAGTTGTGCTGAGTATAAACACTTGTGATTTAATGCGTCATTAAACGTCTTATGTTTCGACACATCATTTACAGTATTTAAAGGTCTCATCCATAACTTACTCTTATTACTACAGTATTTACCGAAAGGTGCTGAACATTCATCAAGAACAAGAACTAAAAAATGAGTGCTAAAAAGAAAACATTAAAGTACCATCACCTATAAATGCACATCTTGAATTGTTATGCCATGCTGTTAATGTTTCACAGCAGATTTAAACAATTAAAACATTATGGAGCACTTGATGTTTTTATTGGTCCATTATGCAGTACAGAATGTCTGTCGTGTTGCAGAATTTACCTTCACTCCGCAAGAACTCCTGAAAAGAGCAGGTGGAGTCCATGTCACACGGCCATTACTGTAGGCCTGCACGTGGACCTGTAGAGCTACATCGAACACGCCGTCATTACTGCACACACACACAAACAGAAGTTTAAGCGCAGATAAACTTGCATAGCAACTACAAACCTAAACCTCCACATTGAGGCAATTTGAATGGTACCACTATTTTCCCCTGAAAGTCCACATTGACAATATCAGATTAAAAATGCGAGTTTCTTTGGGTTTGTTTACACCGGGGGGTATTCCAAAAAGTAGGTTATGCGACTAAGCAAGCGCAAGCGGATGACCTCAACTTTCAGTTCCAAAACCTGAGGTAACTTTCAGGGTATGCAAGTAGCCACATCAACTTATTTTCTATCAATAGCCGCGTTTCCATTACCCTTCAAATTGCGCAAATTGAAATTGCGAATTGAAAATACGCCCAATGGAAACACGGCAATTTCGCAAAAACTCCCCTTTATCGCAAAAAAGTTTTTACGCTCGCATGAGGTGGTTTTTCAGGCAATTTGAAAAAGAAATATTTCGCAAAACTGCAATGGAAACAGTTTTTGCGCATTTACAGTCACCTGACGTAGATGCCGCGGTGTGTTTGGACAGAATACGAGACAGAGTTCTTTATTAAATTGATAAAAGAATTACAGGAATACTGGATTCTAAACCTCAAAGAAATGTCACAATCAAGACCTTGAAGCAGATATGAGGGAGAAACCCCCAGAAACACCTCATATGTGCCGCTAACAAGTATAAGGGTCTTTCCTTGTCATTAATGCTTGGACAACACACCTACGTCTCCTTCCATTAAAAATAATGGCTAGTGTGGCGGCTGGGATATACTTAAACCTACTAACATACACTCACCTAAAGGATTATTAGGAACACCTGTTCAATTTCTCATTTATGCAATTATCTAATCAACCAATCACATGGCAGTTGCTTCAATGCATTTAGGGGTGTGGTCCTGGTCAAGACAATCTCCTGAACTCCAAACTGAATGTCAGAATGGGAAAGAAAGGTGATTTAAGCAATTTTGAGCGTGGCATGGTTGTTGGTGCCAGACGGGCCGGTCTGAGTATTTCACAATCTGCTCAGTTACTGGGATTTTCACGCACAACCATTTCTAGGGTTTACAAAGAATGGTGTGAAAAGGAAAAAACATCCAGTATGCGGCAGTCCTGTGGGCGAAAATGCCTTGTTGATGCTAGAGGTCAGAGGAGAATGGGCCGACTGATTCAAGCTGATAGAAGAGCAACTTTGACTGAAATAACCACTCGTTACAACCGAGGTATGCAGCAAAGCATTTGTGAAGCCACAACACGCACAACCTTGAGGCGGATGGGCTACAACAGCAGAAGACCCCACCGGGTACCACTCATCTCCACTACAAATAGGAAAAAGAGGCTACAATTTGCACGAGCTCACCAAAATTGGACAGTTGAAGACTGGAAAAATGTTGCCTGGTCTGATGAGTCTCGATTTCTGTTGAGACATTCAGATGGTAGAGTCAGAATTTGGCGTAAACAGAATGAGAACATGGATCCATCATGCCTTGTTACCACTGTGCAGGCTGGTGGTGGTGGTGTAATGGTGTGGGGGATGTTTTCTTGGCACACTTTAGGCCTCTTAGTGCCAATTGGGCATCGTTTAAATGCCACGGCCTACCCGAGCATTGTTTCTGACCATGTCCATCCCTTTATGACCACCATGTACCCATCCTCTGATGGCTAATTCCAGCAGGATAATGCACCATGTCACAAAGCTCGAATCATTTCAAATTGGTTTCTTGAACATGACAATGAGTTCACTGTACTAAAATGGCCCCCACAGTCACCAGATCTCAACCCAATAGAGCATCTTTGGGATGTGGTGGAACGGGAGCTTCGTGCCCTGGATGTGCATCCCACAAATCTCCATCAACTGCAAGATGCTATCCTATCAATATGGGCCAACATTTCTAAAGAATGCTTTCAGCACCTTGTTGAATCAATGCCACGAAGAATTAAGGCAGTTCTGAAGGCGAAAGGGGGTCAAACACAGTATTAGTATGGTGTTCCTAATAATCCTTTAGGTGAGTGTACATCGCCATGATTTTTGGAATGACTTTTGTAAAAACTTATGTTTCAGTCGCATAACATCGGTTAATGGAAACGGCATAATTTCGCAATAGTTTTTTTATCGATATTTAGAAAATATCGCAAAAGTTTTTCGCAAATCTGTAATGGAAACGCAGCTAGTGATGTGGTCTCTGCATTATGTCTTAGGTAGTCTGTAATGTGACGCATGCATCGGAGGTTTCTCTGAGTGCAGATACTGGCCCGCAGTCATACACAATCTTAAAACACATTTCAGAGTCGACCCGAGAACTTAAAGGGAAGGTTTACACACACAGGTGCTGGGAAATGGCACTGGCTCTTGTTCATCTTGTGTGTTGTTTATTGTCTTTGAATAAGGTAAGATTTACAATGGCTCACATTTCAGTCAAGCTATCATATGACTAGGGTACAAAATGTATGTACTATTTTTATTTTTTATTTTTTTGGAGGTCGACAGGCAGTTATCATTTTCAGCTTAGAGTTATTGACATGTCATGATGTCACTGTCCAATTATGTTTTTTATGATATATTGTATGACTGTATCACAATAAGAAAGAGTAATACCTACAATTAAGATGGATTGACCATTTGAGCCCTTAAACCGTACGGCACTGGTGTATAATCCTCATAGGACACAAAACAGGCATTTAAAACTTCCCATCTATTACGGTAATGGTGCTGTGGGACTCCAAGATCTCCCTCATTGAACAGTGTGTGGGATGCCGTTTGTGTGTGTGTGTGTGTGTGTGTGTGTGTGTGTGTGAACGCTGGACCAGAGAGGCTTATAGCGGACAGCAGTGTTGTTTAATTGGCTATAAAGCAGAGATGAATGAAGGAGGCAGGATATTTACACCAGCAGTGATGAGGGTCTACCTGGGCATTACAGCGAGAGTGTGTGAGAAAGGAACAGATAGAGAGAGAAAGTAATGTGTGTGCATGCATCTCTCGACAAGCTTCACAAGCGCTTTGATAATTTCTTTGTTATTTTTGCTGTTCTTGCAGAAACTCAACAAAGACTCTCTAAGATAATGTGCCTGACACTAGGCTTTCTGAGATAATATGTGAAGCATCACACACACACACACACACACACACACACACACACACACACACACACACACACACACACACACACACACACACACACACACACACACACACACACACACACACACACACACACACACACACACACACACACACACACACACACAACTTACTTGTTGATGAGAACAATATCAGGAAGCCACACTTTTGAAGACGGGATACGCAACACATCAAATCCCCCATAATCTTTCGGGTTCCAGGAGAGGCGATAATCGTTCCACTCCTGCAAGAGCACAAAAGGTGTGTGTGAGTGTGTGTGTTCATGTACAGATAGATGAGGGTCATCGTTGAAATTATAAGTACAACCAGTTCATCATTTAATCAAATGATCTGGCTTGTGTCATTAACTATACCAAATGCAATATCTCTGCACATTTTTCAATACATATTATGAACGGCATTTGCATAATCTTTCATTTTGCATTCAAAGTTATGCTATATTGATCCAAGTTATTATTGTCAGAGTTTGTCTTGTGAGGTAACGTGGTAATTTCAGTCCACTAAATTGTCATGACAGATGATGGATAACTTTTCTTCGATGCAAATAAAGCTTTATGAATTTGAATTGCGCTTCAAGACGTTATTTCTCAAAATGACACACAGGAGTCGAAAGAAATCGTGCTGACTTACCAAGTTCATAATAACAACAGTGTTCATCTCCTCATCTTTCATGTTCTAGAACACAAAAAAAATATGACACAGAACAAATAAAATTAATTAATTAATTCAATTAGTGAATGCACATGTGTTTAGAGTTACAAAATGAGAGTTTCTTTGGGTTTTACAATTACGATTTACAATATCTAGAGTGCCTGGCTGTGATTGTATGAGTGTGATGTTGCTTTTATACAACAGTACAATAAACAAGTTTTTAATATTGAGCAAATCACATTTTAGACACAATACGGCCAGTTATTTAGTTTATTTTTACTCTACCAATGACAACAGTATCAAAGAAATATCAGCAATCTTGGAACGCCGCTTCCCGAACTGGCGGCTCTATAAAATGAACTCAAGAATCCCAATTTAAAGCAATTTCAACACTATGCTATATTGGGCAAGGTAAATCATATTTAAAAAATGTGAGACATTTCTCTAGCCTTACCTCCATAGCAGGAGCTCTTGTGAATGTAAAAAACACTGTAACCATCTAGCACTATACACTTATTTATGGACACTTAATATTCAACAATATTATTGATCTGCATGCATTTACACCATTATATGAGAACTGAGCTGAGCTGGACGATGACATCACTGTTTTCTACAGATCGGCTGTATATGAAGACTTCACATGCAAAAGCCTCTGAGTGCCATCTGAAATTTTCTTCTAGAATGATCATTTTTATCAAGCTTGTATGTTTATGTTCAGTTATTTCACTTAAATGGCAATGAAAATTACCTGTTAATTGTCATTAAAGTGAAATTACTGACTCTATATATACACAAGCTTGATAAAAATGCTCATTTCAGAAGAAAATTTCAGATGGCACTCAGAGGCTTTTGCATATGAAGTCTTCATATATATAAATGAACTAAATAAATAACTTTTTTACAACAGAGATGAACCGAATGAATCAACAACAGAATGAATCACTGAACTTACTTAAGCTGGACTATGACAGTATTTTCTTCTAGATCTGCTGTACAGCAGCAACAAATTTTGATGCATTATTTTCCTGTTATCACTGTAAAGCTGCTTTGAAACAATCTGTATTGTAAAAAGCGTGTAAATTGGCATGTTTCCTTGACGGTTGATACACAAACAGGGGAGTTTAGAAGAAAAACATTGAGCATTTCTATAATGAAGAATCCCCAAATTCTCTGCAACTGTTTAAAGCCAACACAAATAATGGGAACACTGGCTCCAATGGGAGAAGGGGGTGATGGGAAATGATTAGCAGACAAGGGAAAGACCTGAGACTCAATGTTAGATCAGTACACAGTCCTGAATGCTATTTAAAACTAGTGTAGGAATGTCAGCTGTCAGTACAGAGCACAGACAGTGGGGGGGGGGGGGGGGGGTCAACAACACACACACACACACTCATATAGACATTGTATATACACACTTCATATGATTAATATGCATGCAATGCCTTAAATGTGAGGATGCTTCCAGGCTGATTAAGAGTGATACATGAATAATATCTCAATATACATGTTGTTTTGGACACACATTTGTTTGTTTAAGCAAAATCCACGTGAATTCACTGTTCATGAAGCCTGTAATGTTCCTTTCTGTTCGGACTAATGAAAACAAAACATTGATAAGAAAGTGCAAATGCAAATCTGTGTGTGCACTGTTATCCGAGACCGGGTTATTAAATCCGAGACCGGGTTATTAAATCCCTGTGTTTCACATACCAAATTCACACACTGAACAGCTGAACCAACCATCAGACCTGCTTCAAACCAGCTTTTATCATGGGCCTGCAAAGAATGGGAGAGGTTTTCCTTTGGCTAATTTATCCTAACTCTAATTAATAGCGCTTTGTAAAGCGGTCATATTATATGATTTCATTTTTATGAGGATCGTAACCAGTCATATTTTTTCCACACCCTGTGAGACTTAAACGGTCTGTTTTTTTGCTGATGTGCCTTTAAGAAATACATGTGAAAATGTTTTTGACTCACAACTTATGATGAACAGGGTTTCTGACGGTTTTATGAAGGTACATTTAAGACTTTTTAAAGACCTTTTTAAGACCGAGTAAAGAACATTTAAGGAATAAATTAAAGGGAACACGATACATCAATCTGTCCTCTAAATGTAAACGTCTAAGGAGAAACACATTGAGTTTTGAATCTGCTCCCAACCACTAGAATATGGAAATAACTTTTTACTGTACCTTCTAAACACAAATGTTCTTCCTCAATTATTTTTGTCTTCTTTTTCAGTGCAAATGTCTAAAGATTCTTAAATCAAGATACATTTACTGGAGATACAAAATGTGTGAGTTTATGATTAAAACAAGTACAAATATCTGCCAATGGGCAAAAAAAAAAAAAAAAAAACGTATTTCAAAGGGAGGATTTCTTGAATGAAAGGTGCGATACAAATAAAGTGAATAATGATTATAATTGTCTGCCTGAAAAGCTCGTCATTTTATCCAGGGTTTCTGTGGGTCTTAAAACGTCTTAATTCGACCTTACACAAATTAAGACCTTAAAAGGGTCTTAAATCAGAGCAGAACATCTTAAATTCATAAAGTCATGGCATGAAATTGTGCATACATAGCAAAAAAATTTGTATCTTCCTCAATATTTTTGTCCAGTTTTCCAATACAAATATCTAAACATCTTTAAATCAAGATACATGTTTGTGATGAAAATTAGGTCTTCAAAATTTTAACAAGAACAAATATCTATCAATGAGTTATGAAAATCAGATTAAAATGCTTCACAATAAAAAAAGCACTACAATAAGTACCAAGTAATTCACATAAAAAATAAAAATAAAACAATCAATATAACATAAGATTAACGTCAAGTCAAATTAATTTCTATAGCGCTTTTCACAACACTCATTATTTCAAAGCAGCCTTTAAAAAGTCATACTAACCATTAAGATGAGAGATGAGACCCTTTTTTATTTTCCCTGCTCAGTTAAAACCAGCCTAATCTGGTTGGCTGGTCTGAGCTGGTTTAAGTTAGATGCAGCTGGTTTAAACTGGTCAAACTGGTGTCCAAATGTTTGGTCAGATGGACTCCCAGGCATCTGAAGAAGTTGCCGAAACCCCTCTAAAACCAGTCTGCTAATGACCAGGCTGGAAGACCAGCTTAGGCTGGTTTTAGCTGTTTTTTTCCCAGCAGGGTTAATAATAAAATGAATGATAATATAAAACAACAATGGCATGTGCCCATTAAGTTACATAAATGTGTGTGTGTATCTCATACCAGGCTGACGAATGCTGAAAGGGTCATGCCTATCCTCACGACGACCCTTTCCTCTGGGCTCCTGGCAGGACGGACTTTAACGTTGTATGAAGAAAACAGTTTCTTCATCAGCTTACCTTCTGATTCTGATGCACCTAGGAGAGATGATGTCTTTCAGGTAAATAGAGCAGTACAACTCTCTTCTACCCTTCAGTCTTCAATCACTGTAATACTTATGAGTTCTGACAGTCACATCACTGTCCTGCACTGACTAGCTTTCCCAACTGTCTTGATAAGGTCGGGTATGTAAAATCTCTGAAGTGACTCCCATGATAATTGTGACGAATGTCGATCTATAATGACGTAAAAGTCGCTTGAATCCCGATTTGACTGTTCAGACTGAGGTCGCATTGCAAAAACATCTGACCTGTATCGGATTTAGTACCACATATGGAAGTGGCCCAAATCAGAACGGAAAAGATCAGATTCAATGTGGTTTGTTCACACTGTCATGACAAAAACAGATCGGAGTCACATGTGAGCAAATACATCGGATTTGGGCAACAATTACCAGCAATCTGAACCTAGCCTGAGGGTGCGTTTACACGACAACTATATGCTTAAAATTGAGAAGTTTTCCTTTGTTTTCCGCGTACAGACGACACCATTGTAAAAACGATCTTCATTCACACGGATCCGCGAAAACGACCAAAAAACGCCGTATTCTGCTGCCAGGCCGTTAGATGGCGATGAAACATATAGATTAAACATGTAATACGCATGTGCATGACGTCATCGTTTTCACAGATTCACGTTTTTATCGTTTAGACCGTTTTCAAAAACTTGCACTTTGAAACGGTTTTCAAAAGTTTGTGTTTTCAGCCACCCAAAACGCCGTTGTCATGTAAACGAACGGCCAAAACGCATAAAACGTTTTTCGTTTTTAGTTGAAAACGGTGTTGTATAAGTCTTTAATCTTAAGAATCTTTTAAGTATTAAAAGTCTTGCAGGTTGAAAGACGGAATATGTCTTGTGCATAAGGCAGTTTACAACCTAATCTTTGAGCAAAGCAAAGTGAGTGTAATGATGGATGGATGGATTTGAGCTCTGAACATAAAGGCGAACAGATAAGAGCCTCACGAATAGCCTTGGGTTTTCGCAGTTTTGAGGGTGACTGTTTACTCCACCGCCCCGGCCATCTCTGAGGTTTATATGCATCATGTCTGCTGTTTTTTTCCCTCAGCTTTCGAAGGTTGGGCGCATTTATAAGCGGGCCTTCTAGGGGCGCCACATTCATCAAGTGTCGCCAGCTCGAGCCCCCCCCAGAATACGAACTGACAGTAACAAACGACGCGCGTCACCTTCATTACCAGCGGCTGCTGCTCGGAGCATATGCACACACATTCACATGATTCTGACGGACTTTCTCTGCGAGTAATAACTTCAAGTGGCTTTTATTGAGAAAAGAAACCCCAACGCTGTACTGAAACTGCATGGAAATGAGAAATCTTTTTTTCTTTTCTTGTGCGAGCGTTTATATTGTGAAATAAATGAGGCCTTGCAGAGAATATGCCATCTGCTGCCCAGCAGTCCCATTGAAAGCTTCCCTACAATAATTACCACAATTAACCTCTCCGAAACACCTTTAAATCAACTTTTAATTTAAAGAGTTCCTGGTGAAAGTCTGACTCGAGGTTAATTTACAGTTTTCCCAGGGGTATTCATAAAACTGGTAATCTTGAACAAATGGCCCTTTTATTTTAATCACTTTGGTACTATTTTCACAAGTTGTAAATTCTCCTACCTGACTCTCATGCTTTCTGTTGTATATGTTTTCTTTCACACAATTATTGTGACATGCCATGGGAAACATTTGGTTTAAGCACAAAAACATCAATTTATGACCTTAATCTTAATGATCAATCAACCCAATAGGAAACAGTGCAAGATCAAATCTCCCTTAGGGTGTTTCTGAATGAAAAATACTAGAACTAGAGTATTGTAGGCTACAGACATCGTATAAGAAATACACTTATGTAATTTCTATGTGATGTGTTATCAAATGAACATATGAGACCACCATGAGGTTTTGTGCCAATTCTGAAAGTAGAATTGTTAAAGGCGTAATAATTGTACAGTATAATGCTATTATGGTTCGCTATAGACTGCAGACATATTGCATTCCTGACAAATGACTGACGTGATACTGCAGTTGACCTTTTCACACTTGGTGTTATATTAATTTGGCAGCCTCTGTCATACAGTAGCAAGACGTCTGTTTATTTATATATTATGGTATACTGTACTCTTTGACCAAACCATGACATATGTACATCAAATGATGTGTTAAATAACCATTAAGATAATTCGGATTAAACTGTACAATTAACGAGGACAGGTCAAATTACAGGCGTTATCGCATAATTGGAAACGTAGACTGCGATTGTGAGAATTGAGTTAATTAAAAACATGTTTGAAATGACTAAAATTGTGTTGAAAACGGTACCAAACCGATTTAAAATGTGAAAAAAGTAACTTTTTAATGATATTTTTCAAACACCTCTGGTGTTTTAGGACCTCAGAACTTCGATTTACTATGATGTTACTTTTTAAGTGTAACGTTACTGGGAAATGGGAATTTACACGTGTGAAAACACAACACACACATTCAGTTTGGAAACTTCAACTCAACTTACCTGCCATTGCGCTCAGGCCACAGAGGCAGCAGGAGACAATAAACCAGTCCTGGGCCTTCATGGCGATTCACCAAATGAAACCACAGGGATATCTTCATAGAAAGTCAACGTGAGGGTCCATTCGTGTTTTTCCCAGCACAAGTCAAGACCGCTGTTACTGTGCTCGGGTTACAGGCGCGCGGCCGTATGCGCGCACTCACGGACCATGAGCGCACGCGCCCAGACCAAACGTCAGCTAACAAAATAGTATTTCAGAGAACTTATTTTTGTAACTTATTTTATTTAATTTTTAATCATAATTTCACTTTTTTTTTTCTTATTTGAAACGTATAAACTGCATGGCGTTAGCTACTTCTGCAATTAAGATTTCTATAAATGTAAATGCATTTATTGATGCCTCATCGATGTAGCATCTGTGTAAAAATTAGCCACTTAAAATGTTGATAAGCTGCGCTGTCTTTGCAGTGTAAAGATGACAAAAGGTAGGCCTGAATTCACAAAAGGTAGGCTACTGTTTTTCTAATACAAATCCATATCCACAGACTGAAAGAGCACATCACATGAATGGTTTAACTCTATGTTTGTGACATTAAAAATCATGATCATTTCAAACTATTTCCTGCCTTACAAAGAGGCAGAGCACTCATGTAACCTACCCTACTTAAGGTAGTCACTGAGTCTTCCCCCAAACGTGCTCTTTAAATAAGGAAAACTGATGTGTTTGAATCCACGCCAGCATATTTATTCAGTTCTGGGGTGCTTTTGGCGCAAGACGAGGTGTAGCATTAATGTGCAGTACTTCTATGTAATTCATCAGAGTTGTTAAAAAGAATTATGCCGCTTTATCCCACCAATTAGATTAAAGGATGAGATTTATTCCGCTGCTCTCGAGTGTTGACACTTTGATGGGCCTTTTGAAATCAGAGGTCAGGGGATTGCTGAAGTTTTTCCTCCGCAGTTTGCAGGATAAAAGATGGAAACAGCTCTTTTTGGAAAGCCTGCTTTTTGCGTGGGAACGAAGCGAAAGACTCTTGGATCACATGCCACCCGTCTCCCGTTCATCCTCACTTCCCGTCCAGCCGTAATGGCGTCGTCCCACCATATTCACTGTTTGGTCCTCTGCCAATTTAATCATTATAGAAGTCAACTTAACAACCCATAACTAATGCTGACTCGCCTGTATAATTCTATTGAGATGACGAACGCTGGCACTTACCTGAGCGCCAATTAATACGCTTTACTTTAAACGAGGGCATTGAATTATACGTTCATCTGAATGGCTGTTGTTGTCACAGAGCGTTTACACACTCACAAGCAGAGAATAAAACAAACGACACTTTGGTTTTACAATCATACAAATATATTAGTTTTATTCAATAATGTTTAATAATACGTCTCCCATAGACTTATAGAAATAGATATAGATTCTATTGCAAATACGGGGCTGAGAGTTTATGCAGAATAGAGTATTAAGAGTAACAGTGAGTTAAATACTAAAACAGGAATCATCCTCCTCATCTTTTTTTTTTTCTCATTTTAATTGTTAATGTGTCCAGTAAATATTGGTACATGCATGACTGTATTGGGTTGTTCCTTCCAATATTGCAAAATACCACAGATGTGCTGTTTCCGTCCAAGTGGTCCAGTTGCACGAAGCCAAAGTTCGAGCGATTCTGTTGAGTCTGTCCGGGTGGTTATTGGTTTCTGTAGCTATAAAAATTAAAAATAGTGTCATCGTGGCTTTGACTGGAAGACCTTTGCTTTGTCTTGGTTTGGAAGACAAGAGAAAAACGAATATGGTTTATTTTCCTTTCTTTTGGAAGACTTCCTTACAATAACTTGGATAATCCATGCAGAACATACAAAATTGATGGGATTCCTTCGATATAAAGCAGACGCTCATTGTCCATAAGCACATCTCCGACTTGAACTGATATGAGGTGGGCATTTTAATATGCACACGCTTCAACGGTGACGGCAACAAACCAGCAGTCAGTTTTGTTGCAGGAGATCCCAAACAGTGTCCATTGAGGATTTAAGATCATGACCTCTGTTGACCTTTAGATCAGGGATCAACATTCAACACACAGACCAAGAGTTCGGGCCCATCGCCATTGGTCACCAATTGTCTTTTTGATCTTCCCAAAGTGAGCTTAAATGGGACCGTTTGCATCACAAGGTTGAATGGCAACAACTCATATCCACACTGTTTCACTGATTTATACCAAGCAAACACAAATAAAACTGACAACGACCTTTTGTTTTCAGGGACACAAAAACTGAAGGAACAAACAGACAGTAAAAACACTGACATATTGGTTCATGATTCATATGTTTCAAAGTATCACACGTTTAGGACCACAGACAGATGGAACGAAGAAGGGACTTAAAAAAATAACTGATAATATATATATATATGTAATATTATAAAATGATAATAAAATATTTATAATGATTTTCTTAAAATATTACATATTCAATTCAAAATAATAAGTTATAATAGGCCTACCTATTTTATAAAAATAAAAGTTGAACTGCTTTTCATCCTGTGAGATGGGGAAGCCAAGGTTCGAGTGATTCTGTTGAGTTTTATAGATTAGACAGTAAAAACTGTTACATTGGTTCATGTTTCATATTTTTAAAAGTGTCAGCAAACGTCTAAAGAGAGATGGAACATTGGCCGTTCAAAAGAATAACTGATAATAATAATACATTACATTCAAATACTTAATATTCCATTCAAAATAGGTAATAATACTACTTTAAATTTTTAACAAAAAAAGACAAAACAAAAACTGTATTTCAGATTATTTCACGTAAAATTGAGCCAGGGGAGACTCGTCCAACATCATCTCTTTCCAGCCACATAAACAGCAGTTAAACCCTAAACTAAAGGTTACCTCCACGGGACCGTGGGAGAACTTTGTGATTATACTAAAGCTGGGATGGAGCTAAAGAACTCAGATTTCAAAAGGTCACTCTCGCAACACACATCTGCTGAGAGACTAACACCCCACTGCTGTGTGTGCAATGCAGATGTGCGTTTAAAATGCAGCAGAGTTTCTCTCTCGTGGTCACACACACACACACACATACAGAGGCAATGACATTCAGCTGAGGGGAAGCGTGGTACATTTGCACAGCGCTGTTGTGAGGGCTAAGAGATGTATCCTGGGGGACGAGACTTTGGTCGAAACATGGGAGGAGGGTTGAGTTTTTGTCTTTTCTGCTGCATTGCAGATACTGGGTTGGGGCTACTCCTCAAAGTCACGCACACATGAACACACACACACACACACACACACACACACACACACACACACACACACACACACACACTCACGCAAAGCAATTACAGACACTGACGATCAGTAAATACAGGGTCTCTGCAGCTTAACAATTCTCTTATGTAAAATAATCTATCACACCACTGATGTTGAAAATATATCTTCAGAATCCACTTAATGCAAGAAGAAAATCACATCAAACAAATATGTATGCACTTCTCATGTCTGGAAAATGATGTAGTTTACTTTAACTGCTGTCGGTAATGATGATAAACTCATGTCTGATTGTCTATTAAGAGCCCAGACTGCAATAAATTATAACATGTATATGTTACACTTTATATATATATATATATATATGACACAAACCACAGCAAACCACATCACTCTGGAGAAACAAACCAAAAAAAAAGAAAGAAAAGTAAATGTGCTGCATTTTAAAACCCCAAAGGATTCTTGCAAACAATATGTGAAACAAATCCAACCAAAACTAAGTACCAACTAAAACATTACCTGAGGAAAATATGAATTTTAAAACAGGCCTCTAGCAGCAAACTATGCGAACTTGGATGTTTTATAGATTCTATCTAAAAATGGACACAAACACACATATAAAAATAATGTATATTAGCAGCACACACACAAACACAAATGATAGTGGCTTTGTTCACACCGCACACAAATCTGATTTGGTTTTCAAATCTGATGACTTTGTAAATGAGGCGATCCGATCCGTCTGTTCAGATATTGTAGTGAATATAATGATGTGAAGTGTCAGCATGATGCCAAGAGACTTCACAACAACCGAGTCACTGTCATTTAGAAAGGGGGATGGACATTTTGCGGTATTTTATGCATTAAGGCATAAAGTGTGTCAAAAATGCTGACTACCAGTGATGGTGAAAGTTACTTTTAAAAGTAATGTTACAATATTCCGTCACTCCCTAAAAAAGTAACTAATTACATTACTTAGTTACTTTTTATGGAAAGTAATTTGTTGCATTACTCTTTCTCACTTGGGCTTGCTTGTTTGTTTTTAATAACAAAAAAATGATATTCTTTCTAACATAAAGGCCTTTTCACACCAAAAGTGAATAAATTCACGTCTATACAGAAGAGGGCGCTGCTCAAACAAACCCTCTAAAGTCATTTTTGCTTATTATTATGGCTGAATTGGATCATCGAAGGTCAGCAGCAAAGATATTGGTTAATAAAGTGAGATTAAATACATAAAGTACATTTGTGTTATTTATTTGATGGTTTTTGTAATATTCTGAGTTTGCATTTCACTGTTTTTATTCATTTTCAGGAATACTGAATCTGTTTGTGCAAGTGAGATATATATGCCTGTTCGCATTAGTCTACAGTAACCATCATGTTCACACACAACGCCTCTGCACTTACTCATGATTTCTCTCAACAACAGCTGTCAGTCAATACATGGAAACAAAAGTAACTTGCATTACTTATTTGAAAAAGTAACTCAGATATTTTGATGTAAATTTAAAAGTAATGCATTACCGTACTAGTTACTTGGCAAAGTAATCTGATTACATAACTTGTGTTACTTGTAATGTACTAGATAGAGAATGTCAGACAGTTAGAAAAAAATAGAGAAAAAGAGTCTAAATACAGAGCTCCAGATAATTTTGAGCACTTTGTATGACGTTACACACATACTGGATCCCGATTAACAACAACAACAGCAAAAATGACGATCTGACTGTTCAGCCAGAGATGACTCCAGAAGATTAAAAATCTGATTGATTTCAAACCACATGGATGTGGTTTGTTTTTTTATTTGTTTATGTTTTTGCTATTTTGCAAAAAAGAAAAGAAAAAATCAGATTTTTTTGCAGTCCGTCTGAACAAAACCAATAGGTCAGATTTGATAAATCTATCTGAAATAACCTGGAGAGAAAAATAACATCTGTTTTTAAAGCATTTATCGACAATGAGTCAATAAAAGGGAGTGAACATGGAGCATATGGATCAACCCCATCTTGCAGCACAGAAAAAGGCAATCAGTGAAAAGGAAGACAACGTTTTAATTGTGTGTGTGTGTGTGTGTGTGTGTGTGTGTAAGGGGGGATCACAGTGTTCATGTCACAATAAATGATTTAATTAAGCACTAAGTAATACTAATGAACGATGCATACTTAATATAATCATTTGCAAAAAGCTTTGTAATTGCAGATTGTTAATATTATTGCTTGGTAATTAATTTAATGTGTAATATGTGTAACATAAACACTGAAAGTTGCTAGCTAATATATCAGTGTAGAATTAACACAGCAAGATCAGTCTGTTAATTATCTGTTAAGAGCTGATTACAATTACACAGACTAACCCTAACCAATAACCCAACATCATAATGACTTTCTGACCCAGTGCCTGTATCTTTCTAGAAAGACTGGAACTCGTGCAAATTACAATGAACAGATAGATTAAACTTAAATTAAATACCTTAAATGCAAACATATGCACAACATTGATGGGCAACACACACACACACACACACACACACACACACACACACACACACACACACACACACACACACACACACACACACACACACACACACACACACACACACACTGACAACATGATCAGGACATTCAAAGAAAGAAGAAACATAAAAAGACAGAAATATGATGTGCAAAAATGTCAGTTTAGTAAATGTATCAAATTGAAGTTTACAAGGTCATCTCTATCTATAAGTACACACGTACAGTGTTTTAATGGCTTGGCTATTCTGAAAAGCATTAGCCCTTAGCTTTCATCTTCTGGCCTCTGTGTTTATGGCTGAAAAATAGCAGGGGGATTGAGAGAGAAGCACTTAGCCGTGCACAGAGAGTGGTTTCATTAAAATAATTGTTAAATCACCCGATCTGGCCCTTATGCGCACGCCAAATATATCAAAGCAAAAAAAGTACTAATGTTCTTTTTTTTCTTCTCTAATATTATGTTGTATTCACAATCAGCTCAAAGTGTCCCAAAGCAGATGTTATCATGGTAATTTAAGTGGCAGTTATGGCATTTCATCTTCTTTTGTACCCAAGCATTGGATTAGAAAGCCCTTACAAACACAAGAGCCTTTTTCGTTCAGTCAGGTTACAAGTTAGCACAAGCCCCACCGTGACATTTCAAAGTTTGAAAGAAGAGTGCGGATTGGAGAAGCGAGACATTTGAAAGTAACTATCAATTTCATGGTCTAATTGTGATTAAACTGAATGAATGAACCATGCTAATCAAAGCACAGTTGTGCCTTCATACGACATTGCCTTTGTCATTTATTAAACCTTTGCTGTCTGTCCTGCTGGATTTTGCTTTAGTGTCGCATCCAGCTGTTACATAATTATGTGCTTTGGTCAACTTTTCCTTGATTGTGATTACAACAACACATGGACCTGCAAAACCTTAGGTAAATAGCCCTTCAGATATTACTGAACCAGTGGCAGCTGAATGAGCTGTGGACAATGCAAGACTTAAAGATTAACTTTGCCAATTTTCCATCCGCTTTTTATTGTTATAGTGTCGGTAGGATATGTAAAAGAACAATGTTTACTTGTTCTACATGTTACCTGGACCGAAAAATTGGCCCTAGAACACTGTTCGCAGTCATATAGTTTGAAATGTTGACTACAAACATGGTTATCAGATTTTCTGGCACGACTGCCTACAACGGTCTGGATCCTTCACTGGAAATCGAAAGTAACTCACTCCTGATAAACGTTGACTCTTTGAACTCTTGCACCCGCGATCAACACAAGTCGACACCTATTTTGGTGCTTTCAAGTCATGTTGGAAAGATCATATTTACGAGTTGAATGGGCAACACAGAGTCATAAATACCAGTGGGAAGCTTAGGATTTTCTTTGAGCCACGATCTGTACGAGTTGGTGGAGTGTCAGTGTTGTCAATACAACAATATTTATAGGTATTTAGCAAGCAGTGACATTGGCAGGCTTTTTGATATCAGCTACGTGCCTGCACAAAATATGATAGTGTTGTAATACAACCATATGATAGAGTTTACAGTGGCTTCCTACATTAATTCAAAACATTAAAAAGCAAGACACACCTGATCCACATTCTTTGGTCTTCATTTTCTAGAAGTAGAGTTAAAAACCTTGCTGTATTTTTGTGTAGTTCATTAAGAGAAGGTACACCGCCATCTTGGTCCGATGAAAATTACTTGAACGCGCGCACCTGCCGTAAACACGACTTCCCAACTCGTAAATACGAACTTCCCAAGAGGACTCGCATGCAGCAAACGTTTGCTAAGAGGTATTTCCTACTAAAGCAAAGCGGTATTTGACTCTGGTAAGCTTATCCACAGCAGATAGTGGGACTGGCCTTGGATGGCAACATGCCCAGTGCATTATGGGTAAGTTTTCCTACCTATTTAGCATCTATTTTCTCTAGTCAGGTAGCACAGATTTATTTTTATGCACCTTTCTACTGTACAGGCAGCCGGATGTTATTGAAAGCCCATTTTGCCAGCGGTAAAGTCTCCCTTTAGGAAAAGCTAGAGTCTGAGATGAGCAATGTTGCTTGCAAAACTACAAACAGATTATAGAGTATGAAGAAAAATCAAGATGCCTTATAGTCTTATTGATGTGTACCTAGAAGCAATGAGATGCAGAATATTTGAAAACCAATCTGCTCGAGACGTTAAACGCAAACACAAACTTCTAGAACGGGGATTGTGCATGACCTGCGGGTGCTGTGAACTATAATCTGGGAAAGATTGACATCCTGATCGAAATGTTGAAGAATTTCGCAAACACTCCAGATTTTTATAGTTTTTCCACTTTGGTCTTAATAACTTTGTTTCTCCCAATAATGCATTGCTGCAGGGGACTGAACCTATAATTATCGCAGACATAATTTCCTCAACACCAGGTGCACGTTATGAGAAATTATTCAGCTCAGCAGAAGAAAAGTTTGATTTTTGCACTTTGTTTAAGCTCTGCTCTTGATACCACAGTGATGATATAACCAGCAAGTTCTTTCTGTAAGGGACCCTTAATTATGTATTTAAATAGGGAATTTTCTACATCCAAAATTATATTATAGCTACATTATATACACAACCGTTCAAAAGTAAACAACTCCGTCACAAAATAGATATATATATATTTGAAATAAACTATTCTTTCAAACTTTCTCTTCATCATAAAATCCTGAAAATCATATTTTCCTCAAAAATATGAGGCAACACTGCTGTTTTCAAACTTTATAATAATCAGAAATGTTTCTTGGGCAGCAAATCATCACATTAGAATGATTTCTGAAGGATCATGTGACACTGACGACTGGAGTAATGTAATTTAAATAGTAATTTCACAATATTACTGTTTTTACTGTATATTTAATCAAATAAACTTTGACTTTTTTCAAAAACATTTTAAAAAAAGCTTACCAACCCTAAACTTTTGAACGGTCGTGTATTATTAAATCATATTTCTATAATGTAGGTGATGTGCATGAAAATATAATCAGGACTATTATTGCAAAGGAAGAAGTGCAATGTGTCACCAGGTTCCCTAATAGCACTCAAAACACATTTTCATTTACATCCTGATATTATTAACAACTGGAGGTCAGACGTTACAGCTCTGTTTGTGCAAGGATTCCCAAAACGATTCCCTATGAGCTCCTCCGGGTCCAATTCCCCGGTTTTATCAGAAGAAAATAAAGCAGAATTGGGCTTTTCAGCAGTTGTGTTGTTTCATTTGGCTGGGTGAAGTGCCTTTGCTCTCAGGCAAATGTAATAGAATAAAACTGAATGTAGGGACATGAACTTTGGGAAACTTGCAGCCTCAGTAGTCAGCACATCTACTTTGAAAAACCCTGCTCTAAAGCAACACGCATGCTAAGAAGGGAGGAGAGCGAGTGCAGCTGTACCAATATTGCTCTCTGGGCATATTGCAATGAGGAAAACAACGACTTATCATAACAAAATAAACAATAATGCCACCCTACTCCCTCCGATATGAGTCATCTTACAAATGATATTGTATTACTGTTCACGCACACACACACACACACACACACACACACACACACACACACACGTCCACCCTCCACAGACTCATCAGCGCAGGAGCCAGTGAGCATCATCATCCTAAGAGGAGGGGAACTTTTATTTAGTTAGTTATTTGGTGTGTGTGTGTGTGTGCATGTGGCTGCATCCTTAATGTTCCCCGGGAGAGTGTGCGGGGCTTTTCCTGTGTTGTGAAGTGGAAAATGGCTTCTGTCTCAAGCTAATCAAAGTGCAGAAGAGGTAGAGAAGGGAGAGGAGATTACAAACAAGGCTTAGAGATGGCGGGGGATCTCTGTAAAAAAAAAAAAGAAAACAGATTTGGGGGATCTATAAATGCCTGAACAAAGGAAAAGAAAGGGTTTAAATGTCAAGCACGAATCGCTTCACAAAGAGGAAGTGTTTCTTCTCGAAATACGAAAAAAGGAGAGGAAGACGAAGATCCTTTCTTTCAGGTGTTGCTGTTCTTACAAAAGCGGCACTGCCACACTCTGACCCCAGACCATTACGGTTATTATTGCTCAGTGTTCCCTTGGTTAGGGAAGCGGGAGAGACCAAAAAGGAAGTGCGGTGGGCATTAGACCTATCGGCAAGGGTCTTTCGAGCCCTGATGCATTGTTGGAAATGTCAAAGTTCTGAGGATCGGTGGAGGGACTACAAAACATTGTTTGTACCAAACCTCCCGTGCCACTGTTGGCGATCATGGCGTGTCCGTGCAAATGAAGCGTTTCTTCTCCTGCCGCTAGGATGCTGTGGGGACGGGAAGCACTTTTTCTTTCTTGACGTTTTTATGGACGGGCGAGTCTGAGGTTTTGGCTGTTTTCCTAGGCGGGCTTTGCTCAGCAACCTCATGTAGCGATGGCTCCCTGTACATGGCAACTGGAGAGACAGGAGAAAAAGAGAGACTCTTAAAGGGACAGTTCATCCTGAAATGAAAAGTCCGTCAACGTTTATGGGAGGGATGGGATGGGAGGGAAAACATATATTTCAATGCAAAGTTTTGTGTTCCCCTGAGAAACTTTTTGCGTTTGTTTGCAAAACTTTCTTCTTTGTGAGCAAACGCAAAGTTTACCAAGGAATGCACATTTTTTGTGAAGGAACGCAAAGGATTTACGAGCAAAATTCAAGTTTCTCCGAGAATGCAAAGAGAAGCATTGAAGTATAGTTTCCCCCTTTTTTTCCCATCACCATGTCCCTTTAGGAACTTCATAAATTCAACCATACCAATAAGCAAAAACTACTTTATATAAACTTATATATAAAACTTTTTTTTGATAGCTGAAGTTAGAGGCTGCATTCGAAATCGCATACTTCCCTACTATATAGTAGGCGATAAACAGTATGTATCAAGAGTAGTATGTCTGAATTCACAGGCAAAACGTCCCCGGATGACCTATCCCTTCGGTGAGATTCTGAAGTGTGTATTTGATGGGCACTTTACTGTCCCATGAGGCCACAGGAGAGGATTTGTGAATGGCAGTGAAGCGACGGAACTGACGCTGGTAGGTCAGATGATAATGACAACATGGAAAACCTAGTACGTCCAGATTACATTCATACTACAAACATTCGTACTATATAGAGCGTATGTTTTTAGCTGTTGTGAATTACCAGTAATTACTTATTCAAAAGAATTACCTACTCAAGGGAGTATGCGATTTCAGACGCAGCCATTGGGTTAAACTTTCTTTTCCTGTATCCTTTTCTTCTGCAGTCCAAAATGGATTGTTTGAGCTGCACTCTTTACTGTACAACAACATAACGGATTACTTTCCATAAAAAAACATAATTAGTTCAGGGCTCAACCATAAGGACTGCCCGATGGCCTCGGGATAGTTGACACAACTCTCACTGTCTCTTACTGAGAGATCTAGCAGTTTTTAAGGCCTTTTTGTATGCAATAACACTTTCCTTCCACGAAATGCGAAATACCTCCAGTTTTGTTTTTTTCCAGCTACGCTGCTTTCTTAAGGGCCCGAGTGTGCTCGTTATACCACGGCTTCTGACTATTTTCCTTAATCTTCTTTAAGCGCAATGGAGCAACCGTGCATATGAAAGTTTATCATTTGCATGTGTTTTTAAGCCTTGCCAATTTAAATATTCAAGCGCAAGAAGACGTGAAAGAGAGCTCGATTTCAATAGTGTGAAAAGTTTTGTGTGCGCACACATTCGAAGCACGCGCCCAGCTCTCTTTCACGTCTTCACGCACTTGAAAGGACATATTCACACAAAAGTTCGTCAAAAAATGCCAGTCTCGGCGAGTATCCTTGTAAACATAGTGTGTTATATCTTAAATGAACATAAACATATAATTTGATTATATGTTCTTATTTCCTTACTGACAGTTTACATGTCTTTAACAATATTTGAAATTTTTCAACCGTATTTATTAAGGTTATGGGTTAAAAACAATTAAAAATGTATTTATTTATGACTTTTTTGTGGTGGGCAAAATGTTGGCAGGACAAGTAAAAATTTAAAAAAATTGCATTTAATTTGCAAATCAGCAGCAAATCAGCATTTTATAATGATTTCTGAAGGATCTTTTGACACTGAAGACTGGAGTAATGATGCTGAGAATTCATCTTTGATCACAGGAATAAAATACATTTTAAAATATATTAAAATAGAAAACATTTATTTTAGATTGTAATCATTTTTCACACTATTTTTACAATGTTTTAACTGTATTTTTCATCAAATAAATGCATAAAAAAAAAAAAAAAAAAAGACTTACAGACCTAAAACTTTTGAATGGTATCAACAAACGACAAATAATTTAATATTTTAAACAAAGACGTACCCTCTATGAGCTTGGGCAGGAAGTGAGCAGCTCCTTTGGTCTTTTTGACCCGATTTCCTTTCATGACCTGTCCGTCCCGGTTAATGCCAATGTACCAGGCCCGACCCGACTGCGTTTGGCGGTACAAGATCGAGGAGTATGTCACATAATAGTTCTCAAATACACACTCCTTAAACTTACACTCAGGCGTGAAATGTTCCTGTAACAGAGATACACAGATAGTGAGTTAACCAGAATAACAGACTGTAACTGCTGGCTCATACTGTATATAGCATATATATTGAGTTCAGCAATATCGGGAGGAAAATGGGCCTCACATTTCACTGTGACAGAATTGTGAAAGCATTAGTGATCCGAGGAACAGTAAATGAGGAAAGCGAACCCCCCCTACACACTTTCTTATTACACATTTATCGACCACATGTGTTCTGTTCAGCGTAATCCCAAACTCAGACAAATTCCCAGACTCTCTTCATCCCTGCTGGAGACTCTCTCTCTCTCTCTCTCTCTCTCTCTCCTCCCATCCCATCTGTCTCTCTCTCTCTCTCTCTCTACCACCCTGTCATTTCGTAACCTTGTCAGGGAACAAACCAATTTCCAGGATTGATTGGGATCCTTGGTGTGACTGGTGAGCAGAGCAGCTGAATAAGGGGTTTACTCCTCTTCCTCTCTCTCGTGCTCGGATGTGTTTGTTTTGAAACACACCCCTCTGTCACCAAATTAAAATCGAGCCTTCTTCATAAAACAGATTCATATTTTACCTGGTTTAATTGCATATCTGTAATTAAATCGTGTCCATTCAGGCTTTTGATCTTCCTGATGATTTTGATAATTGTGGCTCCTGTTTTAAAGTGCCCTATTAAAGAAAAGCATGCAATAAATAATAATAATTATTAGTAGTAGTAGTTATAGTAGTATTATACATTATAATAATATTATTATACGGGAAGTATTTTAAATATTTAAAATAATGAATACAATTAATATAATATATTAATGAATAATAAAATGTAGTTGCATTTATGGAAAGACTGAAATCATTTTATGCATATTTTTTCAACTTTCATCAAGGCTTGAACTGCACTTTAAATATCTAAAATTAAAATGAAGCGTTCTCCATAAAACAGGTTCAAAATGTACCAGGCTTAATAGAATATCTGTAATTAAATTAAGGTAATTTAGGCTTCTGATCTTCATCATGGTTTTGAAAGTCTTAAAGTGTGCTATAAAAAAAAAAGCATGTTATGAATAATAATTATTATTATTATTATTAAATATTAATATACTACAGGAAATATTTTAAACAATAAGTTTAAAATAATGTATTAATATAATAATAAATAATAAAATTTAATTGCATTTATATATTTTTTTACATTCATCAAGACTTGAGCTGGACATTAAAACACCATTCAGAGTAAGAAGCTCAAAGTTAAAGTCTATGCCAACTTTAATTATTTAATCACCAAATTTAATTGAACTGGCGCGTCCAGCTGAAGATGATTGAGTCTGAAAGCATTAGTGTGCCGAGGAACAGTAAATGAGGAAAGCGAAACCCACTACTACACACTTTCTTATTACACATTTATCGACCACATGAGTTATGTTCAGGTGAACATACAGTAAGTGTCTACATCCATGTTTACAATCCCAAACACTAGCAGAAGATATTTTTACTTTTTTTTTTTATTTAGACCCCTTCTATTGATATCAGGTCGATATCAATAGATATGCCGATTGATATCAGGCTGAGAAGAGAGTTTCAACCAGTATACCAAAAAGTGTTTATGAAAAACATTGCCTAGCCTAGCTTTAAGGGATCCCTGTTGTCCTCCATAAAGGAGAAGAGCGATCAGGTTGACCTCTGGTGTTTTTGTCCTCCAGCCTGCAGTTCTCTCATTCACCAGCAGGTGTCAGAGCAGCACACGAGGCTCCGTCTGAGTGTCTTCATTCTGCTCAGACACTTTCACTGGCTTCTTACGTATCATAACACAGTCTCTCTCACTTCCTTTTTTCCCTCTCTCCCCTGCCCTTTTAATCCAGGATTGTGTGATTTAGGGAAATCTGACTATTACAGAAGGATTTTTTGACATGTTCTGTTGCATAAAGTTAATGAAGATGCAGGATGCTTGAGAATCTGCAGAATCCTCTGAATCAACAAACATCTCCTAGCAATCAGCAGAGGACTGGCATTCTGACAGGAGAGATGCCTCATCAGCCTCTTACACAGGCACAACATTTACACCAACATTTAAAGGGATAGTTCACACAGAAATGAAATGAACTCATATCGCTGCAAACCTGCACACCTTTTGCTTTTCAGTGGAAGGAGGAATTAAAAAAAAACCTTCCATGCATCTCAGACTTTTAATAGTTACATATAGACGACTCTTCTTGTCCCTTTTTAAGCATGACAGATGAGATCACTATGAACTGTAGTTGAATAAAAAATGATCTCAATATATAAACAATAAAACAACATAGGGGTTATTTATTTAGAAATAAATATATATTTAGTCTTACTGTATTTTGCATTTATTTCAATCAAAAATTATATTTTTGCTGCTATTATTCATCAGTGAGGGCCAATTGAAGCAATTTAAACCATGTATTACATATTGCTTATCCTATAAGTGGTGACAACTGATTCATTTATTTTATAAAGCCAAAATGTACCCACATTTGCCTTTTAGCGAGTGTTAATTGTGGAACCTGAGAGTAAAGAAGGATTGTAAAGAAGGGGACCAAAAAAATTTCCCCACAAAGACTTTCAAAAGGATTTCAGACATTGCCATCTTTGTGGAGACATTTGGTCCCGATAACGTAGGGTTTACCTACCTACACACACACGCACGCACGCACACACACACACATACACTTTTCACTGCTATGACTGTAAAATGAATTGAATTGAGGTGAATTGATTTCATGTACGTAAGACCGCAGCAAAACGAGAAAATTAGAATTTCCTCTAAAAAAGGCGATATAAGACTTTGATTTAGTCGGATAGATGTGTGCACTGGTATGAGGCGATCCAAAAACTGCTTACTAAGAACGTGTTTAACACACCAGTGAGCATTGACGAGCTTGCAGAATGACAGGGGCATGAGAAAGACATCAGATGAACAAGGTGGGAGAAAATGTAACGAATGACTCGGTAACAAATAAATGGAGGGTAAATAAACGTGCAGTATTTCACTGCAAAATGATTAGTCAAATTAATTGCAATTCATTTCAAAGAGGACAAACATGCTGCTGTGTTGTAATGAGATTGTAATTGCAGAGGCCAGCAATAAAACCTTGTACTAAGCACTAAAAATAAAACAAGCAGCCGTGTTTTCTTCCTTTAACCAGACTTGAGACACTTTACGAAACTTCCTCAAGCACAGGTCTGAGAACAGCCCTGCGAACTGCTGTACTCAAGGAGGCCATTACAAGACTGACAACAGACTGACCCCAGGTCAGCAGGAGAGGTGGTTTCCTTGGCAGAACACCTGCTCGTCCCTGCACTGCTGACCTCACAACAGCTGTAGCGACACACTCGTCCTCTGCTTCTCTCCTTGGCTAGACCCAGCTGAGCGACTGGGGAATTTCCAAGACAAAATAATACAACAAGCCCCTTCAAGACAGACTCTCTCACTCCTTTCTCCTTCAGCACATCATTGCTGCACATCTCCTTCAGCAATCACACACACACTCACTCACTCACTCATTCTCTAACTCAGTCATTCAGTCACTCACTCAGTCACCCACTCACTCACTCACTCACTCTCACTCACTCACTCACACACACACACACACACACCCCCACTCACTCACTCACTCAATCACACAGTCACTCAGTCACTCACTCACTCGCTCAGTCACTCACTCACTCACTCACTCACTCACTCCCTCAGTCACTCACTCAGTCACTCACTCATGCAGTCACTCACAGTCACTCAGTCACCCATTCTCTAACTCACTCACTCAGTCACTTGCTCAGTCACTCGCTCACTCGCTCACTCACTCACTCACTGTCACTCAGTCACCCACTCACCCAGTCACTACCTCACTTACTCACTTACTCACTTAGTCACTCAGTCACTCAGTCACTCACTCACTCACTCACTCACTCAGTCAGTCAGTCAGTCACTCAGTCACTCACTCACTCACTCACCCATTCACTCACTCACTCACTCTCACACACACACACACACACACACACACAAACCCTCACTCACTCACTCACTCTCACTCACTCACTCACACAAACCCTCACTCACTCACTCACTCACTCACTCACTCACTCGCTCAGTCACTCACTTACTCACTCACTCAGTCACTCACTCAATTACTCAGTCACTCAGTCACTCACTCACTCAGTCAGTCAGTCACTCACTCAGTCACTCAGTCGCTCACTCACTCAGTCACTCACTCACTCACTCACTCATGCAGTCACTCACACAGTCACTCAGTCACCCATTCTCTAACTCACTCAGTCGCTCGCTCGCTCGCTCACTCACTCACCCAGTCACTACCTCACTTATTCACTTAGTCACTCAGTCACTCAGTCACTTGCTCACTCGCTCAGTCACTCACTCACTCAGTCAGTCAGTCACTCCTCACCCACTCACCCACTTACTCACTCGCTCAGTCACTCGCTCACTCACTCACTCACTCACTCACTCACTCACTCAGTCACTCACTCACTCATGCAGACACTCACAGTCACTCAGTCACCCATTCTCTAACTCAGTCACTCAGTCACTTGCTCAGTCACTCGCTCACTCACTCACTGTCACTCAGTCACCCACTCACCCAGTCACTACCTCACTTACTCACTTAGTCACTTACTCACTCACTCACTCAGTCAGTCAGTCAGTCAGTCAGTCACTCAGTCACTCACTCACTCTCACTCACTTACACACACACACACACCCTCACTCACTCACTCACTCACACAAACCCTCACTCACTCACTCACTCGCTCAGTCACTCACTTACTCACTCACTCAGTCACTCACTCAGTCACTCAGTCACTCACTCACTCACTCACTCAGTCAGTCAGTCAGTCACTCACTCAGTCACTCAGTCGCTCACTCACTCAGTCACTCACTCACTCACTCATGCAGTCACTCACACAGTCACTCAGTCACCCATTCTCTAACTCACTCAGTCAGTCGCTCGCTCGCTCACTCACTCACTCAGTCACTACCTCACTTATTCACTCAGTCACTTGCTCACTCGCTCAGTCACTCACTCACTCAGTCAGTCAGTCACTCCTCACCCACTCACCCACTTACTCACTCGCTCAGTCACTCACTCACTCGCTCACTCACTCACTCACTCACTCACTCACTCGCTCAGTCACTCAGTCACTCACTCGCTCAGTCAGTCAGTCACTCACTCACTCACTCGTTTACTCGCTCAGCAGAGGTGGGTAGAGTACCCAAAAACTGTACTCAAGTAAAAGTACAAGTACTTATAGAAATATTTACTCAAAGTAAAAGTAAAAGTAATAATCTTAATAGTTACTTGAGTAAGAGTAAAAAAGTATCCAATGAAAAAACTACTCAAGTAGCGAGTAACTTACTTCGGATCATATAGGCCTCTATTTTATATATATATATATATATATATATATATATTCATTTATATTTATACAATATATATATATATATATATATTAGGGCTGCAGCTATCGATTCTTTTTGTAATCGATTAATCTAGCACTTAATCGATCGATTAATCGAGTAATCGGATAAAAAAAATGTGTGTGTTTTTAAACAACCAAAACAAATAATGCATAACGAAAATGAGGTATTTATTCCAACTCCAGCATTTGGCTCCAAAACTAAGCCTATTTATTGCAATCTTGACCCATTTAGTGTTTATAAGTGCCAGTGCCAACAATTATATAACAAGACAGTTAAGTCAACTTACTGTAAAACATGTATAACATGTAAAACTATCAATACAAACTTAAATAGTAAAGGCCATTTGGCCTTAGTTTTGTCTTCTTAATACAACATTACAAAAAAAAGGATTGCACCTTCTGCAAATTACCCACTGGAGAACAAAAATAAATGAAATGAATATAAAATATCAAGCCCAACAGATACACAATGTATACAATTTATAAAAAAAAAATAAGTGTAGCTTTGAAAAGGGGAATGTTTTATTGCAAATATGCATTTTGTTAAATAGAAAAAGAACAGCATTTTGTTTTTCACTTAGGCTAGTTTAAGTATATTATCACGTTTTGTAGTATTATATTTTTTTTTGTTAATTGAAAATGTTCTATGCTCAATTACTTTGGTAGCTGATTATGTCTTCCCCAAAAGTACGAGTGGATTGGAGAGGCTGGGGAGTTTCATTTTTTGTTGTTGTCTGTAACTATTTGGCAGACGTGACAGACTACAAACAAGGTCTAGCAAAGACTGCAATACAATATTTGTTCCTCCATCACGTCCCGGTGTATACAGTGAATGCATGCTGAAATTATTGTTGCGTGGCTACATAAAAGTTTAAGCATATGCATTGCCGCAATTGGTCTGACTGGCGCGTGTGAGAGACGAGGGTGCGTGTGTGTGTGTGTGAAGCGGTTCTTTCTTTAGGCTATACTCTCTTGCAATTGAACGTGAATACGTTTACTACTTAAAAACATCAAAGCTAAACATCATATCTAGTCAAACCGCATCACGACATCATCACTACAAATACAGTATGGGATTAAAATCAGTGAACATCAATGTATAGGCTTAGGCACGGGCGGAAATATTGGCGCTGGGTCAAAAAAAAATGCGGGACAGAATCGTTACCTTGTTTCAGCGACGCTGGAAGGAAGCGATCCCAAACTTTAGACATTCTCTGCCGTTTATGGACATCTTTACTCTCCGCCATCGCGCCAACTAAATTCAAAATGTATCACGCGCTATGGTGTGCTTCCTGAACACTGAACAACGGTCCGTGTGAAATCAGATCCCTGCGCGTATAGTGCGCGTCATAGGAATTTAACGAGGCTTCGAGGCAGAGTTTTTGCCTCGAGGAATTTTTGTAATCGAGTAAATCGAGTAACTCGATGAATCGTTTCAGCCCTAATATATATATATATATATATGAAGACTTCAGATGCAAAAGCCTCTGAGTGCCATCTGAAACTTTCTTCTAAAACAAGCATTTTTATCAAGCTTGTATATTTAAGTTCAGTAATTTCACTTTTAATGACAATTAATAGGTACTTTTCATTGCCATTTAAGTGAAATAACTGAACATAAACATACAAACTTGATAAAAATGCTCATTTAGAAGAAAATTTCAGATGGTACTTAGAGGCTTTTGTATCTGAAGTCGTCATATATATATAAAATAATATTATTTAGATTTTTTTTTTTTTTAAATGACTATTATTTTCATAAGTAGATTGGCTCTCTTTGCAACAAAAAACATTATTTCTGCCATCTGTAGCCCGAAAATCATTGCCTGTCCTTTGGTTTGTATAATAGTAACTTATACAACTACATTTGGATTATTAGACAATGTCGAAATGAAGTGAATCTGCAGAGTGTTGCATTCAAAGGCATGTAATTGACAGAGAGAAGAAAGAGTTAAAACTCTTCACATGTGCTCGCGCTCATGACTGCTACTGAACATCTGAACACAAAAAAACAAACACAAGTACATCGACGGATCTTTTTCTGTCTGTTCTCCAAAATATAATCAAATGTATATTTCTGCAAGCATCTTTAAACTGGTTAACTGTGTGTACGGCAGGCAAAGGCATTCGTTTTTTTTCAAGTCGAGTTCGTAAGCCGCTGCGCAACAATACACACAAACTACCGCAGGATGGCGGGTGTTCATAAACTGTGGACAATGGTAGCTTATTTAATGTAGAAATGAATGTGTTATGTCCAAAAAACGGGTAATGTCATCCTTTCTAGTAGTGCTATCATGGCATAATAATCTGTTTGGTTGTAAAATGTATTACCTGAGTTAAATGAAATCGAATGTATCGTCCTGTGGAATCATTCATTCACAGACAGCTTACGAAGATGTTCAACTAATAAAGATCTTCATCGCTGGCAAATATATGATGCATTTGAAGATTTGCTCTCACTTGACTGTACTGTAGGTCCACGGCCACTTCATCCAACGCTCTTGATGTCCTTAAATCTTCCTGTTACGACTCCGAGTCGAGTGTGAATTGAAATCGCTTCAGACGATTCAGTGCGTGCAGGAACTGAACACAATCAGGAACTGAATCATTCAAACTGATTCGCGAACCGATTTAGACAGATCTGCCAACTTGTTTGATGAAGTCTTTGAACAGAATCGACTCAAAAGAGTGATTCATTTGTGAATTGAGCATCGCTCAAGCCCAGAAAAAAAGATACAGCGCGCTTGGAATAAACTACGCATTTAACAACACATATTGCATTAAAATAAAGTAACGAGAAGGACGTCGCCCAACGTAACGAAGTAAAAGTACAGTTTTTTCATTAGAAATGTACTCGAGTAAAAGTAATAAGTAGGCCTACCCACATTCAAATCTACTCTTAAAAGTACAATTTTTCCAAAAAAATACTCAAGTAAATGTAACGAAGTAAATGTACTTCGTTACTACCCACCTCTGTCGCTCAGTCACTCAGTCACTCACTCGCTCACTCACTCAGTCAATCGCTGTCACTCAGTCACTCACTCAATCTCTCAATCACTCAGTCATTCAGTCACTCACTCACTCACTCACTCACTCACTCGCTCAGTCACTTACTCGCTCACTCACTCACTCACTCACTCAGTTACACATAGACGTTAACTTATTTAAATTGAGGAAGAAAGAATAGACTGCTGACTCAATGAGGACCAATCAAGTCCATTTTAAACAGGGCAGGCAAGGTCACAAGCTTTGTGTGAGGAGACGGAAAGATGCAGGTGTGTACAAGAAGGAAAAAGAAAAAGGAAGTGTGTGTGTGTACTTGTTCATGTGGGCTAGGTGGTCTAAGGTCAGCTAGAATCATTCGGGATCAGCAGTTAGACTAATTATTTCATCAGTGTGGGTGTGTGAGGACCTGAGGCTCGGATCCAGGTGTGTGAGTGTCAGCGGCAGGGTGCTGAGGTCCATGAGCAGAAACACCCTCTACTGGAAATGAGTAATAATCCTGCCAGAACTACAGGGCATAGCAAAACACATATTACACACACACACACACACACACACACACACACACACACACACACACACACACACACACACACACATATCCTGACATATGCTCCCTCGAGTTTGCGGCTCATCCACTCCAAGTATTTGGCTTATTATTGGTGTCCAGTCATTCTTACCACAACCTGCATGTGACGCAGCAGACAATGCAGAGTCCCATCAGCATGTGCATAGGCCTGGACTCTATCGCAGCTTTCATTGGCCAAGGACCGCCCAAGAGGACATCTGACTGACATGTGAAGAAACCAATCACTGTTCGTTTTGTTTTGCGTTATGTTAGGGGTGTGAAAATGTAAAGTCGATGTCCCCACGATCACAGACCGGCGTGCAGTTTATTCAAGAACGTTGTGCAAGTTTACTGCAACAATGGCACTGTAAACATCACATACATTTGAAAATCCAGAGTTTAGTTGATTCTGATAAACGCTCATTGTCACAGTTGTATGACTTTTTCTCCCAGTGGAGCATAAAAAAAAATATTTTGAGAAACGTCTGTTTTTTGTCCATACAATAGAAGTCAGTGGTAAACAAAATGGTTTGATTACCAGCATAGTTCAGAATAATTCGTTTTATGTTCCACAGAAGAATGTCATACAGATTTGGAACAACATGAGGTAAATGATGACAGAATTTAAATTTTTGGGTGAACTATCCCTTTAGTAAATAAATTGCTTTCTTAATTGTGTTTTTGTACATTCAAATGAGATGAAGACTGTCCTCATAATAGTTTTCTAAAAAAAAAAAAGTGCTATAATTATGTATGGTACTGGTCACCCTCTCAAAATATTTAACCATGGTGAAATGAAGTTTCACTAAACATCGGAGAGGATCCTCCCACTCATGACTGTCGCATCAGTAGATACGCTAGTATAGTTTGGTGATGCGAAGAATGAATGGACAATGGAACACACACATGTTTAAAGGCTAATTCACACTGCACCGATAGACGTAGACAATCACTAGATTCTTCTCAGACATTCCATGACCAGACAAGCGCTGATTCAGCATGTTCAATCCACGAGAACAAGCTCAGACAGATGCCAACAGACACCGACGGGTAACACACTGACCCGACAAAACCCGATGAAGTGTCTTTTGCCGTCTGTCGGTGCAGTGTGAATGGGACATTACCAGTGAAGACAATGGGAAAATGTGCCTATTGGTCAGAAGAAGCAGAAAACATTTGAAAAATACTACCAAACACACACACACAAAAAAAGCGTAAGCATTGGTACGGCATACAGAAGGTGGAAAGATTTGATGACTAAGAAAATCCTTAGTAGTGATTCCCATTGTTGGGAATAAATTATTGTGTAGACCGCTATCTAAAACTCATTTGAATCAGTGTAATTTACATAGAATCATGCTGATCCACGTCGATAGATGGCAGTGTAGTGTCTAAAACCATTGAAGTATCAGTACTTAAAGTGCAAGAAGAAGAATGATCCCAATTCACCCCTTGCCCCTACCCCTTGGCCCTACCCCTCCGTTTTCCGCGTTCCTGTGAAGGGGTAGGGTTGTCTCGATTCTCTTTTGGTTGGAGGGGTAGGGGTAGGGGGAAGGACCAGATAGCCCTTGAAATGAAGATTTTCCGGGACCACACTTCAAACGAAGGGGTATGAGAAATGTACCTGCATACACCGGTTAATAATTTTCTTTATGTCACATTCTATCTTGTGTTCATATTTACGGTCATGTTCTTCAAAGAAACGGTTGCAAAAAAATCGCTAAAGTTCGTTAACAATATGACGCGTGTAAAAATTCGCCTCCACCGCGCCGCGCTAAACGCCTCATTTGCGCCGCAAGACCTCCAGACGTGCGTAAACGCGTCTTTACATTGACTTAACATTGAAATCACTCACGCCAGATGCTCTATTCGCGTTTGGTGTGAACGCAGCATTAGGCGTCGAAGATATCGTCATCGCCGTTGTTTTCTGCGAACTTCAGAAGAAAAATGCACAAAAAAAATAGCTGTAACTCACGCAATTGAGATGACTACAGCTGACGACGGCATCTTGGAAGTTTGTGATAAACATTGCCGCATCTCCTGTGACGTAGGCGCTAGCGACGACGTATAATGACGTGTAACAGTGTAGTAGTGGTGTCCCATTTCTTTGGGGAATATTTTCACCCCTACGCCTTGCCACTCTGTTTCAAGGGGCAAGGGTAAGGGGTAGGCGAAGGGTTAGGGGTAGGCGAAGGGGTATAAAATAGAATTGGGATTGAGCCTAACACTAGCTAAAGAACTACTGAATACACTTTCGACTCATCTTGATTTGTAATGTTTTATCTGGGCTGAATGAAGAATACTTGCGCTCAGGGCCTAAAATTAACACTCGCGAAACGCTAAATGCGAGTAAAAATCGGCATGGAAAGCATATGAAACTGTCAATCGCTAGTTAGTCGTTACATTTTTATGAATTCTGACAATGTAATATTGTGAGTTTAAGCCTTGTTTAAGCCTAGCCAATTTAAATATTCAAGCGAGAAGATGCGAAAGGGAGCTCAGTTCGTTACTCATGCGCTGTGTGGGAAGTTTTGTGTGCGTACAAACATCTGAAGTGCGCACCCAGAAAGCTGCATCTCAGACAGTGCGCGATACTGAATTGAGCTCTCTTTTATGTTTTCTTGCGCTTGAACTGACATATTTTTATAACAAATTAAACATATTAAACTAAATTATGTTAAAATGCCCGTCTTGGCAAGTATCCTCGTATACATAGTCAGTTATGTCTTAAGTGAACGTAAACAGTTGAGAAAGAAAACCAGAGTTCTCGCGAGAGCACAAGTTGAATTTGCTCAGCGAGTTTACTCTGGCGTCGAGTAATGATGCTCATTAAATATGCCCTTGTATCCGAGCTGCACCAATCACATCGGGTTATCTGATATAGGCGGGCCAGAGGCGAGCTAAAGGGATTACGACAGCGCTGTGACGTCGAAGTCATTAGTAAACATTGCAAGATGGCTATGGATGAACACCAGTTGTTTGAAACGGCTTTGGCCGCTACAATGAACGAGTTAGACTTGGCTTTTCATCTAAAAGAGGAACAGAAGACGGACGTTTTTGCTGTTTTGCCGACCGGATACGGTAAGAGTCTAATCTACCAGTTAGCTCCGCTGGTAGCTAAGCGTATGGGACTTATTGTTGTGATTGGTCGTAGTGTTATCCAATTGCGTGCAGTGAGATTTTCAAATGCATGCTTGGTGCCGCCCCTCGAGCTGGCCGATTTTCATTAGTTGATGCCAGACCATTAATCTTTCAGATTTACGTCTGGATTTCCAGGCTACTATGTTTCATGGCTGGTAAAAAATATTGATGGCCGGTAAATTTTCTTAAGCCATCGGCCAATGGCAGGTGCGGCAAAAAGTTTGCTTTAGGCTCTCACCATCCCTTGTCTTGGTGTCTCATGTGACCCAAAGTAACCCTGTCTTGATTGCAGTGGTATGTGAAGAAAAAGGAAAGGAAACAAAATGGAAAAGAGGGATACAAAAAGAAATAGAGCAGGAAAAATGGAAAGGGCAAGAAGGAAGATGGAAAGGGCAAAAGAAAGACGGGGAAAGGGACAGAAAGGAACAGAAAAGGTAGGTAAATGCAAGGGAAAGGGAAAGAAGAAGGGGAAGAGGACGATAATGAGGTAGGAAGGAAAGGGAGACGGAAATGGAAAAAAGACTGTACGCTTCAAATGTGTGATAAATTAAGGTCACCATATTAAAATGTTTAAACCTTCATTTCAGGTAGCTTTTAAAACTTTGTCATGAAAAAGCTGGTCAGTTCAACAAAATCTGCCCCAATTCTGTCAGGTCACCTCTATCAGTGCAAATATGCACTGATGTGTGTGTGTGTGTGTGTGTGTGTGTGTGTATGTGTGTGCGTGCTGTTTCATTCCCACCTTCTCTCTCTCTCTCTTTTTGTGTTCCTGGCCCAGGAGGGCTTCCACTGTGTGTCGAGTTTAAAAAATGGGTCAGGTTACAGAGACAAAGCACTATTTTTATCAGATAGCAATTTCCAGTGGTCGCCTACAGGTAACACATGCAGCACACAGCAATGACACTGAGTTTCCCAAACACCTTAACCTTTACATACAACTCTCAGCAGATCTAACCTCAGAGAGAAACGACAGATGAGAGCACGAGAGGAAGCTAAACAAGGAATCAAAACACTGGACAATGACAGAACCGAAAAATAGAGAATAAAGAGAGAATGAAAGATCAAGAGAGATGATAAAAAAAAAATGGAGTGATGAACGCAACCCCAAGGGCTCCGCTCTGCATGCCTTCTCTTGTCAATCCATCTCTCTATTCCTTCCTATGGATGATGGAGGCCTTTGTTCCTGCGGTGAGACCCCCAGCTGGCCTGTACTCCTCCATCCCTATCCCTCCATCCCTCGTGAACCATTCAACTTCTCCATATTCTGTCAGATGAGAGAGATGACTGCCAGATTACTGCGGTATATAATCATGCTTCACTACAAACGCACGTTCACGAGACAGCTGAGCAGAGGATCATGGGAAAGACCTCTGAGTGAGACCTCTTTCATTCTGAGTCTTCATTAGTGTCCACTTGTGTCCATAGTGCCATGTGCAATAAAAAAAAAAATAATACACTGAAAATCTTAGGAACCTTGCTGGCAAAACTGGCATTGTGCTGGTGACTTTGAAAAGCAAGCATCACTTGAACATGTACAATCTAGTTTCCCTAAAAATGATTCTATGGTAATGTTATGGAAACAAATTCAGCTGACCCTGGTTGGGTGGCAATAAATAAAGATGGTAAAAAGAGAAGGAGAGAACTCCAGGAATGCAGAAAGAGAGAATGGCTGAGGTAGTAGAAGTTGAACGAGCATGAAGAAGAGAGAGAGAGAGAGAGAGAGAGAGAGAGAGAGAGAGAGAGAGAGAGAGACAGAGAGACAGAGAGAGAGAGAGAGAGAGAGAGAGAAGAGGCTGTAGGTGTGTGTGTGTGTGTGTGTGTGTGTGTGTGTGTGTGTGTGTGTGAGTGATTTAGTCCCAGTGGAGAGCCGCGTCCGAGTTTGTCAGCCACTGGAAAACATGAATTATTGATAAGCTCAGAGTTTAGGGCAGGTATGTGTGACAGAGAGAGCAACACACACACAAACACACACAAACTTGCTCTGATTTCAAACTGTATGATTTTGGCCACGATTTTGCCGTCTGAGACAAATTTTGTAAATCCTAAAAGATTCCTCTAATCCTAGGCCCAAATCTGAAGTCTTTGATCGCTAGTTTGACATGTTTACAACAGCTGAGTAATGACCACTGCGACCCAGTTTTACCTCCGACGAACTTCTGGCAGTGTCAGAGGATTTGACGCACAGTTCTGTAGCGAGATTTCTCCAACGACAACCATCAAATCAAAGACCAATAAAGTGCACAACCTGATGACAACAACAACAAACCACTTGCTTAAAGGTCCTTGCACACCGAGTCTGAAATTCTCATCTGAAATTTTCACACATTAAAAAATCAATGCGACCTCACGTTGTGTCAATCACGTTTACACACTGCCTCCGAAACTTTTGTCCGTCATAAAAAAATTGGATCAGGTTAAATTTTCTGTGTTTTCGCATCAGTAGCAAACATTTTGAGAGGTGTTTTGACAATCAGAGCCACCGTATAAGCGAATGCCAAAATCCAGAATTGGTTCACGAAAATTGGTGGTCGTGTTTTTAAAGGGTTAGTTCACCCAAAAATAAAAATTCTGTCAGTAATTACTCTCCCTCATGTTGTTCCAACCCCGTAAGACTTTCGTTCATCTTCGGAACACAAATGAAGATATTTTTGATTAAATCTGAGAGCTGGCTCACTCAGAACGTCAGAACGTAGGCTCACTATTGGCCGACGCTGGTGTGATGCTGGCCAATAGTGAGCCTACATTCTGACGCTGCGCGTGAACTCACTCAGAGGCCCACACAGAAGAAAATTAATAGTGGAATAAAGTCGTTATTTTTGTGTGTTTTTGCGCACAAAAAGTATTCTCGTCGCTTGATAAACTCAAGGTTGAGCCACTGTAGTCACTTGGACTATTTTAAACATTGTCTTTACTAACTTTTCTGGGCCAGCAAGTTTCAATTACATAGAAGCCTATGGAGAAGTGATTCAGCTCTCAGATTTCATCAAAAATATCTTAATTTGTGTTCTGAAGATGAACAAAAGTCTTACGAGGTTGGAACAACATGAGGGAGAGTAATTACTGACAGAATTTTCATTTTTGGGTGAACTAACCCTTTAATATTTGCTAGCTCCAGTATCGCTAGCAAAGCATCAAACTGAGCCACTGACATCCTGAAGTAAAGTTTGAATCGCTCGGGATAATCCCGCAGCTCCTTGATAAGGAGGTGGAACTCTCCTTCTACGCAATCTCAGGATTGGATGGACCTAATATTTCCTCTTTTTCTCTTTTTAAGTCAAAGAAAAGAAAATCGTCACTTCCTGATAAACTGGCGCTAAATATCACTAAGAAAACTTGGAAAAGCCACTGTATATAATAATTTTCGTATGTAATAAATTACTTATCAATGCGTTATCTTGCTTTCGGAGGCGGATGCTGCTGTTTGGGAACGCTGTCGTGTAAGAGAGTTCTGGGAGGGAATTATACCGGACCACTTTGACGAGATTTGACATGCATTTCACAACAACCAAAACAGCATTTCAGATGCTGTGCAATGAGATCGTTCCACTGGTTATAGTCCCATCCCATTACTGGTTATATGCCGTCCCATCACGCAAAGTCACATGATTTTTTTGTTGTGCATCGGGGAATTTATTCAGTAAATGTGTTTCCATCGTAGTTTATGCGCATGTTTTCTTAAAAATTTATCCGACTCAAACGAGAGCATATGTTTTTTATGCGCATTTTTTGAATTTATGCACATCTTGGCGTTTCCATCCAGCAGTTTTTGATGCGATACCTCAAAATGCGCACAGAAATAGGTGGATGGAAACACAGCTTATATGTTTTGGTTCTATTGTTTTGGACTATTTTGAAGCTCAGGAGAAAGCTGTCTCCTGTTTTCGTGTTTGCATTGCTTTTTGTGGCATGCTTCGCTGCATGGCTTCACACTAGTCTCTTTGGTCTAAAATATCATGCCTGAAAAAAGATAAAAGTTAGGGCACAGGTAGAGCGGTTTGAAAGCTTCAGACTAAAGCAGAGATTGGAGAAAAGAAAAAGAGGTCGCCTTGCATGAGGTTTTCTAGGATAGGGATTTTCTCTCTTTTTTTCAGGTACGGTCATTTCCCCCTGTAGAAAATGGGTCGTGTTTCTTCCCATGAGGAGACACATTCTCTACAGATGCTCTCCTTGCAAGAGAAGAGAAAATGTGCTCCAGTGTGTGAGAGAACGATACGTGAGAGGGATGTATAACAAATTATGTCACTTATTGAGTTCACAACTGAGGGACAGTTGTAATTTATGTGATAATTGATATAAATCATTTTGAAATGGTTTATCTCACTCATTGTTTCGGTTATTTTTAGCGACACCTGACAAGAGACTGAATGTGACTCAATGACCCGAAATATGATACACAGCAAAGTTCTTTTTTGTTCTTTGCTTAGAAATAAAAAGAAGTTGTAAATACCTTTGCTGTGATATACTGTTAACAAACAGTGGTGAGAAAACATCAGTTCAGAAAGCATCTGATCATAGTGATGTGGAAATGTTCACACAAGCTCTGCAATTCACAGACATCATGTCGACAGATGAAGTTATTAAAATTACAGTGTTATGATGGTTTGATTATAAAGTATATTTGAGACTAGACTATATAGATCTGGCTATGTGAGACTATTGTTTGAATTAATCCCTTTTCTTTGCGTGACATTACAGTACAGAATGGCACTTTCAGCATTATCCTGAACATTGTATAAGCATTCGCTTCATGTGTCACTGACCGGAAGAAAAGCTCTCGGGAGCGTAAACGTCTCATTCTTTTGGCAAAAACATCCTTCTCATACTAGGCTTTCATAGACAACCTAGGAAGTTTAGGAAGGACCATTTTTTTTTATGTTTCGTTACAAGCTGTTCCCACATTGGCAATAAAAATGCGATTAATACATTAAAATTCTTACATAAAGCCCTTAGTGCACTTTATGGAGCCACAGTACATTACAGAGCCTTCGCCTCTGTGTCATGATCTACTTCAAAGATGAAAGCAAGCAATACTCTTTTCTTCTCCAAACGAGAGTGAGTGGATAAAGAAGAAAGAAGAACTTCTGCTTTACCCTGCAAAGCATTGCATCTTTTGTCTTGCTCACCAGAGTTTATCAGCTGGAGAGAAATAGGCCAGACTAATGGAGTGTGTCACAGAGAACCGAGGCCAACAGTATTCACACTCACAGTGTGAGGACAAGCGCACAGCACTTAACTTCATTAGTAGCACCTGATACATAATCAAAGAGCATCAAAAATGTGTCAAGTTTCTTTGAGTGTCTGAGACCTCATTAAAAATCTGAGATTCAAAACCTTAAGTTTTAGGATTTTGAAAACTTTTATACAAAGGGACACTATGAAATAAAAGCAATAAGAAATGCTTAAAGGTCATGAATTGAGAAATCGAATTTTCCTTGATCTTTTGACATAGAGGTCATTGTACTATAAAAAATATCCTGCAAGTTTCAGAACTCAAAACTTCCTCGTTAGTCCAAACACCGCTTTTAATTGAAACCAAGCTCAGAAAACGACTCGTTTCGGAATTTGTCACATTATGATGTCATAGTGTGACGAAAGACCGCCTCTGCAGAAGAAGATCGACGCCCACTTCTACATCATTTCCTCTTTAGCCCCGCCCACCGATGTCCTGTAGTAGTAAATACGAGACAGACGCAAACACAGGATTACTTAAACAAAACCATAGAGGATTACAGACGTTTTGAAGTGCCAAGTTGTGGAAGAACACAGTCTTAGCATTGCCTTCCTTGTGATCCTATAACATTAAGAAAGCATGGATTAACTTTATTGATTTGGTTTATTCGCGTCAGTAAGACACTGTTTGTTCGCTTAATTTTACTGCGGATTCATTTCAAAACAAGACATAATATGTTTATAATAAATAAAACGTGTGAAAGCTCAATGCTGCTGTGCATTAAAACAAAAGGGCGACAAACCAAATGCTAATTCATGTTAATTTTTTCAATTCAACTTTTCACTGAAATTATGCTGCAGGTAATTTGCGTATTGATTTAGAAAAGTAAAAGCTTTTTCATTCGTGGTCTCAGACATCTGGCCTCCACTGTGTCTTGCTGGCATCTTTAACATGATACGATAAGATTGGTTTGTATGAATATGAGATGTGCTTACTGATGTGTAGAGGTGGCCCTCGCTGTTCATGCCTATGTAGAGTCCTGACTTAGTGCTCTGGATGGCGACTATCCTCAGACCCACAGGAATCAAGTTGAACAGCACTGCAATTCAGAGAGAGAGAGAGAGAGAGAGAGAGAGAGAGAGATTTTAATCATCAGCGTGGACACTTTGAAATTTCACTGTAATAAATGATGAACGATTTTCAATATCTCTTTTTTCAGCATATTATGAAAGGAGAATTTCTCTTCAGTGCACCTGAGGTAACACACACTCCTCCAAAACTGAGAGTTTCAGCAGAAACCTCCTGACATTACAGACCCCCCAGTGAAATGAGCTTTCAGATTCGGTGAGGTTTTAAAGAGAAACTGTGAAATCTCCTTCCACCTCGTCCTTTGTTCAACCATCACTCTGCCAGCCGTAGCCAAAAGGATTTCCAGTGTTTCCTAAACTGGGATGTTAGCTCGAGGCGTGCGCATGACACCGGGACGGTTGCACGAGCCTTTTGCGCTGCGGATGTGAGGGTGTCTATTTTGGTGTGTAGTGTTGACCGATGGGACCGTTGGTGAGAAACGTCTTGAGCGACATGTTGACTTTAGCAGTATTGACAAATGGCCTGTGGCAATGTGTCTCCACGGGAGCGGTGCAGATTCGAGGAGCCCCTCCTAATGTCGTGATAACCGCGGGCATGACAATGCAGACCTCATCTGAACCCAAAACCTTACAGACTTTAAGACATAAAAAATACTGGAGAGCAGATTAATGACTGCAGAAGTAGAAATGAAGAGAATTGAAGTGAAGTGAAGAGGGACTTTCTTTCACACTCAGTTCCAGTTTTAATGTCTTTTCTGGCTGTGACAAATAACGCAACAATGTACGAGCAGAATCAGTTTAGTCCACAGCTTTAGTGGAGCTTTAATGGGTGTCGTGGGTTCCAGCAAAGAAGACAAGACAGTGGATTGCTCTGATAAATAAATAAATAAATAAATAAATAAATAAATAAATAAATAAATAAACAAACAAACAAACAAACAAATAAATAAATAAAATAAAACTTCTGCATCAATAGGTGTCATGGGTGCCAGCAAAGCAGAAAAAACAGTGGATTGCTTAGAAGAAAATAATAATAATAATAATAATAATGATAATAATGATAATAAAAAATAAATAAAAATAAAACGTCTGCATCAATAGGTGTCGTGGGTGCCAGCAGACAAGACAGTGGATTGCTTAGAGAAAATAAATAAAATAAAATAAAATAAAATAAAATAAAATAAAATAAAATAAAATAAAATAAAATAAAATAAAATAAAATAAAATTACATTACATTACATTACATTACATTACATTACATTACATTAAATAAAATTAAAAATTAAAAATTAAAAATTAAATTAAATAAAAACACTTTTGTGGAGCTTCAATAGGTTGTTGGTGCCAACAAAGCAGACAAGACAGTGGAATAGTTATATTTTTGATCAAAATAAATAAATAAAGAGAAAATAAAAAAACAGAATAAAATAGATTCATATTCAATCTGAGATGACAACACTAAGAAACAGATAGGACACGAGCACACTTTCGTTGGGAACGAAAGCTATTGTGAAATATATATATAAATATATCATTATATAATTATAAATTATAATAAATATTTAATGAGACATGTGTAAATCTGCTAAAAGTGAGCAGAATTTAGTAAACTTATAGAAATAGATTGGGCTGTCACTTGAAAGCTATAAGACGCATGGACTAAAAGCCACAAAACTGTCATTCTGATCTGAAAATCAGCATCAAACGTAATGATGAGAGCAGCACTAACTTTACCAAGCCTTTAACTGTGGCTCAGAATCAGTTAAAGACAATCAAACACACTGAGACATGTTCGCCATCATGATGAAATTAGACCGCTAGAAGAAGCGTTTGATCTTTAAGTTATGTGTGTATGAGTGTGTGTTTACATGCAGTGTCTTTGCACCGAAGCATCACTACAAAGACTGACAGTCAGGCTTGTTTTATAGCTTTAAGAGACACAAAGAAATGAATGACAACCTTAGGTCTGTCTATGTCAAAGTCCGTCTGTGCTCGGCATTATGGGATATGGGTCAGGGCACAAAACTTGCGTTCTGTCGTTCATCCTCTCTCTCTAGTATAGAGAATCCTTCCTTTCTTCTTTCAATATGCCTCAGCGCATTGTGTCAGTGCACTGTCAACAGCTCTGACGTCTCGCTGTCTGTTAAAGACCTTCAGAGCTTCTCGCTTTTCTTTTTTTCTCCCATCCTTCTGGGCGGGTTGAAGGGAAGTCATTAAATGTTGGCATGACATTAGTAAAACTTTGTGAGTGTTCTTAAGGGGGCAATGCTGAGGAAATGATATTTGCTGTACGTATGTTTCATCTCTAGTTGACCATATTCGCCAGATGCTTCAAAATAAAATGTATGTCACCAGATGGACTTTTACGGGATAAAAGTAAACTAATTCCATAGTTCTTTTCCCCTTTTGTTTAACCTTTCTTTCAGTTGTAGTTAAACTTTCTTTCTGTCTAGACGCTGGCCTCACACCATCTTTTCTTTCTCGCCGCTGTCCTGTTCTCTTTGGTTAACCTTTTCTGTGTGCCAAAATAAGATGCCAGAATCTTGCTCTTTTAGATTCTCCCTCTTTATCTCCCTCTGGCCATAAACACACTGCAGATAAATACAGTTGTCACTCCTCTTCTGAGAGCTGTATACTGTAGTATTAATATAAATATATTACCAAAAAATATATATAAACCTGTTTAGTAGCCTTGGTGTATTATCCTCACCAAGGCTGCATTTATTTGATTAAAAGCATAAAACAGTAATGTTGTGAAATATTACTACAATTTAACATACTCTTTTCTATTTTTAATATATTCTTCTGATCCTTACAAAATGCTGATTTTGGTGCTCAAGGTTACATATTATTATTATTAATGTTAAATACAGTTTATAATGGTTTCCTGTTTCTGCTTTGTTTCCCGGACATAGGGGCCGTTTACATGACAGTGTTTTCAACTAAAAATGGAAAACCTTTCATGCGGTTTGGCCGTTCATTTACATGACAATGGCGTTTTGGGGCCTGAAAACGCAACATTTTGAAAACGGGTTTCAAAGTGCAAGTTTCTGAAAACGATACCGTTTTTGTCTCCATGTAAACTACAAAAACGTGAATTCGTGAAAATAGTAACATCATGCGCATGCGTATTATGTGTTCAGTCTATAGGCACTTAGTGTTTCTTTAATAAGTGACATCGCCAACTACTGGCCTGGCATGAAAAAAACTGCGTTTTTAGTAGTTTTTGCGGCTTTGATTTTTGATAACACTGTCGTCTGTATGCAATAAGTGCAAAGGAAAAACGTTACCGTTTATTTTAGTTCATTGTAGTCGTGTAAACGCACCCTTAGTTTGTATTTACTTCCTTCAACACTTAATTTGAGCATTTACTCTCCCTTTCAAGTTTCATGGCAAAGCATGCTGGAAAATGGAAATCCCAGCCCAGTTTCAGTTAAATTTAAGTTTGTCTAAATGAAAAGAAACAAGTTCATAAAACTCAAAACAATTAAATAATTCAGATTACATAAAATGCTTCAGTTTTTTTGAACTCAAAAGAAAAAGAAAGTTCTGAATACTCATTAGAAATTAGAAATTAGATTTTACTAATTTGTTTAATCTCTCATATCTCTCATATCATCTATCTCTCATGTCTGTGTGGAAAGTATTTGCTGAGTTACAATTCATTTTCTGACGCGTTTCAGAAGGGACTTCGAAAAGCATAACATTTCGTTTTTATTGTGAGTGTACACAAATAAAAGTAGTAAATTAACAGTTTCGAATAATTTATAACATTTGCCTGTGTGACCAAAATCAATAGAGTATTTTGAGTCTCTTTCGCACTGATAAGAAAAAAGGAGAGGTGGTTAAGTTTAACCCCCCAAGGGGTTAAGTTTACCCTTCTCAAACCAATTAATTATTTTAAGGATTTAGGATTTAGGATTTACATTGTGTTCCTGTGTTTAGCCCATTTGCTTTTGTTCCCATTTCTGCTTGTTTCCATAGTTACTCATTAGTTAATATATAAGTCCCACCTGTTTATTGTTTAGTTGCTCATTATCTTGTGTATTTAAACCCTCAGTTGGTTTGGTAAACAATAATTGAGAAGTGTAAATCAAATGGAGATGGCAACAATCTACCTGAAGGAGGACATGTGTCTATATTGTGTCTATATTGTGTGGCTGCACACACACTAAGGAGGATGTTTTGAGAGGCCAAACAAACTGCAAGGATCAGAGTTGGAGAATTGTGGATGCTACTGTAGCCGAGTCACAGTACTGAGATATAAAGTCACAATTACAAGAAAAAAGTAGCAATTATGAGAAATCAAGTTGCAACTGTATATAAAGTCACAATGTGAGATATAAGGAAACATTTGAAATATAAAATCACAGTTGCAAAAAATAAAGTCACAGTACTGTTGCACATGTTAGATATAGTCACAATTACCCTTTTTATTTTTTCACTCTGAGATTGAAACAGAATTTCAACCACACGAAGAACAATAATGTAGAGGAATCATTCCTGTGTTTAAATGCTGTTTTGCCTCTCAAAACTTTGCAGTGTGTCTCCTCTGTGAAGACTTTGACCAAAGTCAGAGTTTTTTTTTTAAATGATTATTTTCCTTACTTGAAAACATTCAGTAAAGGACAAGGTAAGGCAGAAATGTAGAAAAATGCTGTAATAAGGAAAGATTTAGTTGCAAAGAAACCAACTCCACCTGACTCTCTCTCTCTTTCTCTCTCTCTCTCTCTCTCTCTCTCTCTCTCTCTCTCTCTCTCTCTCTCTCTCTCTCTCTCTCATCTTTTCAAGTGTAAGTACTTGAGCAGGGGTGAAATGCATGATCAGCTCAAGATGTGAAACACACACACACACACACACACACACACACACACACACACACACACACACACACACACACACACACACACACACACACACACACACACACACACACACACACACACAGAGAGAGAGAGAGAGAGAGAGAGAGAGAGAGAGAGAGAGAGAGAGCAAGAGTCTAGTCGTTCCTCTCCAGTTTTGCTCATTAAGACATTACATAATCAACTTGTTGTTGACGAGAAGATTAAAATGAGGAGGACTGCCAGTCCACCCTTCCCTCCAATGATGAAGCACCGATCACTGCCGAACCAGCTGTTCTTTCGGCTTTTCTGGGAACTGCCGGGACAAGCACTCTGCCATCTGGGGACCTGGTACTAATCTGTGGAAAACTCCAAAGTTTGCTTGAAGAAATGAAAGGGCCCTAATGTAAGAATTTTCATGTAGCAATCACATTTGCGAATGCTTATACAATGTTCAGGATAATGCTGAAAGAGCCATTCTGTACTGTAATGTCAATGTCAATGCAAAGAAAAGGGATTCTTTCAAACTTTAGTCTCACAGCCGGATCTATATAGTCTATAGACTCAAATATACTTTATAATCAATCATAACACTGTAATTTTAATAACTTCATCTGTCGACATGATGTCGGTGAATTGCAGAGCTTGTGTGAACATTTCCACATCACTATGATCAGATGCTTTCTGAACTGATGTTTTCTCACCGCTGTCATTGTTGTTGTGTGTTTATTTTGTAATTGAGAGGAAAGTGTGCAGAACATATTTATATATTCATCTAAACGTCGCTCTCAGCGGCGTGAACGGTGTCGGCATGTTTGTTAACAGTATATCACAGCAAATGTATTTACAACTTCTTTTTACTTCTAAGTAAAGAACGAAAATAAACTTCACTGTGATTGAGACTTGAGTCACGTTCAGTCTCTTGTACGTTACGTGTGCATGAGTCCGAGCACGAGTGACAAGTTGCTGGCTGTAGTTCACATAACGGCCACCGGTGTCACTAATAACAAGACTTTCTGAATTCTACATAGAGCCCCTTTAAAGTAAGAATGTTCTTTAGGCTTTACCTTGAAGTAGATGAATTGGAGAACATGAACTCTAACCATTAGTTCACCACAGAAAGGATAAATCTATCACAGAGTTTACTAACCTTGTTCAACTTATTCTTTGCTGCTCACCTTGCAATAAACTGTGATAAATTAGTCTGCAGTTGTTTTCATTAGTTTGGATGAAAATTACAGGGCATGTTTGCAAGAGCTAATGTGTGCAAACTGAGTTATGAAGGCGTCCATGTCAGGTCTGGTTCTGAGGCGAGTACAAGAGAGGTGCCTGATGGGAAGGCTATACATTCCTAAACATAAAGGTTACCATGAAACCTAATATGGAAGTTTCCAAAGCCATTCTATCAGAGCATAAAATCCAATTGTTTGCCTATTTAATGATGGAATTGTATATCATTACAACAGAGGGCTTCCAGATATGAATCAGAGCATGTTAATTATTTATTCTCTCTCCATGCTGATTTGGCAGTTTTTGGGTGTTATTAGCATATGCCGCAGTGTGGTGCATAAAGAGAAGCTTTAGCGAGACCCCCTCAGTGCTAATGAGAGGGCAAACCTATAACATCTGACCTCAGTCAAAGAGACAGACAGAGAGAGAGAGAGAGAGAGAGAGAGAGAGAGAGAGAGCTGCATGTGTGTAGTCAAGATCTGTTAGCTCAGCCTGTCAATGTCCTCTGCTCTTTCCTAACCCTGTAACACAGCAAATGTGAACACCCACACCAAAATAGGGAAATGAGCACACACATCCTCTGACTCCAACTGGTTCTCTCTCATCAAGACGACATCAGCAAAGATCAACTAGCCTCGGTAAATTGCATCAGGACAGTTTTATTTAAATGGGCGAGACAGGCAAATATCAAACTAGTTGATACATTACATTTCAAACAATGCAATAACTTCTTGCTTTCCTGTATTCTGCTTCAGATCTCTTTCCAATGCTAAACTGCATGTGTGTGTATGTTAGATCAGTCGAGTTAATAAAGTCTTGTTTGTGTCACACGTAAAGTTGTGTGTGGTTAGTGCTCAAATACTGGAGTCCCTAATCATGCAGATTTTGGCTACATGCTCTGAGTAGTACGGTACAGTAATGAAGATATTTTTTTCCACACCCTGGAAATGAACATTTCTTAGAATGAATAAACAATTAACACTGAGTGTTCGCTGGAACACTGTTGTTTTGATGTTTTGTTAGAAAATGAATGCTTAGTTTTCATAAATTGAATCTGTTTTGAGCAGTCATGCTCAAAAGAATTTACTTATAAACAATTGAAGCTAATGGAGTTCATACTGGTAATTTTCATATTATACAG
>CM038622.1:13414734-13422234 GCA_021554675.1 Leuciscus idus
ACAACCATCCGTGTTTACGAAGCACATCGGGGAGATGAAGTTGTTTCTGTCTGGACTGGACAATGGACTGTGGTGAAATGACAGGAATTAAACATTCAGGGCTTCTCTTTCTAACCTACTCTTCTTCTCAGAGTTTACAGCACTAACACTCATAAAAAAAGGTACAAAAGCTGTTACTGGGGCAGTACCCTTTCAAAATGACATGTTTGTACCTTATTTACCCCCCAAAAAAGGGAGAATATTAGTACCTTAACAGTATATATTAGTACCTAAATAGTACACATTAGAACCTTTTCAAGGGGACCGTCTTACTGACAGCTTTTGTACCTTTTTTTTTTTTGAAAGTGAACAAAACAAAACCACACATAAGACTTCAGTGAAATGGTTCAACATTATCTAAACTCTTGGTAGAATGAGATGCAGAACAGAGCACTGTACTAGAAAGTAAAAAATTTGTTTATGTATGTAATAAAACTGGCCTGTGTAACATTATGGTACATGAATATGGTGATCATTCAGTAGCATGGTTTAATATTGTATCAAAATACCATGGTACTGCCACAGAATCTTTTAAAGGGATATGATGAGCTCTTGTTCTGTCTTCTGGTTTATATTTCCACAGCATGAAGGTAAGATCTTACCGATTAATGAATAAAACGCTCGTTTTTAAAATCTTCCCTGTCCTGAGATGTATTATGTCATCAGCGCAAACATTACAATGATCATGATAACTTCCATTAACTCTACAATAAGTAAATACACTTCACCGGCTAATGATGATGCCAAACAGGAGCTACTGCAAAAACAGAAGTTCAAAGACAACATTCTAAATTAAAAAAATTCTAAATTAAAAAAATTCTAAATTCTAAATTCTAAATTCTAAAAATTCTAAATTCTAAAAATTCTAAATTCTAAAATTCTGCATGCTTGTTTCTCTGGCATATAAGGCCTATAGAGAGGTTACAAAAAAATTTGACCATATAGAAAATGATAGGTAAGGGAAGTGTTGAAGATCTGTGTAAAACAGCACAAGTGGGACACTGGCAATGGAACAGGAACGTTTAGGAAATATGGGACATGTCACTGTGCTAAAGCATGTATATTAAAACCATTAAGTTCACGTTCACAAAACTGTGTGGGACACTAAACGTGAATGCAAAAAATGTTTTACAATTTAGAATAACATAAATAACCCTAATAAATCAAATAAATTATGATTATTATTATTATTATTATTATCCGTGTTTTCTTTGTAATACCCATCTGGGAACTATAGTTGCTGAATTACTAATAGTAACTAAACTGGCACGTTCACACAAATGTTTATTTATGAGCACTGTGTCAAATCTAAAATGAATAAAGTATAAGCATAGTCATATTAAATATGTGTGGAAGTTTTGTGTGTTCTCTACAACTTTCAACAAAACTTCTACAATAATAACCCAGAGGTTATGTGAGGTGGATTTTATGTGTAAACACAGACTGCTCATTAAATATTAAGCAATCCCATTAAAAGCACAGATGACAGGTAAAGTGTCTATTGTTGTGGCAGTAATGCAGAGCTTAGAGCCTAGAGAAACCTTGTGAAGGTTAAAGACAGAAAAAGAGAAAAAACACGAACACTAACAAGTGTTTAAGACATTTTACTGTTGTTTATATGTCTATGTGGTGTTTTTAATATGCTTTAGGACAAACCATGTCCAAATTCATAAGTCGACACCATTGCCGAGTATTTTCTCATTAAAGTATCTATGCAGTGAACCAAAGACAGTCTCAAAAACACGCTTTGAAATCACTGGTGTTTCTGACGTCACAAACTTGTAACCAATCAGATCAACGTGTGATCGCCAACGAGTGGATCTCTGAGCTGAGTGAGTGAGTGGAGGCGGGGCTCATTTGCACAAAATCATCATTGTTTTAAATTATATTATATTATAATGCTTGGTTATACTTTTTTTTTTGATGGTCCACTTTAGACACTCTACTAACTACAAGTAACATTGCATCTACATGTCAACTAACTATCATTAGAGTATTAGTTTACTGTAGGTTAGGGACATTCGGGTTAGAATTAGTTGACATGTAGTTGCAAAGTTACTTATAGTCAGTATAAATGTCTGTTAAGAAGCATCAAAATAAAGCAGAAATTAAGCAGACAGTCTACTAATACTCTAATGAGAATGACTAATAATACTGACTAATACTCTAATTAGTTGACATGTAGTTGCAAAGTTAGTAGAATGATTAAAGTGGAATATCGAAAAAAAAAAGTATTTAGTTTTTACTGTATTTTTGATTAAATAAATGCAGCCTTTGTGAGTCAAGTCAAGTCAAGTCAAGTTTATTTGTATAGCGCTTTTCACAATACAGATTGTATCAAAGCAGCTTCACAGTATTAAATTAAAATAATACAACAAAGTTTGTTTCAAGAGGAATTTATTGATTGATAAAATTAAATTAAATATCCCCAAAATATCCCCAACTGAGCAAGCCAAAGGCAACAGTGGCAAGGAACCGAAAAACTTCATCAAGTGACCTAATGGTGTCCTAAAACTCCATCAGGTGACCTAATGGAGAAAAAAAACCTTGGGAGAACCCAGGCTCAGTCGGGGGCCAGTTCTCCTCTGGCATTTATGAGCTAGAGGCCGGATTGTAGTTTGAACTGTAGGATTATATGAATGCCTGGCTGAAGAGATGCGACTTTAATCTAGTTTTAAACTGGGAGAGCGAGTCTGAGCAACGAACAGTATCAGGAAGACTATTCCAGAGTTTTGGAGCCAAATGTGAGAATGCTCTCCCTCCTTTGGTGGTTCTGGATATCCTAGGTATGACCAAAAGCCTTGAATTTAGTGATCTTAAAGAGCGCGATGGATTATAGGGTGATAAAAGATCCGTTAAATAGACTGGAGCTAAGCCGTTTAGGGCTTTATAGGTCAGTAGCAATACCTTGTAATTAATACGGAACTTTATAGGTAACCAATGCAGTGATGATAAAATCGGTGTTATATGATCATATTTTCTTGATCTAGTAAGAACTCTAGCGGCGGCATTTTGGACTAACTGTAGCTTGTTTATTGAGGATGCAGGACAACCAGCTAGTAAAGCATTACAGTAATCCAGTCTCGAGGTCATGAATGCATGAACTAACTTTTCTGCATCAGAAACTGATAGCATATTACGTAGCTTAGCAATGTTTCTTTGTGAGCATACTATATGCTTCTTTCAAAAACATAAAACAATCTTGCTGACCCCAAACTTTTGAACATTAGTGTACAGCGATCTCCTTTTTGTCACTCTTTTTTTCCACACACGTTCACTTTGTGCGACTCCCAATTCCTCTCAGCACTCCCTATGTAAAGCACTGCAGAAATAGTCTGATCTCTCTCTCTCTTTCCCTCTGTTTGCTAGTGTCCATTGATCAGTTCTGAAGGTGAGACCCTGAGGGGCCAAACTACAGTTTTAACATTCAGCTACATGGCACAGAGTCTGGCTGCCGACACACAAATCACTGCTTTTGCATTAACGGCTGCACACAAGAGCAAAGAGGCGGCAAATAACGACATTCACAGATTAAACCCGCTTATTCTGCTTCGATAAGGCACATTTCCTTCATCTCCTTTGATTTTGGGAGTGTGGGAAACTCCCCGCAGATCCGTCTTTGTCAGCCTCTAAGCGCGACACGCTTTGAAAGCCACACACAGAGAAGCGGTGATACACAAGCCCTTTCTGTCTTCAGTCTCCACTGCACAACCATAAAGCCCATCTCCGGGGACGGAGGGTGTGAAGGGCACTCCTGATGGGTGATATTGATGTGTGTTTGAGTGCGTTCGCTCAGGGATGCCAGTCTGCCAAGAGCCCAGCCTTCAACAAAAGTTACACAGACACATTGGCCCACCGGGGACATCAACTGGTTCGAGATCTCCTACGCCTCACTATCTCTCCTATATAAGCGCCGTCAGGGTGAGTTATGTGGTTTTTGCATCTCTCTGAATAACACCATACATCAACCAATCAGCTGGAGATGGAGTCGTGGAGGAAAGCGAACGAGTGTTAGGGAGGGAGAACAAGAGCGCGGGCAGAAGTTATGGCGCGGTTATTTTACGGGAAGACATTCACATGCTAAATAAAAGAGGAAGACTCTCATACTTCACGCAAAGCATCGATAAAGCTTTCAGGCACAACGGTTCCTAACAAAAGTCTGGCTCCTCCGCTGCCATATCTCATTCGGAGAGAGAAAGAAGAGAGGGAAGAGAGAGAGAGAGAGCAAGAGAGATACAAACAAAACTGAGGCTGCATTAATTATCCAGCATGTGAGCACTTTAAAGGGGTCATATATATTTTTGTTCATCTTCTTTTTTTTTCACTTACAATATTAGTAAAGGTTCTTTGTGGCGAAAAATTGTAAAATAAATTGTATTGTAACCATTTTCTTTCTGTTCTATGAGAAGGATTTCTGAAGGATCATGTGACTCTGAAGACTGGAGAAATTATGCTGAAAATTCAGCTTTGATCACTGGAATAAATTACAATTTACAATATATTAAATTGTAATGATATTTAACAATATTACTGTTTCTACTGTATTTTTGATCAAATAAACACAGTCTTGGTGAGCAAGAGTTCTTTCAAAAACATTTTAAATATCTTACCCGACCTCACATTTTCTAATGCTTGTGTAACTGCCAATTTCCATGCTGGCAGAAAAATTACTTCGTAAACTATAATGTGAAAATGCAGAACTAATGGGTGAATAATTCTGTACTGTGATTAGAAGTCATTTAAATGTACAACAAATACAGTTCAAATTCAGTCCACTCAACAAAACTAAAAGCCTCTTCACTTTAGAAACCTGCAGACTCCTTCATGTTCTGCACACTTGTCCAGCACAATATTGCCTGTGCCGAGCTAACAGAAGTGGAAGCATAGCTGATACAAGTGCATGCTTCATATTCAGTGGACGTATTAGGTTAAAGTGTATAAAATGACAGTGGACGATCCCTGCAGCCTAATGAGAGTGTGAGTAATGAAGGTGCTAGTGCTAATGCTAGTGCTAGTGCCAATGCTGTAATGATAATATTTAGCTGGACAATCAATCACTTGCCTTGGGAACGTCTCTCAATTTTCTTACCAAACAACTTCGATCTATCTATCTGTCAAGTCAAGTCAAGTCAAGTTTATTTGTATAGCGCTTTTCACAATACAGATTGTATCAAAGCAGCTTCACAGTATTAAATTAAAATAATACAACAAAGTTTGTTTCAAGAGGAATTTTATTGATTGATAAAATTAAATTAAATATCCCCAAAATATCCCCAACTGAGCAAGCCAAAGGCAACAGTGGCAAGGAACCGAAAAACTTCATCAAGTGACCTAATGGTGTCCTAAAACTCCATCAGGTGACCTAATGGAGAAAAAAAAAAAAAACCTTGGGAGAACCCAGGCTCAGTCGGGGGCCAGTTCTCCTCTGGCATTTATGAGCTAGAGGCCGGATTGTAGTTTGAACTGTAGGATTATATGAATGCCTGGCTGAAGAGATGCGACTTTAATCTAGTTTTAAACTGGGAGAGCGAGTCTGAGCAACGAACAGTATCAGGAAGACTATTCCAGAGTTTTGGAGCCAAATGTGAAAATGCTCTCCCTCCTTTGGTGGTTCTGGATATCCTAGGTATGACCAAAAGCCTTGAATTTAGTGATCTTAAAGAGCGCGATGGATTATAGGGCGATAGAAGATCCGTTAAATAGACTGGAGCTAAGCCGTTTAGGGCTTTATAAGTCAGTAGCAATACCTTGTAATTAATACAGAACTTTATAGGTAACCAATGCAGTGATGATAAAATCGGTGTTATATGATCATATTTTCTTGATCTCGTAAGAACTCTAGCGGCGGCATTTTGGACTAACTGTAGCTTGTTTATTGAGGATGCAGGACAACCAGCTAATAAAGCATTACAGTAATCCAGTCTCGAGGTCATGAATGCATGAACTAACTTTTCTGCATCAGAAACTGATAGCATATTACGTAGCTTAGCAATGTTTCTAAGGTGGAAAAAGGCTGTTTTTGTAACATATGAAATATGATTTTCAAAAGACAGGTTGCAATCGAGTATAACACCCAGGTCTTTTACTGTAGAGGATAAAGTAACAGGACATCCTATGATGTTAAAGTTGTATTGTGCGAGGTTTTGTGGGTGGTTTTTTGAACCGATAAGTATTACCTCTGTCTTGTCTGGATTTAATAAAAGAAAATTACGCGTCATCCAATCTTTTATATCTTTAACACACTCTGTCAATTTGGAAAATTTAGCGTTTTCATCCGGCCGTGATGAAATATATATTTGAGTGTCATCAGCATAACAATGGAAACTAATTCCATGTTTCCTTATAATATTTCCAAGTGGCGTCATATATATTGAAAATAACAGAGGGCCTAATACAGATCCCTGCGGCACTCCATAGTTTACTGGAGTTATGATCGATTTTTCTCCATTTAAATAGACAAAATGGTAGCGGTCAGATAGGTATGATTTGAACCAGCTTAGTGCTTGTCCTTGAACACCAGTATAATTTTGTAGTCGATCTAAGAGTAATGTATGATCTATAGTATCGAACGCAGCACTAAGATCAAGTAAAACTAGTATTGAGATACAGCCTTGGTCAGAAGCTAAAAGTAAATCATTTGTGATTTTAACGAGCGCAGTTTCAGTGCTATGATGCGGTCTGAATCCAGACTGAAACTTTTCATAGATATCATTTTGTTGCAAGAAAGAGCCCAGTTGAGTGGACACCACTTTTTCTAATATTTTAGACATAAATGGAAGATTTGAAATGGGTCTATAATTTGCTAGATTATTATGATCTAATTGTGGTTTCTTAATGAGAGGTTTTATAACTGCCAGTTTAAATGTTCTTGGAACATGACCTAAAGATAAAGACGAGTTAATAATATTGAGGAGAGGCTCTTCCACTACAGGTAACACTTCTTTCAGTAGTTTAGTTGGTATAGGATCTAATAAACATGTTGTTGTTTTAGATGAAGTGATACGTTTATTTAACTGTTTTTGTTCTATAGTTGTAAAGCACTGTAATTGTTCTTGCGGGGTGATAATTGAAGCTGAATTATAAGGCGCGATTGAAGATTGAACGTTTACAATTGTGGTTCTGATGCTTTCTATTTTCTCAGTGAAGAAGTTCATGAAATCATTACTACTGAACTGTAACGGGATATTTTGTTCGGGTGACGTCTGTTTATTTGTTAGTCTAGCCACGGTGTTAAATAAAAATCTTGGATTGTTTTGGTTGTTTTCTATTAGTTTGCGGAGGTGCTCAGCCCTGGCCGCTTTTCTGGCCTTTTTATAACGTGACATACTGTCTTTCCACGCGATTCTAAAGACCTCTAAATTAGTTTGTTTCCATTTACACTCTAAAATACGGGTTTCTCTCTTTAAAACATGCGTAGTATTGTTATACCATGGTGCTTTATTTTTCTCTCTGACCTTTTTT
>CM038622.1:13427234-13747234 GCA_021554675.1 Leuciscus idus
TGTATGGCCAAAATTGTATAATATAATTGCCAACACTAAAATCCTATTCTATTTTTTCTAAAAAAAAAAATAATAAAAAAAGTAAAAAATAAACACACAAAAAAATATTAGTTAGTTATTACATTATTGGTGTCTTTCAATGGCACTACAGTGGATTTTCAAAAAAAACCCAGCAAACTAGATAAATGATTAACAATTAAATATCCAACATCAACTATTTAACCCAGCATTGGCTGATAGCTTTATATATATATAAAGAATAATTTAAAATTATTGCACACCTTAGAATGTTCATCAACCAAGCAAGATTCAAGCATTCAACAGCCCTGTAGTATATATATACACACACATATATATATAGACATATTTATATATATATATATATATATATATATATATATATATATATATATATATATATGTATATATATATATATATATATATGTATATATATATATATATATATATATATATATATATACAGTATATAGACATATATATATATATATATATACATATACACATACACTCACCTAAAGGATTATTAGGAACACCTGTTCAATTTCTCATTAATGCAATTATCTAATCAACCAATCACATGGCAGTTGCTTCAATGCATTTAGGGGTGTGGTCCTGGTCAAGACAATCTCCTGAACTCCAAACTGAATGTCAGAATGGGAAAGAATGGTGATTTAAGCAATTTTGAGCGTGGCATGGTTGTTGGTGCCAGACGGGCCGGTCTGAGTATTTCACAATCTGCTCAGTTACTGGGATTTTCACGCACAACCATTTCTAGGGTTTACAAAGAATGGTGTGAAAAGGGAAAAACATCCAGTATGCGGCAGTCCTGTGGGCGAAAATGCCTTGTTGATGCTAGAGGTCAGAGGAGAATGGGCCGACTGATTCAAGCTGATAGAAGAGCAACTTTGACTGAAATAACCACTCATTACAACCGAGGTATGCAGCAAAGTATTTGTGAAGCCACAACACGCACAACCTTGAGGCGGATAGGCTACAACAGCAGAAGACCCCACCGGGTACCACTCATCTCCACTACAAATAGGAAAAAGAGGCTACAATTTGTACGAGCTCACCAAAATTGGACAGTTGAAGACTGGAAAAATGTTGCCTGGTCTGATGAGTCTCGATTTCTGTTGAGACATTCAGATGGTAGAGTCAGAATTTGGCGTAATCAGAATGAGAACATGGATCCATCATGCCTTGTTACCACTGTGCAGGCTGGTGGTGGTGGTGTAATGGTGTGGGGGATTTTTTCTTGGCACACTTTAGGCCCCTTAGTGCCAATTGGGCATCGTTTAAATGTCACGGCCTACCTGAGCATTGTTTCTGACCATGTCCATCCCTTTATGACCACCATGTACCCATCCTCTAATGGCTACTTCCAGCAGGATAATGCACCATGTCACAAAGCTCGAATCATTTCAAATTGGTTTCTTGAACATGACAATGAGTTCACTGTACTAAAATGGCCCCCACAGTCACCAGATCTCAACCCAATAGAGCATCTTTGGGATGTGGTGGAACGGGAGCTTCGTGCCCTGGATGTGCATCCCACAAATCTCCATCAACTGCAAGATGCTATCCTATCAATATGGGCCAACATTTCTAAAGAATGCTTTCAGCATCTTGTTGAATCAATGCCACGTAGAATGAAGGCTGAAGGCGAAAGGGGGTCAAACACAGTATTAGTATGGTGTTCCTAATAATCCTTTAGGTGAGTGTGTATTATACAGTATGCATGTACACAGGTGCATGATGTGTTGTGAGGAGCCTTGCTCTATTCTGTCAGGAAACATTGTTCCATTGTTAAGCTGAGACACAGAGACTAAGACAGAGTTTACCCATAGAACAACAGTTGTTCCTGACACTGCCATCCTGCTGTTTTAACCCCGGCCAAAGAGTCAGCAAATAGAGAGAGAGATGAAAAGAGAGGGAAGCAATTAGCCTAGCGTGTGTGTGTGTGTGTGTGTGTGTGTGTGTCTGCTTTGTTTCTCCTCCAGGGTCCACCAGTCTCTCTTCTTTCCCGTGCCCTGGCCTCTGGAAAGTGCTGATCTGGCTCTTTCTCTCGCTCTGTCCTTCTCCTTCCTTCTCTCCCACGTTCCTTTGCTCTCTCTCTCTCGCAGCCAGTCAGAGTCACGCAGTGGGACATGAACACAATGCTAATCAGGTGTTCTTCTTCATCTCTCCGTCTCGCTCGCGGTGATGTCAGAAGTCATAAAAAGCAAGAAAACAGCCGGCCTGCGTATTTGTTCCTCCCTTCACTTTCGTTTACTCAGTGCTTCATTCACATACAGCAATACTATTTCAGGTTGACTAACATGTCTTGACTCTAATCCAGGGATAAACACTTACAAAATCACAGTTTTAAGACCCGATTTGACATTTTCTGAATGTGTGTGGCACTGCCTGTTCTGAGTGGTTGTTGCTATGCAGTTTAGGTACTTGCCTTTCATTGTAATTAACTGTGAAATTTACTAGTAATTTCTGATAGAAATTGTTTCTACAACTATTTTTATTTTGGTGAGGTAAAAGAGAGCACCAATCATTTCCCCCCTCCTACAATTTAAGTTAAACAGAGATTATTTTCCATAAGTGGACACTTCTGTGCAGTGTTGGGGAACACTATTTAGTAACAATATTGCGTTACTCCCTAAAAAAGTAACTAAATGCATTACTTATTTACTTCTTATGAAAAGCATTGAGTTACGTTACATTGGCATTACTTTTTTTCACCTGGGCTGGGCTTGCTTGTCTGTTTTTTAACAACAAAAACAAAACAAAAGTTATATTTTTGGCAAATGTAAATACCTTTTCACTCCAAAAGTGAATAAATGAATAAATTCATGTCTGTACAGTACATAACTAACGCTGGTAGTTCACATGATCATGACAACATGGCGGATATAGTACGTCCAGATTACATTCATATATAGAGCATACTTTTTTAGCGGTTGTGAAGTAATTACTTATTTAAAACAAGTACCTATCGAAGACAGTATGCGAATATCGGACTTCAGCAATAAAACACAAATATAATGTTTGATCTTAAGTCATTTTAGCTTATTAATATGGCTAAATTGGATCATCGAAGGTCAGCAGACATTGATTAATAAAGTGAGATTAAATGCATAAAGTACATTTGTGTTATTTAACATATTTATTGCACGTTTGCATAATATTCTGAGTTTGCATTCACTGTTTTTATTCATTTTGAGGAACACTTAATGTGAGCATGCACTGACTGATCTCACTTGCACAAAATATTCAGTCAATAAGCATCATGTGTTCACACACAACGCCTCTGCACTTACTCATGATTTCTCTCAACATGTGGACAGGAGAGCTTTCAGTCAATACATAGGAAAACAAAGTAACTTGCATTACTAATTTGAAAAAGTAACTCAGATACAGTATAAATGTATGTAATATATGTCAATTCAAAAGTAATGAGTTACTAGTTACTTGGAAAAAGTAATCTGATTAAGTAACTTGCGATACTTGTTACCCCAACACTGCTTATGTGCATAATCATGTGTTTTATCTTTTAGAGTTTAGATGTGCATAATGTTCTGCTCTAATGATTGTGTGTATGAATTCATTCTGACGCTTTAAATTAGGACTTGCTCACGACATGCTGGGAAAGCAGCCGGAGATGTCGGAATGCGACGACATCATCCCAAGCAACCGGCATCACCATGGTGACAGATGACACAAAGTGTTAGTTCACCTGAACTGGACAACCATCACTGCTAAAGAACCTAATCACTTAGACTAAATCATTATTCACAAATCTCAAGAACAGACAGGACATACTATGACAGGGATGGGGAAATACAAACAGTAGCTAATGAAGTAGCATTTTTACATACTACCCAGCAAGCAATTTTGCGCTTAAAAGACCAAATTGTCCAAAAATAGCTGTCCGAACACAGCCCAGACGTCTAGGCTTAAACAAGGCAAAATTTGGGCTGTCAGTGAAAATTTAATAGACGTCTAAACCATAGCCCAAGAATAGACTAGTCATCAATTAGATAGGAAGAAATGAAGAAATGAAACCAATCACCTTGTAATCACTGTTTACTTTGCTTACATGATGGAATATTATACTGTAAATCTCGCATGTTATTTTGGCAAAACCAACATGTAACCAAAAAGTGGGTTGCTCATAGCCGGACTATATCGGGTCTATTCAGCCATCTTTATGCCAGTTTTTCATTGGGAATCGCTTAGCATTAAGAGTTAAGTGTCCTGAGACCGCAGGGGAATCCTGGAGAGTGACATCAACTAAACAACCGAGAGAAAATATGTCTACTACCTCAGATTTAACGTTTTATCTGTACATCAGCATCGGGGAATAACATTATAATCTCATTCACGGTAGAGTAAGCTGCTTACATGTGCAAATCTAACTGTGAAGACTTCAATGTAAACACAGCTTTTGTGTCTTTATCAGCTTTTCCATATATATATACTGGCCCTGATCATCATCACAAATACTGACCGCTTGCTCCACTTCTGTAAATCAGTTTCTATGAATGAATGAGTCTCTCACCCGTTGCTCTATAGTTTTCTTCGTCAACGGCCGCTTGCACCCCCTTCTGGTGAGACCGACTAACAGCTATGGAGATCATCAATCGGCAATCTACTGATATTCCTGCCGTTCCCGGATGTCAATGTTGAATTCTCTGTCGAATTTGAACCCCTGAATCTGTGGAAGCGAATTTGTAAAGCGAAATAAAATGGACCGAAAATTGCCTGTCGAATATTATAGGTTGTATTTTGAAACAGAATTAATATTTTGGAAGTGAAATCTGAAAGATGAATATGGATTATTGAATTTTTAAAAATGAAAACGTGTGTGAAATGTTTTGAATTGAAATATTCACAGCTTAAATATACAACCATGTTGAATTTCAGCCCATAAAAATGCAAGCCCTGAAAATACAATGCATTAAAATGCAATTAATATATTAATGCAATGCATATATTTTCAAGTAGTGCAATTCAACAAGTTTTTTTGTTTCAAAAACATTTGTCATTATTTTACTTCCATAGTCTATAGTTAACCTATGATGAACCTAAATGATGGCTATTGCTTGCTGGGTACCGTCTCCTTCCCTTCCGCTCTCCTTGCCCTCTTTCCCTCTTTTCCTCATCTTGACCTCTTCTTTTCTAACTGTAGGTCAGTCTGTCATCCATCTTTTACACCACACACCCTCAGGCTAATCTCACGAGTCCTTAATCTAATCCTTATTCTTCTCTTTGGTCCCATTAGCAGCCTGAAAACATCACACCTTATCCCTGTTTTCACTCATCTGTTCATCATTAATTGCAACCAACAAACTTTAGCATCAGAAACATAATTGTGATATAATGTGATGGGCTGAGGACACATGACAATCACTGATCAAGTCACTGATATGACAAGATTCATACAAACAAAATGCAGACTAAATGAGCAATTATAGCTTATAAAGAAGAGAACTGCATGAACATGCTGACGCAATAGGAGGAAATCAACGAAACTGACACACGCACACAAATCTATCTCTGAATGCTATTGATCTTTAGGACAAGCTGCAATGCTATAGATGACATATATATGAGTGTGTGAAATGTGAGAGAGTGTAAGAGCATCATTGCTTAATTGAATCACTCATGATGAATCTGTTATCACATGAAGACATGATTCATGTTTAACATTGTGATGCGTCAGCATTGAATTTATGTAAACTTCTTGCACTCATTTAGACATGATGAGAACACACCCTGCAGAGACTGCAGACACACACGCACACACACACACACAGAGACACACACACACACGCGCACACACACAGAGGCTTCCCCCTGTGACCGCCACACCTCTATCTCCCTCGCTCTCATTCACACTCCCCTCAAAGGTGATTCATTCATCGCTGCCACATTTGCATTGATTCACTGCGGTAATGCGGGATCTGGGTTGCCAGGTATTCCACTGACAAATCTCTCCAGGCTTCACCGGGAAGGGCTTTCCTTAAGTGTGTCCTTCAGGGGATCTGGAAACCCCCTTCTCTAAGCCTGGCAGCTTCTTAAAGCCTGGCTCCTGACGGTATGTAATGATAATGAGGGTTATCAATGAAATAATTACAGTCTTGGAATTCTGGACAAAACACAACTAATTGCCTGACTTCATCCCAGAGGATTTAGTTAGTGTGGGTAAAAAAAAAAAAAAAAAGGGCTTTTCAATGAAAGAAAAAATAGAGGGAGAAAGATTTTCAATGATATTAAAACAGCATGTCCTTGTTCTCTAAGCTCATTTAGAGGAAAAGACTTTTATTTATTTAAGTATTTTAAATAAATCTAAGAATGCAAGAGGGCAGCCCGTCTCTCCTTCTCCTTCATCTCCTTCTCTCGCTTCATTCTTTCATTTTCATTCATCTTCCACTCAGTTGCCAACGCCAAAATCATTGCCCTCAACAGGGCAGCGACACGCTATGCTAACCCCTCCATAAGCACGCTCAAATACATCTCCTGCTTCCTCCCTCGACTGCCATTTAACATTTATATGGCAAATCAAAGCTTAAGAACGTATTAGGAACAGTAGCAGGGTGACCTGCAGTGAAAAAAGTCAATTATATTTCAGACGCTGTGTTTACCACACAGCCAGTGACCTTGGAAAGAGCTAATGGTGAATTTAGAGGACATGCCAAGACTCATTTAAGCTTCCCATTCAAAGCTGACAAACTGCAAGGTATTCAGCCTTTCTATCAGTCACAAAAGTTCATTAAGTGCCTAACATGGTCTAAATACGAACAATTATATGAATATGAATGTGTAAATCTAAATAAATTTTGGTAAAGAGGACAACTAGATTAAATGTACTGAACATAAAGGAGCATGCCAATGCCATTTAGTCGTATTTAAAGAGTCATGAATTGAGAAATTGAAATGACATATAAGACGTCATTATACTATAAAAACATCCATAAATTTCAGAACTTCCTCGTTAGTCCAAAAACAGCTTTTATTGAAACCAAGATCAGAAAACGACTCGTTTCGGAATTTGTCACATTATGATGTCATAGTGTGATGAAAGACCGCCTCTGCAAAAGAAGATCGACGCCCACTTCTACATCATTTCCTCTTTAGCCCCGCCCACCGATTCGCACATGTCCTGTAGTAGTAAATACGAGACAGACGCAAACACAGGATTACTTGAGCAACAAAACCATAGAGGATTACAGACGTTTTGAAGTGCCAAATTGTGGAAAAACCCAGTCTTTGTATTGCCTTCCTTGTGATCCTACTTTATTTGCCATAAACAAAACTTATAACACATACTGTATGTAAAACAAATGTTTCAACTACAGTATGTAACAAGATATTTTTAACATCGGAAGTTTTCAAAACAATTCCACATGGCAGGGACGTTGAAAATTATTTTAATATGTTACTGTTACCCAATCATAGCAGTGGGTGTTTACTTCCCAGTCTTGAATGCGACACTGCCATCAAAGTGAGTGTTTGAAACAAAGGCTCAAAAACAGGATAGAACTTATTACTTCTAAATAAGGATGCTTTTTGGTGTCAAAATCTTGATCACATTATAAGTGGATCTCAGAGAACATTATGAATTAAAATGGACAAAAGTGCAGTTTTAATGACAGTGTTTCTCTAAGAACAGTCTGAATTTGATGGCGCTGAAAAAAGACATAAACCTCTGAAACAATATTGCTTACCATAACTTCTCCAAGAAAAACTTTGAGATAAAACCAAACAGATGTGAAAAAGTGTGACTCAAGATTTTTAAACTCGTACGAAGCCTCACAAATCACGGTCAGGAATAGTATGTTAATTGGATTTTAACTGTTAGCGTAAGGCAAAAGTTAAGGAAGCTGTAGAACTGTTAAAGAATGTACTCTTGCTTATTCATCCATGCAGAAAGCATATGAAATTGAAGTGGTGTTAGCATATGCTGAATGCACACACACACACACACACACACACACACACACACACACACACACACACACACACACACACACACACACACTCCTGGATGTTTAATTCATTAATAAATCCATTAAGAGTCTTTTAATTACACTTTGTTCTCCCACAGAGACACTTGGGTCCCGTCACGACCGCACCACGCCTCCCCCTCCCTCTCTGCCGTCCCGCCCATCAGTTTTTCTGCTGACGAGGGAGTCCCTGAAAGCACAGAGCGCCCCGCTCATCCGCAGGAACGTCGCAGGGGGCCTCACAATGCAATTAGACGAAATCCCAAGCCTTGCGAATCAGTCTGTGACAGGAGTCTGAATTATAAGTGAATGTGTGTTGAGTCAGCACAAACAGAACTCGGGGGAGTCCACGCACACATTCACACTCCTCCATCCAACAAAAAATAAAGATGGGAAAAACAGATTAATGAAGAGTGAGCATGGATGGATGGATTCTGGAAGAGGATGGAGAGAAGTAGACAGAGAGAGTCAAGCTAATGGAGCTGCAATCTGCCAGCTAACATCTCGAGACGTTGAGATGGGATGGGAACAACACAGGCAGCGACAGAGGAGAAGAATAACAGAGAGTTAATGAGTCAATGATTGGATCATTATTTCAGTGATTATTATGTTTCTAGCATATTATATGTTTGGCAACAGTTCTTCTAACCTTAATTGATGGATCAATAAGATCTTGACCAGAACTTGATGCACCTTTTGATCAGTGGCGCTGGTGCTAAAAAAATGTTTGGGGGGCACAACAAACTGAATTATTAATCCAGGACTGAATGTAGGCTAATTGTTAAATAACAATTTAACAGTGATAATAATTTAGCTATCATTAGCCTAAAGTTTAGCTAAAACTTCAGGGTTGGGAAATAGCCAATTGCCAAATAAATCTGAATTTTTGGGCTAAATGGCGATGTATGGTGTAATCTGAGTATTTAATTATTATTTTTTCTATTTGAATAAAAAAAAAAAACTGTATTTCATTTTTTTTTATATATTTAATATCCTGATCAATATTGTCCTACAAACAATGTTCATATTGAAGGTTATAAAAACAAACATAGTGTAACCTTGCTGTCTATCTGCAGTCTATCCAAAAAAGGGGTCAAATCACATTACATTCTAACATTGCAACATTACAATCTAAAAACAAAATAATGCTTTTTAAAGAAGTAGTTAAATTTACTAAACTTAAAAAAACAAAAACAAACAAAGCTAATATCATAAAAATACACATGTAGGTTTGAAATTCTCTAGCACATTATGTTCACCAACAACAATAAATATTCAAAAACAAATATTTTAGCTAAATATATTTATAATTTAGTGCTAATGTATATTTTAGTCCGAATAATTGCGCTCCTATTCTATTGCACTCCGTCTGTTCGGCGCGCATGCACGCGGCGGCGCTCATTCACAGAAGTTTAGCTTGCAGAAAGCTCGCCCTCTCATGACAGCAAACTGGAAATATTGACTGAGGAAATTATAGGATGTCACTTCAGCTTATGGCTAAATATTATTAGAGGTATATTTGTTTCCACCAATCGCTGCACAAGTGAAGTTTACTATGATGACGAAAGCACGTTAGTGCGAGCCCTCCCGGAAACCATAGAGAATGCATTGCAGTGCCTGCAGTAAAAAAAATTAATAATAATCTTTGAATGTAAGTCTATGGGAACACTCTGGGTGATTTTCGGCCATAGTGAAATCGCCCAAAAAGAGGCGGTACTCCACAGAACGTGACTTGGCGCTGATTGGACTATATCCAGAGGCAGAACAACAGTGAGTGACTGCTAGCGTAACTCTGTGGTTGAATGAGATTGTGATTGAAAAAGTCCCCTTCACACTTTGGTGGTGCGTCGCCCGATCGCCCTAATGAAGAAACCGCCGCTGCTTTTGATGGAAATAAATGTTATTGTTATTTTCATCAAGAGGTGCATCAGTTTTTGGTCAAGATCTTGTACTGACAATGCAAGAGTCCAGCACTCTGTAAAGTCTCCTCCAGCACATCCCAAAGACTTTCAATGAATTTAAGGTCTGGACTCAGAGGAGCCAATTCATGTGTGAAACTGATTCTTCATGCTCCTCCCAACCATTCTTTCACAGTTTGAGCCTGATGAATCTTGACATCGTCATCCTGGAACATGATCATGATGTGTCTTCCAACATGGATGTTTGAGAAATGAAAAGCTACACACTCCACCAATTAGGGTTAGACGAACTGTTGCCAAACATATATACAACATGCTAGAAACATAATAATAACTGCAATAATGATCCAATCATAGACCAATCATGCCTATATTTAAATAAATCCAAACAGAGACTTTTTTGGCCTCACATGCTTTAAATTGAGCAAAAGTGTTAGTAAGTCCAGACCTTAAATTCATTGAAAGTCTTTGGGATGAGCTAGAGGAGACTTTACAGAGTGCTGGACTCTTGCATTGTCAATACAAGATCTTGACCAAAAATGTATGAATTTCTTGATGGAAATAACAACACAACATTTATTTCCATTGACAATGCAGGAGTCCAGCACTCTGTAAAGTCTCCTCCAGCACATATAAAATGATCGAACACTAGATAGACAGACAGACAGAAAACCCCTCTATCCACACACACTTACAATTATTTAAATCAAGAGTAGACAGAACGGCTGCTGAAGTCTTTATTAAAGAGAAACAGTAGTGATTAGCAGTTATTACCTCTCCAACAAAACCCCCAAACAACAAAACAATGAAGAACGTTCAATCAGAGTCTGTTCAAATCACTCAGGCAAAGTGATGTCACTTAAATGTTCAATGAGGTCTTACATATGTCCAGGGAAAACAAAGCTAAATGCATATAAACAGCCACTTATTCATATTGTGAAGGCATCAGCTTGATGTGGTGGTATTATATGCTCTCTTACTGACATTAAAATAATTGGACATCACCTGGTGTTATTTAAAATGTCTAGTCAAGTAGTCAAATTATTGAGTTGTTTTGTTACGAGATGCATTGGTGTTTTTGTTTAATTATAAGCTCTAATAAATAAGTCCTTGCTCATGTCCTAAGTAATACATAAAAACGTCAACGTCAACTAGAATAAATGATATATGAAAGAGCATTATGACTGTACTGTATTTGAGTACTGTCAATCTTTAAAACATGTTCTGTCAAAAGTACACTGGAGTTACGAAGAGCATGGGATTTGTGTACATATAGTTTGGTACTTATTCCTGCTGTGCAGACGGACTCAAGACACGTGTGTGTTCATGAGCATGCATGTGTGTGTGTGTGTGTGTGTGTGTGTGTGTGTGTGTGTGTGTGTGTGTGTGTGTCTCCTGGGTGATGGATGTGCGTGCAAAGCGGTGAGTGCGGTTGCAAGTACATGCTGGTTGTGTGCATATATGTTTGTGTGTACAGTATGTTCGTGGTTTGCATGGACGCATACTGTGGAGTCTGTAAAAGTATAACACAACACATTTAAATTTAAACATAAACATGTTTGTAGAACGGTTGTGATATAAAATGAATAAGCTATATTTAAACTCCCTTCACACGCAAACAGCTTCCCTTCATGCACATAAAACTAACACAGCTGAACATATTCATACTGACAGATCCAGGCCCGTAGGGTTTCCAGTCTTTCTGCAGGAAAACATTTATCGATAGATTTCCTGGAAAAAATGACGGACGAGTAAAGAATGGCAAAAATATGATCTGTCCATTCATGTAGAGAAATAAATAAATATGTGTGTATTGATCGCAAGGAAACAAGCAGCTTTTGGCATAATTGTAGATTGTGTGTGATAAACAGATTTTATCTATCTATCTATCTATCTATCTATCTATCTATCTATCTATCTATCTATCTATCTATCATCTATCTATCTATCTATCATCTATCTATCTATCTATCTATCTATCTATCTATCTATCATCTATCTATCTATCTATCTATCTATCTATCTATCTATCTATCTATCTATCTGTCTGTCTGTCTGTCTGTCTGTCTGTCTGTCTGTCTATCTATCTATCTAATCTGTCTGTCTGTCTGTCTATCTATCTAATCTGTCTGTCTATCTATCTGTCTTTCTGTCTGTCTATCTATCTATCTATCTGTCTGTCTGTCTATCTAATCTGTCTGTCTGTCTGTCTGTCTATCTATCTAATCTGTCTGTGTGTCTATCTATCTATCTATCTATCTATCTATCTATCTATCTATCTATCTATCTATCTATCTATCTATCTATCATCTATCTATCTTTCTATCTATCTATCTATCTATCTATCTATCTATCTATCTATCTATCTATCTATCTATCTATCTATCTATCTATCTGTCTGTCTGTCTGTCTGTCTGTGTGTCTATCTATCTATCTATCTATCTATCTATCTATCTATCTATCTATCTATCTATCTATCATCTATCTATCTATCTATCTATCTATCTATCTATCTATCTATCTTTCTATCTATCTATCTATCTATCTATCTATCTATCTATCTATCTATCTATCTATCTATCTATCTATCTATCTATCTATCTGTCTGTCTGTCTGTCTGTCTGTCTGTCTGTCTGTCTGTCTATCTATCAACTATCTATCTGTGAACCATATTTCTCTCTCTCTCTGACCCTTATACAGTTGTCACTGCCCTGTCCTTCAATAACAGCCTGTTCCCAAAGGCTAAATTGCATTGTGTCAGGATCACAAAGGAATCTGTACTGAAATGTGACGCAAAATCTTTCAAGGTTGGACTGATTTGATCGGGGACCTTGTTAAAAATAAGCGTCCCCACTTCCAGAAACAGCACGACATTTGGCAGCAATCTAGAGTCGTTTAGTTATAAACCAACAGACAACACAGTTTCTATTTTGACATCAAATTCTTTTATTTCAAAAGATTTTTCATCCTATTACCTTTTTTACTTTCCTTTTTTTTCTAGGTAGACTTTGAAGAAAACTCCAGGCACATGCGCACACATGATACGCGAGCTCAGTTTAGCCTTAGAGGCAGGGTAGATGTAGTTCCAGTTCATTAAGGCTAGTCTTAATTAATTCAGGAGCTCCAAATGATATCTGAAAATTCAATTCAGGGTTGATCTAAACATTAGTTTACCCTTTGGGTAAATCTATAGAAGGTAAAGGGTCAACAAGTATATCTTTCTGTCCCTAAATAAAGGGGCTCAAGCATGAGTTCCCCCCGGACTATAGAGAGAAAAGGTGGAGTTGAAGAAGGGGAGGGTTGAGAAAGGCATTTTACTGCACAAAACTATATAGTCCTCATAAGAAAGGACATTCAGATTATTCCTAACATCGGGAACATTGGTCACATCAGACGATTTGAAGTCCAACATTAACTTTCTTGAATGCTGTGAATTTGTAAGTGATGCTTTGATGGTTGGACTGGTTTAAAAAAGGATGAAAGTAGAGATGCATCTTCTCTGAGAGAGGTACAATGGTAGCGATCTAATCGTATACTACACTCCAAGAAAAGTATGTAAAAATAGTTTTGAATCATGTTTGTGTTCTACTGTCAGTCTATTAATTAGTCCATTTCTCCTCCAGAAATTAATGGGGGAAGAATTTCATCTAGTGAAAACTTTTGGTACTGCGGCCGGTTACACTTTATTTTAAGGTGTCGTTGTTACAGTGTAATTATATATTTAAGTACTGAGTAATAATAATTAACTACATGTACTTACTGTAGGGTTAGGGTAGGATTAAGATTTGGTTGAGGGTTAGTTGCATGTAATTATGCATAATTTACTGTTATTGCTATGGTAAGTACATGTAACATATGTAACAAGGACACTGTAAAATAAAGTGTTACCCTGTTTGGAGCACAACTTGTTTAGATTTAAAGCTTTGATTTTCCCATGGTTTTAGAATCTCCTAAAAATACAAAATATTAAATAAAACACTGTCTAACTAAAACATAGCACATTCATTTCAAAATCGGTAAATTTTGACCGCCAAGCGAAGAGCACCAGAGGGTTAACAGGTAATGTTCCGGCAGAAAACTACCAGTATCTCCATTTTTCTACAGATTTTAGAAAAAAGGATACCATAAAGTATAATAGCAAGTCAACTTTCTGGTGGTCTGCTTATTTATCTTTGATCTGAGAGACAAAAGAGCACACAGGGGTCACTGTGAAGAGCAATGACCTTGGCAAAGTACAACTCGCAAATACACATATGCTAGCTATGAGTGTGTGTTAAAAGCACTGTGAGTGTGTGTGTGTGTGTGTGTGTGTGTGTGTGTGTGTGTGTGTGTGTGTGTGTGTGTGTGTGTGTGTGTGTGTGTGTGTGTGTGTGCGCGTGTGCATGTGTGTGCGTGCGCGCGTGCATGCATGTGTGTGTGTGTGTGTTACATACTGTAAATTCAAGAGAAGTCTTTCATCTTCTCCAACACACCTGTTATCAAACCTACCTTGTTAAATTGAAATGTGAGCAGAAGTACACGCACATGCACATAATCGCTCACACACACACACACACACGAGACACTGGGATTAATCGGCCCAGCAGGTGTGAACTTCTAGAGGAATGTATGACATGCGAGTTCCCTTGTATGAGGTGCTGTGAGTGTTCGTGTGTGTGTGCGCGCGTCTTTCTGTCTACGCTTGTATATTTGATCCACAGAGGGATTTAACCTGAGACTCAAATCCCAACAACCCAACACCTCTCTGGAACACAATGACATTTCTGTTTTAGGACGCCATGCTCTAAATGCATCAAGTGTGTCTGTGTGTGTGTGTTAAAGGGGAATGAGGGCACATGGGAAGGTGCTAAACAGGTTTGTGCGCTTCAATCTGTATTTGTGTGAAGGCAAGTCAATATACTGTAACAACCACCAACAACTACTTTATTAAATGTGTGAGAAAGTGTTAGTCAAGCGATGCAGTTTTCATTGAACATGCAGGAGATTTTTTTTTTTTTTTGGGGGGGAAATCAAGCAGACTTACAACTTGACATATGCACATCCTTTCCCTTTTTTACAGAAAAGAGCAGCTTTGACTTTTTCCCCAAGAAACCCTTTGTGTTCCAAAGGAGAGAAAAAAAAAAAAAAACACATGATGTTTTAGCAACATAAGGGGCATATAAGACGACAGAATTTGAAATCTGATTTGAAATTTAAAAGTCATTAAATTCAAATCTGAATGGTTCGGGTTAGTCCGATCCAATCCTCAGGTTATGGGTACAACTTTTCCAAACCTTCGCCTTGTGTTGTGTGTGCATCTGTTCTCTCTTATGTTGGGTTAAGGTTACACTCCTCCTTAAAAGGAAGGTGCTGTCAGTGTGTTTGTAGAGGCTTTAAATTGTTGATGCCTGTTCCCTTGTTAAGTTGGTCATCTTGTGTTGGGTTACACTACCATAAAAAGAAGACACTCTCAGTGTGCGTGACCTCTGCTACAGTCCCTCTGTGAGTTTGGCAGCAAAGCGCAGAGGTCACATTAAGAGTCGACGAACTAATCCAACTAAAACACACATACATAACAACAGCAGTATGTCTCTGTCCCGACGACAAAAGAGAGAATATTGGATCCTGCTAACATCTACATCTGGGCGTCATACGAATCCCTTTCATGCTCCCAACTCAGTAAATCAGATCACCAATCTGAGGCCCTGTTTACATCTGGTATTAAGATGCGTTTTGATCGATCAGATCACATGTAGATGAGGGAGACACACACCTGTTTACATCTGGTGGTTTAATTCGTCTCTTTTGTCCACTTTCATTCACTTCTGTCCTGATTTCTTCAAGGGGAGGGTCTATGGACGGGTAAATATATTGGCTTTTTCAGATCTTTCAATCTTGTGGGCAAAATAAGCTCGTCTAATTTACATTTGAACGCGACTGGAGACGACAGAAAAACACACAGAGAGCATCAGCTTTAGTTTCTGTTCTGACAGTCACAAGACCAGCCGAACGCTGTGAGTGTGTGTTAGAAATCAGCCGAACGCTGTGAGTGTGTGTTAGAAATCAGGAACATTGTGCTTGGTACGTTTTTGATCTTCAAACCAAACTTGGGTCTCCAGCCGACAAAGTTTAAATCCCGTCTGTCTAGAGCTCTTCCCATAATGTTACGCATGAGGTCAGTAGGCGGACAGAAAACGGTCTTTTGTGGCTGTTCAAACACATTGGATCACATGAGCATTTACACTACGAAAGCAATCTGGTTGAATGTGTTTTCAACTCCCTCTGGAAGTGGACAAAAGTGGACAAGCTCACTTTTTAGACCCCGTTTACACCAGTATTTGTAGTTTTGACCCCGTATAACTCCTTGTGATCCGATCGACCAAAACTCATCTTAGTACCAGGTGTAAACAGAGCCTGTGTTGTTAATCCCTGCATATCAAAGCATGAAAAAACCAACGATATAATATTGCCAGAGGGGCTGTTCAAGTCTTAAAAGACTGTTTCAAATGTACCCACTGGAATATGCATCAAGCTTCTTGCACAGAAGAGGCTGTCTCAGAGCTACAGGAACACACATCTCTGATTGGCTGAATAGTTGATGTGTTTATCTCCAGCACAATAATGGTTTACTAAGCCAGAGATCTCAAGGCTTACATCTAACCCACTCTTCTAACAACTATAAGAAACACCATAATCTTGACCTTCCCCCAGATGAAAAATAGAAACATTTGCATTAGAATGTCATTCATGTGTTTTCTGGCATTTCTGAAAACTGACATTAACTGCTAAACTAGCCACACTTGGATTAAGTGCCACATTTTGCCAAAACCTAAAGCACCTGACAGACATACAGTAACTGTGACACCAGGTACATTGGCGACATGGTGGTCAAGCATGAATTTGCCAAAACATACATTTATCAATTAAGAGGCCATTTACAAGACATTGTTTTCAAGACAAAAAAACCTGAAAACTTTATGCATTTTGGCCATTCATTTACTGTACACAACAACAGCGTTTTGGAGCGCTGAAAACGCAAACTTTTGGGTTTCAAAGTGCAAGTTTTTGAAAACGATACCATTATTGTCTTTGTGTAAGCTACAAAAATGTGAATTTGTGAAAACGGTGACGTCATGCGCATGCGTACGCGTTCAGTGACATCGCCATCAACTGGTCTGGAATGAATAATACAGCGTTTTTAGTCATTTTGCAGATCCGTGTGAACAGGGATTGTTTTGACAATGTTGTCGTCTATATGCAAAAAATATATGTTTTTAGTACGTTGTTGTCGTGTACATGTACCGTGAAACTCATCGGTGATCCTTGTGTGCAAAATCTTAACTGTCCTATCAATAAAAGTGGCAAAAAAATTATCGTGATTTTAAAAGACTGTAAAAATGCAAAAATATTTTGAAAAACTGTTAATTGATTAACAGAAATTTTCCGTACTATATACGGTGAATAACTGTGATAGATCTAACTGTACATTTAATGTAATTTTACAGTAAACTACTGTTAAATTTACAGTGTTTGGAATTTAAAAAGAACAAGTCATTGTATATAATATACAGTGAAAAAAAATTGACATTCCCACAATTCCCTGCGTGACACTTCACATTCAATGTATTTTTGTTGAAATAACTGTCTCTTCATAGTTTTTCTTAGTTTTTTTCTGTTATGTACATTAGGGCTTTAATGTTACATTTAATGTTGTTAAATTAATGTTTATTGCATTTTTAAAATGTCATATGTGTTACCATGGGGTGTTTAGTGCTTGTGTAAATTACACTGAGCAGCTTCTATATTATTATTAACATTATCAGCTGGTGGAAAACCTTCTTGTGATGAGCTCTGACTCATCATGTGACTCTCATCACCACTGTGATTGGTGGTTATCAGTGTATTACAATGGTACAAAACAGATATTAGTATTTCAATTGGTCAGTAAATTAACATTATAACAGATAATGAAATGTTTTTTACTGTAAATGTAAGTTAAGTCTGTAAAACCTAAAATATTGCTACCGTATTTTTTACGGTAAATTTCTGGCAACCACAGCTGCCAATTTTTTTTACCGTAATTTTTTTTTTTTTACATTGTTGCCTTTACTGATTGAATTGAAATATTTTGGTTGATTGTCATATTTATATTACTGACATTCCTTTTTGAAATATAAAGAAATTATACTCACCATATGGTGCAGAGCTGCCATGCTGACTAATATTTCCAGCATTTGTTGTTTTTTAATTGATGAATAATAATTAATTTATTATTCTGTAAAAGGGATATTTCATCCCAAAATAAAAATTATGTCTGCATTACTTTCTTTCTTTTGCAAAACACAAAATAAGATAATATGAGAAATGTTTTTCCCATGCTTTTTAAACCCTATCGACTTTCATTAAACAGATGACATTTTTTTCAAAGTATCTTATTTTGGGTTTCACAAAAGAAAGTCAGTCACACAAATTTGGAACAGAATTATCCCTTTAAAACTATAACTCGCCAGGACATTATTATAGACAGAAACTTATTAAGATTATGGGTAATATCAAATTAAGCATGTCAACATGGAACTGGTAAAAACTTCCTACAGCTTTAACGTCTTTAGTGTTTACATTTCAGAGAATCTTTCATGGGACATAATTTGTATTGTAGTAAACTAAATTTACTACTATAAATAACCAAAACACTCATTTTTAATAACTACAACAAACATGTTTTCATGAGAAGCATGGAGGTCACCCAGACTCTAGTTCTCCTGTTTAATTTACATGCGCCTGATAAAAACATCTAGCACTCAATCAATATAAAACAGTGCTAGGCAGTGACCTACCGCTATCCTGGGATGGAAAAAACAGAGACAGAAAGAAATAAAGAGGTGGAGGAAACACTATCTATCAAACAGCAGAGCTTATGATGGATGTTGTAGAGTTTCAGGCCAGCATTAACATTTATACGTGCTCCAATAACAGATTTAACAGCACTATTCAATAAAACACTACTAAATCCCATAAACTCACACTATAGGCTATACGTTATGTCATATTAGAGTCCTTTTATGAAGGTCTGTCATCACATCATTCTTTTATCACAACCCTCATGGGAGATTTTAGATTTGTGACAGTGTAAATTCACTGGTTTATTAATATGGTAAGACTTTACAATAAATCTACTCTAAGAGCCTATTTTTGCTTAGGTTCGGTGACAGATGTGGCATATTATATGGTGCATTTCAGACTTTGAATAATTGTGTTTTGATTGTTTGCATTTGTAAACTTCCTTTATTCATGTGTACCATTTAGATAATTATGCTAAATTTTTACATTGAATTATGTTACATGTTAAAATTGTGCTGTAGAAGTATTGATCATAGTTAGTTCATGTTAATCTCAACATATAATAAAACATATAAACCACAAGGTCAAATGTTGTATCTGGTAAATGGGACCTATCATGCCCTTGATTTTGTTTTTGGGGTCTACTAGAGGTTAAATGATCAGAAAACATTATTTTTCCTATATTCTCCATTGTTGCAGCTCCTCTCTTCCCAGTCTGTCAGTAACGCTCTGTTTAGTTCTTGTCTCTATGAAGCCCCTCCTTCTGAAAAGCGCAGTGTGCTCTGATTGGTCGGCTGTACCAGTGTGTTGTGATTGGTCAAGTGATTCGAGCGTGTTTGGGAAATGCCACGTCCCTTACCATAACCGCGAGTTTCAACACACTGCTAACTAACTCAACCAGGCCTCATCCCTTTATTCTGCGTATGCCTTGAGCGGGAATTATTTAAGTCTTTTCCGGCTATTGACGTAATTTTCCGGCTTTCCGTGTTTTCTCTGTTACACGGTAGGTGGCGCTATTAGGCATCTTCTGAAAAAGTACAAAATCTCCAGATCAAAAGACATATGAAGAAGAAGCAGAAGCAAGTGATATGTAAGCAGATGCACATGTAAAATAACGTGATCATCAACTTTAATCAAAACTGCCTAATGTTACTGAGTGAAATGTTGTGTCAGGACGAGCCTCAGGACTGTGAAGCTTTAACTCCTAAAGCTTCACAGTCCTGAGGCTCGTCCAACACTCCGTTGATGGACTCGATCTATCTGTATTTTGATCATCGTTCTGAATCCGATCTGGATGTAGTCTTTGACAAAGACATGATTTTCTCAGCCGTTTACTCAAAATGTTGCTTTTTTATAAAACTTACCCACATTTAAGTGTTCATAAAAAAAAAGCATGAATGCATGAAGCTAGAATAAAACGTTTAAATGCAGAGGCTCTGTTATTTCTTTTGATATATCGCATGTTCATATATTCATACAGCAAAATATTCTGGGGGGCCATGAAACTATTGTGAAAATTATCAAAAATGCTGGCGCTGGCTGGTAACTTTTTTTCAGAAACTCTTGTTCAGAAACACATGTTCGTTCCCGGAATAAAACTCAAGACTACAATGGAGGCGTTTCAGGGAGTTCAGAAATACAGGGAGTTCATAGAAAACAGGTAAAAATATGATGACTAAGTGCCCCTTTAGCCAAACACAGATCAACAAAACACTTCATTGCAGTAAATCTGTTAATCTGTGAGCACACAATTCAGTAAAGAAAAGAGAAAGACAACAGCCAAAGAGAAATAATTATATATACTGTATATATATATACACACACATTTCTAATAATAATTATAATAATTCATTACATTTATATAGCGCTTTTCTCGGCACTCAAAGCGCTTTACATAGAAGGGGGGAATCTCCTCAACCACCACCAATGTGCAGCATCCACTTGGATGATGCGACGGCAGCCATATTGCGCCAGAACGCCCACCACACACCAGCTTACTGGTGGAGAGGAGACAGTGATGAAGCCAATCAGTATATGAGGATGATTAGGAGGCCATGATGGACAGAGACCACTGGGCAAATTTGGCCAGGATGCCGGGGTTACACCCCTACTCTTTCGAAAGACATGGATTTTTAATGACCACAGAGAGTCAGGACCTCGGTTTTACATCTCATCCGAAGGACGGTGCTCTTTGACAGTATAGTGTCCCCATCACTACACTGGGACCCACACAGACCACAGGGTGAGCACCCCCTGCTGGCCTCACTAACACCTCTTCCAGCAGCAACCTGGTTTTCTCAGGAGGTCTCCCATCCAGGTACTAACCAGGCTCAGCCCTGCTTAGCTTCAGTGGGCAACCGGTCTTGGGCTACAGGGTGACATGGCTGCTAATTTTCATTCATGACATTTACTTAGCTATCTAACATAGGGACGACATTCCATAGGCGTAATGGTTTTATACTGTACAAAGTGTATATTTTATCCCCTTACACTAACCCTAACCCTAACCCATCCATCACACACACACTCACTCACACACACTAACCCTTCCCCTAAACCAACCCATCACACACACACTCACTCACACACACTAAAGCCCAATTTATACTTCTGCGTCGAACTTACGCCGTAGCTACGTCGTAGGTTGTGTGTAGTGCGCGTACCCTTCGGCGTACCCTGACGCGCACCTCTTCAAAAATGTAACAACGCGTCAACTCTACGCGGACGCAAGCGCTCTGATTGGTCTGCTAGAGCCCCTCCCTCGGGTTTCACATGCTCCCTCTGCAAGTGTAATTGCGCGTCAACGCAGACAACGACGCAGAAGTATAAATGAAAACCAACGCGTTGCCTACAGCGTAGAGGCTCCGGCGTAGGTCCGACGCAGAAGTATAAATCAGCCTTAACCCTACCCCTAAACCTACCCGTCACACACACACTCACTCACACACACTACCCCTACCCCTAAACCTAACCGTCACACACACACACTCACTCACACACACTAACCCTACCCCTAAACCTAACCGTCACACACACACACTCACTCACACACACTAACCCTACCCCTAAACCTACCCGTCACACACACACACACTCACTCACACACACTACCCCTACCCCTAAGCCTACCTATCACACAAAACATTCTGCATTTTTACATTTTCAAAAAACCTTTAATTACTTTATTTTTATACCAGATTTACAAATGAGGACGTCCCTAAAGGGAGGTTTTTGGAGATTTTGTCAGGTTTTGGTCACTTCTGGGTACAAATTTGTCCCCAATATAGTTAAGTAGGTACACACACACACACACACACGGTGTAATGAGCTTGAAGGCAGTAGTCTACAGTTGCCCCATAACACCAGGACAATAGCACAGAAACAGTGCAGGCAACGTCCCCATTATACACTCACAATGACTGTCAGTCAACACAAGACAAACGGCCCTACCCAGTCGACATCATTACAACTTTACACTTGAAAGAAAGCGGAGAGAAAACACAGGAGAGCATGAACAAGAGGACAGGCACACAATAAGAAGAGATGCTACACACTCAGATAATGAGAAAGAGGGAGAGTGTGGCAACAGTCCTGGGTGAGATTAGGAATTGTAATGTAGAGTGTTGGAAAAGAGATGAATGAAAAGAGGAGAGCGGGACAGGAGAGTGTTATTGATGAATCAGAGGGTGTTAATAAGAGGCAGACTGTGTGGACGAATGAATCACCCAGTAACAATGAAGTGCTCCAACGATCTGCAAACACCGCAACGCATACAAATATCCCTTATCAATTGCTAGTTGTCCTCCTGTCCCCTAACACACACACACACACACACACACACACACACACACACACACATAACCATAAAAAGGATAATCTTTACAAAAGCATCATGCTTAGCTTGTTCTGTGGGTGAAGAATGTGTGTGTGTGTGTGTGTGAGAGTGATGAGTCTCTGATTAGGACACTTTGCATCATTACAGTTTCCTGATTAAAATCCCATTCACTATTTAAAAGTGACAAATGAACTCACAGCTCAAGCTGTGTGTGTGCGTGTGTGTGTGTTCTGCTGCAGTGTTGGAATGGGGGGGGGGGGGGTGCGGATGACCTTGTTAAATGCCGAGTGGGCTTTTGTGATTGGTGATCAGTGGTCATTCATTTCTGTTAATCTCACCCGACACACCACTTAAGCAACACTGACGCAGATTGAATCAGTCATACAGTGGACATCATGAGATCCTAAACTCTATTTAGTTCTTTTTTCTCAATCTCAACGCCCCAAAAAATATTTGAGTAACAATGAAGGGGTCTCTATCTATCTATGTAGACCTACACTGCTTGCTAGTTCCTGGTTTGACCCCATTTAGCCTAAAAGATGCTCAATTGATACCCAGGGGCCCGAATTGTGTCAAGAAAATATCACACACTGAACCGCTGATACAAGGCAGGATGGATTCATGCTTTCATGTTGTTTACACCAAATTCTGACCCTACAATCTGACTGTCGCAGCAGAAATAGAGAATCATCAGACCCGGCAACGTTTTTCCAATCTTCTATTGTCCAGTTTTGGTGTCCCGTGTGAATCATAGCCTCAGTTTCTCAGCGGACAGGAGTGTCACCGGTGTGTCTTCTGCTGATGTAGTCCGTCTGCTTCAAGATTGGACGTGTTGTGTGTTCAGAGACGCTCTTCTGTGTTCAGAGACGCTCTTCTGTGTTCAGAGACGCTCTTCTGTGTTCAGAGATGCTCTTCTGTGTTCAGAGATGCTCTTCTGTGTTCAGAGACGCTCTTCTGTGTTCAAAGACGCTCTTCTGTGTTCAGAGACGCTCTTCTGTGTTCAGAGACGCTCTTCTGTGTTCAGAGACGCTCTTCTGTGTTCAGAGATGCTCTTCTGTGTTCAGAGATTATCTTCTGTGTTCAGAGAAGCTCTTCTGTGTTCAGAGACGCTCTTCTGTGTTCAGAGACGCTCTTCTGTGTTCAGAGATGCTCTTTTGTGTTCAGAGATGCTCTTCTGTGTTCAGAGACGCTCTTCTGTGCTCTTCTGTGTTCAGAGACGCTCTTCTGTGTTCAGAGATGCTCTTCTGTGTTCAGAGATGCTCTTCTGTGTTCAGAGATGCTCTTCTGTGTTCAGAGATGCTCAGATGCTCTTCTGTGTTCAGAGACGCTCTTCTGTGTTCAGAGATGCTCTTCTGTGTTCAGAGACGCTCTTCTGTGTTCAGAGATGCTCTTCTGTGTTCAGAGACGCTCTTCTGTGTTCAGAGACGCTCTTCTGTGTGAAGAGATGCTCTTCTGTGTTCAGAGATGCTCTTCAGTGTTCAGAGATGCTCTTCTGTGTTCAGAGATGCTCTTCTGTGTTCAGAGACACTCTTCTGTGTTCAGAGACGCTCTTCTGTGTTCAGAGATGCTCTTCTGTGTTCAGAGATGCTCTTCTGTGTTCAGAGATGCTCTTCTGTGAACCCTGAGACGCTCTTCAGTGTTCAGAGATGCTCTTCTGTGTTCAGAGACGCTCTTCTGTGTTCAGAGATGTTCTTCTGTGTTCAGAGACGCTCTTCTGTGTTCAGAGATGCTCTTCTGTGTTCAGAGATGCTCTTCTGTGTTCAGAGACGCTCTTCTGTGTTCAGAGATGCTCTTCTGTGTTCAGAGATGCTCTTCTGTGTTCAGAGACGCTCTTCTGTGTTCAGAGACGCTCTTCAGTGTTCAGAGATGCTCTTCTGTGTTCAGAGACGCTCTTCTGTGTTCAGAGATGTTCTTCTGTGTTCAGAGACGCTCTTCTGTGTTCAGAGACGCTCTTCTGTGTTCAGAGACGCTCTTCTGTGTTCAGAGATGCTCTTCTGTGTTCAGAGATGCTCTTCTGTGTTCAGAGACGCTCTTCAGTGTTCAGAGATGCTCTTCTGTGTTCAGAGACGCTCTTCTGTGTTCAGAGATGCTCTTCTGTGTTCAGAGATGCTCTTCTTCAGGTCTCGGTTGTAACGAGTGCTTATTTGAGTTACTATTGTCTTTCCATCAGCTGAACCAGTCTGATCATTCTCCTCTGACCTCTGGCATCAACAAGGCTTTTTCACCCACAGAAATGTCGCTGGATATTTTCTCTTTTTTGGCCCATTCTCTGTAAATCCTAGAGATGGTTGTGTGTGAAAGTCCCAGTAGATCAGCAGTTTCTGAAATACTCAGACCGTCTGGCACCAACAACCATGCCACAAAGTCCCTTAATACAGCTTCCTTCTCCATTCAGATGCTTAGTTTGAACTTCTTTCTGTTGTCTTGATCATGTCTACATGCCTAAATGCATTGAGTTGCTGCCATGTGATTGGCTGACTAGATATTTGCATCAATGAGCAGTTGAACAGGTGTACCTAATAAAGTGGCCGGCGAGAGTATAATCTCCCACTTACTCTACTTCTATACTTACTAAAGTAAAGTAAAGGTTCTCTTAAAGTAACTCTTAAAGGTACCATTTCACTCTTCTAAAGTATATGACCTTACTGATGCTAAATTGGCCAAAGAAATGTTCCACAGTAACTGATATACATGTAAAAATGTCCATCAATTCGACCCCTTGTACTGAAAACAACAAACATTCCTCCAAGCCACAAGACAAATTTCAACAGCTAATTACTTAAACAAGTGAAACTTTATTTAGTGGTCAACCCAAGGCATGACAGATAGAATAAGACAGCAGAAATAAAAAGTAAGGATGTTTGTGTAAGAGGCTCTTATTAAGAATCAGACAAGGAAAGGGAACTACCGAAGTAGACAGCACTCATGAAGTACGCACTAAGCAGGTAGTTGTGTGTTGACAGGTGAAACTGTGCTTTAGAGGAGGCTACACTATATAAGTGCTCTCTCTCTCTGATCCTCTCCATCAAAAGGCAGGCGAAATCATCCCGTCACCGTTATCATAACAGAAGCACAAGATGTGAGCTTTACTGCAGCCGCCCGAACTACACATACCACCCCAAACTGACAGAAAACATTTCTTCCTTTACTGCGCCAAATACCACCAACCGCCTCCATTTCTCATAGATGTGATTACCGCTTGGCATGAGGCACTTTGCGGCAGCAGATGCCGCGTTACGGGAGTATGGTTTCCATGACAATTACTGTGATTTACTTGAGATACACGTGTCATAAATGTCCCACCCTGGCACACACACACACAGCTGGGCCATAAGGAAGGATGGGACCCTCAAGAGAGCGGATTAAGTGAATGACTGAATGAATATACTGTACTGTATGGGTCCAGGCTTGAGAGAAGTCAGTGTATTCCAACTTCTCTTATTTTATGTATACACAAAATGCTATCAGTATATATATAATAGAATTAAAATAATCTTATGATTTTAAAAATGGCTTAATGCATATTCATTACTTTCTAAGAACAGAAAACGATATATATATATAGAGAATTCCCATTGATTTCCAAGTATTTCCTGCAACCTGCTTAAGTATATCCCAAGGTACATGTACCCCAGGTTGGCAATGGGTCTAGTCTATAATCTAGTCCAAAATTAAGCCTAGCGAGAAATACTAGCCAGGTCTCATCTGTACTTCTAAATAAGCAACGTAAGCACAAAGGCAAATATTCCTAGGCAGTTCTTCAAACCATTACTTGCTCTGTTTGAAATGTGCCATGGGAAGCTCACTGTTCTATTTTAAAATTGCATTTAATGTTCCTTCAGGCCATGCAAGCCACAGTACTTTGCATTAAAAATAAAGTGTATTCTTTATAAATTACCCATTTACTTTGATGGAATTCTTACCATCTTTTAACCAGAAATCCAGAGCCCATGAGGTGAAATCAGCGTTGTTATTATTATAACTGAAACTAAAAGTAAAACATAAAAATAAAAAACATTTTTGTTACTAATAAAATCTAGCAATTAAAAAACAAAACCGCATGGATTGTTTTGCGGAAGAACATTGTTTTGGTTGTGCTTTGTCTCTGTGTGACTGTGCGGATGAATATGATTATACTGCTCATAAAACATTCACTATATAGAGATTTAAGATTATTTTTTATTTTTTTTGTGACAATTACATTTATGCATTTGGCAGACGCTTTTAATAGATAATGATAACAATAATAATAATGATAATGATATAATTTTAATAGATAATAATAACAATAGATAATGCTTTATAATTAACTCTGATAGAGAGATACATATGGCAATTTATCTGTTCAATAAAATACCTTACTCACCTGTTGAGTAATAAAAACCCCATCATCTCTTTTTGCTTTTTTTTTTTGCTTTAACAACATTTCAAATCCTTCAGTTCTCTCCATCTCCGAAAAGCCAAGTCAATGTTGATTCTTGTTTTATTACGAGCTCTCGTTCTCTTTTCTCCAGCAGACTCTCCTCTGTTCGGCGTTTGTTTAAAACGAGTGATTCTCCGGAGGATGGAGATTTAACTGCCCAATGTCAACCTTTCTCACTCGTGAAACTAAACTCTGTCACACCAGACACGCGTCAAAGTAGCCAGAGAAACTTCTCTCTATTTATGGATGTGACGAGACACACACAAGCGAGTGACGTATATGTATGCAAAATTTCCCGCAAAAACCATCCAGACATTTCTAAAATATAAACACTTATAATATGCGTAGCATAGTGAACCAGGACAAAAACACGTTTCGGAAGAAGTATTGGCGATGTATTGACTCTGTTCATTTTGATCAAAAAAAGTTACATAGTGTACCTTTAACTTACCAAAAAAAAAAAATACTAAAACTGAATTAAAAATGAAAAACTATATAGACAATTAAAAACATTTAATTGTAATATACAAAAATCTAATGTAAATATAAAATCTAAGTCAAAACATTAATAAAAACTATAATAGTATGTGAATGATACTAAAATGACACCGAGTCAAATATATGCTGCGAAATCATATTCATTCAGCCATAAACAAAATCATATAGGCTACTATATACTATACATATATATATATATAAATCTCCTCATTTCTGTATTTCACTTCTGCTCCAGATTTTATAATAATGTAGCTTATACTTAATATTGTGGCTCTTAAGACAAAAAACCTTGGGATAATAACTTTGGAAAAAACATCTGCTAAATTAAAATATGTAAAGGTCAATTTAGCAATTGACCACTTGTTCAAACTCTAAAGTGCGTGTTTCCATAGCGTAAATCTAAATTATGCTTTTGTTTTATGAATAAAAAATACTTTTCATAAAGCTTATTTGACTGTACTCAAAAGGGAAAAAAGGGTGTTTGCAAACTGCATCATGATCCCTCAGGAAAGATTAAGAAACACACAAAAACTGTCTGATGTGATTCTGTTCCACATCTGTTCTCTCATGATATCTTAAAATAAAAGCCACAAGCCTCTTCGGTGAAGTGGTTTACTCAGAGAGGGTAAATGTCTCATTGGGGGTTAATTATGTAAACATATGACCCACACACAAAGACACATACAAACACAACACATGGTCTCTAAGACAGAGACACAGAGGGGAGGGAAAGACTGGAACCGCTCATCGTAAATGAGGCCGTGACATTTTTATGTGCGTGGAAAGGATCGCGGAGTGTATCGAGTTGGTCGGTGGTCGTAAATTAACAGGTGTTGTCAAAAGCAGTACAGAGACATGCAGTGAAATGATCAGAACGATTACAAAGCTCTGGATCCCAGACTCACTATATCAACAAACGCTCTTCAGTAGAGACTAGACGAGTCAACCTTCAAAGTCTCAAGGATAACATTCAATCACACACACACTGTGACACAGTGGAAATGTCCATTCTTAAAGTGACAGTTCAGCCAAACATGAAACATGCACTCACTCTCACTTCGTTCCAAACCTGTATGACTTACTTTCTTCTGTTAGATATTTTGAACAACTGTTTTTGGCACACAGTGAAAGTTAATGGGGTTAGAAACAACACTGAACCCCACAGACTTTTATTGAATGTACAAAACAAAATGTGTTCCACAGTCAAAAGAAAGCCAAACAATGACATGATGGTGAGTAAATGATTTATTAGATTTGGTAAATGTCATTTCACACAGCAAGGATTAGTAAACCCAATCGGTTTAGTTCTGATCAGTCCTTACTTTCTTAACAGCCAACAAAGGCCCTTAAAGGAAAAGTTCACAGAAAATTCTGTCATCATTTACTCACCCTCATGTTGTTTCAAACCTGTATGAATATGAATTGTAGGAAAAAAATACAATGGAAGTCAATGGGGTCCATCATCTGTTTGGTTACCGACATTCTTCAAAATATCTTCTTTTGTTTTCAGCAGAAGAAAGAAATGCATACATTTGAAACGACTTGAGGGTGAGTAAATGACATAATTTTTAAGTGAACTATTCCTTTAACTGACACTATCTAGTATGTCGCCCAAACAGCCTCATTTGTGAACTACCATGATCTCGGATGTCCTTCAAAACCAATATTTCATTAGTCAACACATCATTACTTCTTAAGTCTATGTCATGCTTTGCTAATGCCACCCTCACTATTTGAAGTGGATAGACTTAGAATAGAGCAGAACTTGGCCGATTTGAAGATTGGTTTTAGGGTGTTTTGGACAACTCACCGGGTCTTTTTTCCAGCTTTCTTCCTCGGCTGCTGCAAAGCCGGACTTTGGAGATGAGGATGAGGATCTGTTTCTGGCAGAGCGACTTGTTGCTCTTGGGACAAGGCTTGCGTTTGTTGGAGACCTGCCGGTTGGCCTGGGGGTCCTTGACTTCCCTGCGCTGTCGGATCAGCGAGCTGGCGAGGGCAGCCATTTTGCTGTGCCCCGCTCACAGTGGGCCGCCCACCTGTCCGATCACCCAGGGCCACGTAGAGGAGCAGGAGACGGCAGGTGTTCGGTCTCCCACTATAACCCAGGTCAGAATGCGTCACAAGGATGCGGGAACAAAAAGAGGCGAAACACTTGTGAAGTTCACAATAAACTTTGTTTCTTTGACTCTCAAAATAGTCCCTGGAACGCAAAATTCCTGGTGCTGTGAATCCGATGAACGGCAGCTGTCGTTGTCGGGATTGTTTGTTGTATTTCAGGTCTCGTTGCACGGCATACGGACTGGAAAAGTGGCAGTGGATGATCCATGGAGTCGTGCTGGAATTCTGGGGAAAAAGCGAGACATCACAACAGCACCATTCCCTGCAGATCCGAGCTCCCAGAATCCCTTGCCTCTCACTGCCCTTCAGCAGTTTAGTTTGGGATTGATGATTAGAAATCACATGGATCAGAAATCATTCTGAGAGTTCAGAAAAAAGCCATCAGCTGTCCAATCGTTTTATCTGTATGGTTCCACATATCAGCGAGATCCCCGTAAAACAGAAGGATGCACGAAAGCAAATACAGATCCCACGGAGAAAAGGGACGATATCCTGAGACAATCTTAGTGAAACTCCATTACCTGATTTCGAAGTATCGCATCCATGACTCTACGACTGCAAAAACAGAAAAACAACGACAGACACGCTAGTAAAAGTGAAAAAAACTGGTGTCGTCAACCCTGGACCTCGTGTCTGTGGCAGATCAGATAGATGAGGATGATAGGAATCGGAAGTTCTCTCCCTTCTGACATTCCCCTTTGCTCCCTCTTCCCAAGCTCCCGAGAGAGTGTTTGTAAATTCCAGCGGCTTCTTCCGGCAGAGGTGACATTCATGAACGAGTGCGAGCGCAGGAGAGCGGAGGGGAGCACCAAGCCTCCCCCAGACTCCCGTAAGGCAACCAGGAACCCGTAGCTCCGTGTCCTTCACACCACTGGGAGAGAGGGATGGAGGGATGAAATGGAGGAGTGTTAAGGATAGATGCTGCACATATCTGTTCGTCCGGCTTCACATGCTGTAAAGGTCCCGTCTGAAGAAGGTCCACTGGTGTCCTATCACTCCGGTCTTCTGTTTTAGCCCAGTTTTCCCTGCTGAAAGTATTCTCACCCCTGCAGGCGAGCGTAACAGAGTCTCCTCAGCAAGGCACCTCTGAATCTGCGAGAGTTTATGTGTGTGTGTGTGTGTGTGTGTGTGTGTGAGAGAGTGATTGAGAGAGTGTGTGAATGTGTGACTCTCCGTCTCTCTTTTTTTTTTTTGCTCTCCCTCCCGTCCCCGCGCACAGTGAGTTACGGAGCCAACACTGGCAACATGCTTTGCTTTACTCCCTCATTCTCTCTTTCCATCTCATTGTAAAGCCTCTCTGCCCTCCCTCTCTGTCACTCAGAACCCTCCTTCTTTTTCGATCACTCAAAATCCCTCCTTCTCTTCATGTCCTCACACCCACCCCTCTCATTCCTCTATTCCCTCCTCCTCTTCTGTTCTCTCTCTCTCTCTCTCTCTCTCTCTCTCTCTCTCTCTCTCCTCACTGGGTGCTGTTGTGGTCTGGAGCGTTAAAAAATTAAACCTGCCTCATGCTTCCTTAAAGCGACAGATGAGACAGAGAGAGAGAGAGAGAGAGAGAGAGAGATACTGAGAGAGAGAGAGAGAGAGTCCTTATTTACACTGTACCAAAAACACACGTCCCTTAACAGACATGAACACAGTAAAACACCCAATTCAATTCCTGAATTTGAATCGAGGACTCAAATGGGGCGCAGGATTGCAATTTAGATTTGATAATTGTGAAGAATGTCAAATGCAAAGTTCACATAGATATATTTTTTAACTAGAAAAGCATAATTTGTATATAAAATATATATATATAGGCCTTACAGATAGAAAAGTAAAAAGTTATTATTAAATACTCCAAGTAAAATCAATGGAATGATAGACGAACGATAAATGGAATGATGGACGGATGGACGAATAGGATGGATGGATGGATAATTTGATATAAAGACGGATGGACGGATGGATGGATGGACGGATGGATAATTTGATATAAAGACGGATGGACGGACGGACGGACGGATGGATGGATGGATAATTTGATATAAAGACGGACGGATGGACGGATGGATGGATAATTTGATATAAAGACGGATGGACGGATGGATGGATGGACGGATGGATAATTTGATATAAAGACGGATGGACGGACGGACGGATGGATGGATGGATAATTTGATATAAAGACGGATGGACGGACGGACGGACGGACGGATGGATGGATGGATAATTTGATATAAAGACGGACGGATGGATGGATGGATGGATAATTTGATATAAAGACGGACGGATGGACGGATGGATGGATAATTTGATATAAAGACGGACGGACGGATGGATGGATGGACGGATGGATGGATAATTTGATATAAAGACGGATGGACGGACGGATGGATGGATAATTTGATATAAAGACGGATGGACGGACGGATGGATGGATAATTTGATATAAAGATGGATGGATGGATGGATGGATGGATAATTTGATATAAAGACGGATGGATGGATGGATGGATGGATGGATGGATGGATGGATGGATAATTTGATATAAAGACGGACGGATGGACGGATGGATGGATAATTTGATATAAAGACGGACGGACGGACGGATGGATGGATAATTTGATATAAAGACGGATGGATGGATGGATGGATAATTTGATATAAAGACGGACGGATGGACGGATGGATGGATAATTTGATATAAAGACGGACGGACGGACGGATGGATGGATAGATGGATAATTTGATATAAAGACGGACGGACGGACGGATGGATGGATAATTTGATATAAAGACGGATGGACAGATGGATGGATGGATGGATGGATGATGGATGGATGGATAATTTGATATAAAGACGGACGGACGGATGGATGAATAATTTGATATAAAGACGGACGGACGGACGGACGGACGGATGGATGGATGGATGGATGGATGGATGGATGGATGGATGGATGGATGGATAATTTGATATAAAGACGGACGGACGGACGGATGGATGGATGGATGGATGGATGATGGATGGATGGATAATTTGATATAAAGACGGACGGACGGATGGATGAATAATTTGATATAAAGACGGACGGACGGACGGACGGACGGACGGACGGATGGATGGATGGATGGATGGATGGATAATTTGATATAAAGACGGACGGACGGATGGATGGATGGATAATTTGATATAAAGACGGACGGACGGCTAGATGGATGGATGGATAATTTGATATAAAGACTGATGGACGGATGGATGTACACCTTTAACCGTCCTTCGGATGAGACGTTAAACCGAGGTCCTGACTCTCTGTGGTCATTAAAAATCCCAGGATGTCCTTCGAAAAAGAGTAGGGGTGTAACCCCGGCATCCTGGCCAAATTTGCCCCTTGGCCTCTGTCCATCATGGCCTCCTAATCATCCTCATATACTGATTGGCTTCATCACTGTCTCCTCTCCACCAGTAAGCTGGTGTGTGGTGGGCGTTCTGGCGCACTATGGCTGCCGTCGCATCATCCAAGTGGATGCTGCACATTGGTGGTGGTTGAGGAGATTCCCCCATCTATGTAAAGCGCTTTGAGGTCTCAGAAAAAGCGCTATATAAATGTAACAAATTATAAATTATTATTATTATTATTAACTAGCCAAAATAAAAACTAAAACTGAATTAAAAATTTAAATCTATATAGACAATAAAATAAAAAAATTGTAATTTACAAAAATCTAATGTAAATATGAAATCTAAGTCAAAAGATTAATAAAAACTATAACAGTATGTGAATCATACTACATTGACACCGATCAAATACATGCTGCGAAATCATATTCATTCAGCCATGAACAAAATCATGCCTATATAAAAAAAAAATAAAAAAAAAATAATAAAGACGGACAGATGGACGGACGGACGGACGGACGGATGGATGGATGGATGGGTAATTTGGTCATTTGATGGGTGATAGATAGATAGATAGATAGATAGATAGATAGATAGATAGATAGATAGATAGATAGATAGATAGATAGATAGATAGATAGATAGATAGATAGATAGATAGATAGAAAGATAGATAGATAGATAGACAGACTATTGGTCTTAAAGCATCCACATCTGTCTCTCCAATGTCACCTGGAATTCAAAATAGCTGTCCTCACTTTATTTTCATGCCCCACCTCTATTCCTCTCCCTATTTTCACACTTAATTCATCACATTTCCCCTCAGATTCATGTCTGAGCTGATAAAAGCAAAATTCATTCAACTTAGACAGAAAACCGAGAGACTGACTTGCATCAGCAGCTTTTTGCCGCTTTTTAAAGGACAGGAACGCTCTAAAACCCTTTAAAACACACGCTGTGAATACTGATTTGAATATTTCTCCTTCTGTGCCTCAGTTCGGTGGGGAAACATTTAGCAGCAGCAGAACGCACACAGGTTGAATGGGGCTCTGATCCTTCACCAGAAGACTAATTCAAATCTGTGTTATAATAAGGTTTTATAACCCACAGCAAGTTTGAATTAGTCATGGCCTGTGACGCCTCTATTTGCGTGTTGCTCCGCCGCCAGCGCACTTATTGATGCGGTGGAGGATTTTCTTTCTAGGCACCGAGTCAAAGCCATTTTAATCAGTAGAGTTATGACTATGACATCCAGTGGTGATGCTGGACAGAGAGAAGTCAAAGACATGCGAAACATCTGGGAAAGGACAGAGATACAGAGAACTAAGAGATGACCAAGATGTGAACCAGTTACATGTAGCGATTTCTTTATTTTCAAAACCACTAACTTGATGTTACCAGGTTGTCCAGTCTGTCAGAGGCCATTATACTCAACTGAGAGCCTATAACCTGAAGTGTGAGTGTGTGTTTGTCAGTTTTCTACTTTGTATCAAAAGCATTGTCTAAAATTTGTCAGCTTTAATCTTTCTATAATATCCTTTAAAAGTGACAGGCGTAATGAAAAATAAAATTAATAAAGTAAACATAAAAAGCTAAATATTATCTTTAATCCTTTATATTTCTATAATATCCTTTAAAAGTGAAAGGCTTAATAAAATAAAATAAAATAAAATAAAATAAAATAAAATAAAATAAAATAAAATAAAATAAAATAAAATAAAATAAAATAAAATAAAATAAAATAAAATAATATTAAATAATATTAAATAAAATTAAATAATGAGAGCTAAATAATATCTTTAAATAAATAAATAAAAGCTAAATAATATCTTTATTATTTTATGTTTCAATAATATACTTTACAAAATACAGGCTTAAATAAATAAAGATATATCCTTTAAAAGTTACAGGCTTATAAATAAAATACGATAAAACAAGAGCTAAATAATATCTTTATTCTATAATATATTTTTCTATAACATACTTTAATCAATACGCTCACGTGCTCTCCCAGCTACTTTGGAGCTGAGACCTATATATCAAATCAAAAATGCAAAGGTCTGCACTCTAAAAAATGTTTTATTCTTGACAGGAGATATTGAACATATAACATACTTAAAAAAACAAAAACAAAACATGCTTAAATAAATAAATACATATGCTTTACATTTGAGAAGCTTAATAAAATAAATTAAATATTTTATCTTTCTACAATATTCTTTAAAAGTGACAGGCTAACAAAACAAAAAAAAACTAAATAAAATAAAATAAATATTTTATCTCTCCATAATATCATTTAAAATTCACAGGCTTGATAAAAAAAAGAGAGAAAAAATGAAAAATATATATTATTAAAGATAATAATAATAATAATAATAATATTAAATAATAATAAATAAATTAGCTCAGTACAGAAACAATAGAAGTTTCTGTTATTGAAAAAGAAATGTGCATGTCTATGTGTCTGTACTCTAAAAAAGTTACAGCTGATGTCTTTGAAGAAATGTTGGATCTTAGGGTAGGACATACACGAACGCATTTCCTTTTTGCCAAATGTGAATGCTTTTATTTTAACAGTGCATGTCCAGTGAAGGATATAGGCTGCACTGGCAGAGAGGACAGACCTCTTCCATTTTAATCAGTCTGTTAAAACACAGCACTAAACCCTGCTGTTATATGGACTTCACTTCATATATACAGTAGCATACTGTAGAATGCAGAAAGCATTATAAAGCACTAACACACAAACATAACTTATGGTCTAAAGAAGATCTGACTCGAATTAAGATTTTTTCAAATTTCATTATAATTTTGACCACAAGGTGGCGCTGTCTCTAAACTTTTAGAGTAACTCAGGGCATGGTGCCAATGACACGTACCAATTTTCATAATGATACACCAATGTGTTTGTAAAACATGGCCGATATGGTAAAACTGGGCATCATTATAATTGACCAGTGATTTTTGGTTAATAAGTTAAACAACACAAAAATGGCCTTTTTTCATATCTCCTGACCATTAGGTGGCACTGAATCGAAACTGTGCAGGTGTCCTCAGATCATGGTTGTCATAACACACACCAAGTTTGGTCTGAATACACTAAAGCGTTGCGGAGATATAGCCTCATGTTCATTTTGGCGTGCTCTTCATTGAATTTGTTATTCGAGAACAGTTTGACGAATCAACTAGAATTCTGTCGGCATGGTCTGAAGATGTTCGGATACATGTGCCTATGCACCTTTGGTTCTTTTTCCATTAATGGCAATCCCTTACGGAGAATTTCAGATCAGATTCCAATCGGATACACAAATAATCAGATTTGGACCAGCAGTGTGAAAATGTTGCCTTTTACTCACAATACACTATTACTGCATACATTCATAAGCTATAAATTTGTTCATATAAAATGCTCATGCTGCAGATTCTGTCAATAATGTACTTTTCAGTGTCCATGCAAACATACAAAAATGTATGTGAGCTAGATAGTTGGGGGCCTTAAGCACATTTTCGCGCAAATTCATCTAAAAGCGCCAGATTTGGCACAGATGTAGCTCAGGTCATACTGAAATGATTTAGCTAGGGCGCCGGAGCCAGCGACCCTCGGGGCCAAGATGGCGGCCAAATCCAATATGGCCGCCGCCCGAAAAGGGTTCCGGCTTTAACTTTTGAACCACATGAGTTACAAATACAAACTTGATATGTTTTTCAGCTTAATTGATCATGAGAAACACATAGGAATGTTTATATTTATGACCCAGTATATCTGGACCCCTCGATCCTCCAATTCCAATATGGCTGCTGTCCAAAAAAGCAGTTTGGGCTGTAGTATGGGGCCTTACACACCATTGTTCGCGCAAATTCATCTACAAGCACCAAATTTGGCACAGATGTAGCTGAGGGGATACTGAAATGATTTAGCCAGGGCGCCCGAGCCAATGGTCCCTGAGACCAAGATGGCGCCCAAATCCAATATGGCCGCCGCCTGAAAGGGTTTCGGCTATAGCTTTTGAGCCAGATGAGATACAAATACAAACTTGATGTCTATTTTACCTTCTTTGACCATGGGAAACCCATAGGAATACTTACATTTATAATTGGGTATATCAGGACCCCCCCAAATTCCCTAAATTCAATATGGCCGCTGTCCGAAAAAACGGTTTTGACTACAAATTTTGAACCAAATGCGCTACAAATGAGGATGTGGTGTCTATGTTATGTTTATTGACCACAGGAAGTCCATTGGCATATTTATATTTATGCTTGTGTAAGTCTGGAACCTGTATTCTTTTCAAGACTGTGGTTGAAAATCCTTTTTTTTACCACAACTTTGAAGGTTATTCTCAATGTTGATTCATTTCCTTATAAAAGTGAAATGGTTTTCAGTGTACCACAGGTGAATACATTTCAAAGTGTAATCATATAAGAAAGAATAAGACACAATTATTATTGCAAGGCAATATTTATATTATGTTAAATTGTTAAAATAATAATATAGTCAATTTTTCCAAAACTCTTAAAGGTTTGCTTAGCATAACAAAAAAACAGCAATAACATAAAAAACAACAGTGAATTCATATGGTCTCTCACATGAATTATCATTATCACTCACAATCACCGGATCTCTCATTGTCTTCACCATCATTGTTTGTACAAGCACCCTCACATGCACATATAGAAGTGCAACGAACTCCGGCTTTACAGCACTTACAGTGCCCTCTACATGCTGTCTTGCAGCCACAGTGGAGGAGAATGGTGCAGGCTTTACTGGCGTCTCTGAGATTAGTCCAGTAAGGTTCCCAAGTCTTGCTCGTAGAGTCCCGAAACCATCCCCATGCATTAAACTCTGGGATATCTTGCTGGACAGCGGTTGCCTGATTCCAGTAGAAGCTGGCCTGCAGCAGTGCTCTTTTGATGTGCTGAATCAATGCAGCTTGGGTGGGTGGCAGGTTCTCGAGAGACTTGGTACCATTCGAGAAAAGGTGATGTCTAGCTTCATCTACACGGCTGGCACCACAGCTCTTGCTGTACATGATAACGACCATACGCTCCAGTCTTTGGACATGGACGTCATTGTTGATCTGTTCAGGCTCCAAGGTGAGGGTAACCAGAGATTCTGTGAGATCTGGTGTTGCCTCCCAAGCTGCCCATGCACTCTTTTTCCCATGGCACAGGAAGGCTGAGGTTGTGTCACAGCCTGTTAAAGCGTGGAAGAGTGGTAAGGCTAGTGACTTCTGGGGACCAAGATCCTTGCTGATTTCATGAGCAGGAATGTCCCTATAGTTTTTTCCACCTGCAAAGCCGATCCAGAGCTCTGTGAGGCCGAGTGTGTTGAAGAAGCGGATGGCAAGGATGACAACATCGCTGTCGACAGTCCGGACAAATGCCTTTTTATGGCCATTGGCCCCAGCATGTGCAAGATGCAGGATTATTCTTGTATCTGCTTCTGGATGATTACAAGGCTGAAGGGCAGACATGTCATACCCTGGTCTGTTGGAGAGTAGAGCATCTTTCTTGGTGGAAAGGAGGAGTTTACCTGACATGCCATGCTTGGTTATCTCTTCACTGATATATCCAAATAGTTAGATATATAACAATATATCCAGTATATATATAATAGATATATCCAGTTGGAATTGGAGTTCTCCCATCTACTTTAGTTCTTGATCTGGTTCCTCTGCGTTGGTGAGTTTGTGTTTTGAGGTTCTCCTCTGGATATGTATCAAACACAATATCCAATCACGTGACAGATTCATAGCTCATGTGTGACCTCACAAACTCAGCAATATTGGTGTTAACGTAGTCATGGAATGTTTTTTCAGTAGTTGGCCGGACCATTTGGACCATGAGCTATGAATCTGTCACATGAGCTCATCATGTACAGCAAGAGCTGTGGTTCCAGCCGTGTAGAAGCTAGACATCACCTTTTCTCGAATGGTACCAAGTCTCTCGAAAACCTGCCACCCACCCAAGCTGCATTGATTCAGCACATCAAAAGAGCACTTCTGCAGGCCAGCTTCTACTGGAATCAGGCAACCGCTGTCCAGCAAGATATCCCAGAGTTTAATGCATGGGGATGGTTTCGGGACTCTAAGAGCAAGACTTGGGAACCTTACTGGACTAATCTCAGAGACGCCAGTAAAGCCTGCACCATTCTCCTCCACTGTGGCTGCAAGACAGCATGTAGAGGGCACTGTAAGTGCTGTAAAGCCGGAGTTCGTTGCACTTCTATATGTGCATGTGAGGGTGCTTGTACAAACAATGATGGTGAAGACAATGAGAGATCCGGTGATTGTGAGTGATAATGATAATTCATGTGAGAGACCATGAGAATTCACTGTTGTTTTTTATGTTATTGCTGTTTTTTTGTTATGCTAAGCAAACCTTTAAGAGTTTTGGAAAAATTGACTATATTATTATTTTAACAATTTGACATAATATAAATATTGCCTTGCAATATTAATTGTGTCTTATTTTTTCTTATATGATTACACTTTGAAATGTATTCACCTGTGGTAAACTGAAAACCATTTCACTTCTATAAGGAAATGAATCAACATTGAGAATAACCTTCAAAGTTGTGGTAAAAAAAAAAAGGATTTTCAACCACAGTCTTGAAAAGAATACAGGTTCCAGACTTACACAAGCATAAATATAAATATGCCAATGGACTTCCTGTGGTCAATAAACATAACATAGACACCACATCCTCATTTGTAGCGCATTTGGTTCAAAATTTGTAGTCAAAACCGTTTTTTGGACAGCAGCCATATTGAATTTAGGGAATTTGGGGCGTCCTGATATACCCAATCATAAATGTAAGTATTCCTATGGGTTTCCCATGGTCAAAGAAGGTAAAATAGACATCAAGTTTGTATTTGTATCTCATCTGGCTCAAAAGCTATAGCCGAAACCCTTTCAGGCGGTGGCCATATTGGATTTGGCCGCCATCTTGGTCTCAGGGACCATTGGCTCGGGCGCCCTGGCTAAATCATTTCAGTATCCCCTCAGCTACATCTGTGCCAAATTTGGTGCTTGTAGATGAATTTGCGCGAACAATGGTGTGTAAGGCCCCATACTACAGCCCAAACTGCTTTTTTGGACAGCGGCCATATTGGAATTGGAGGATCGAGGGGTCCAGATATACTGGGTCATAAATATAAACATTCCTATGTGTTTCTCATGATCAATTAAGCTGAAAAACATATCAAGTTTGTATTTGTAACTCATGTGGTTCAAAAGTTAAAGCCGGGACCCCCCTTACAGAAAAAACACATGAACTTCACATGTGCAAAAACTCATGTGATCACATGTGACCACATGCACATGTGACTTTGGACATGTGAAATATGTGGATCACATGTGAAACATGTGTTTTGCACACGGGAAATGTGTGCTTTTGGAACATTTGCACATGTGATTGCATGTGAAACACATGTGAAACACATGTGATCACATGTGAAACCCATGAGCTCACATGTGAAACGTAAAATTCCCATGTGAAACCTATAATCACGTGAAACCCATGAGATCACATGTGAAACCCATGAGATCACATGTGAAACCCATGACATCACATGTGAAACCCATGAAATCACATGTGAAACCTATAATCACATGTGAAACCCATGAGATCACATGTGAAACCTATGATCACATGTGAAACCCATGAGATCACATGTGAAACCTATAATCACATGTGAAACCCATGAGATCACATGTGAAACCCATGAAATCACATGTGAAACCTATAATCACATGTGAAATCCATGAAATCACATGTGAAACCCATGAAATCACATGTGAAACCTATAATCACATGTGAAACCCATGAGATCACATGTGAAACCTATAATCACATGTGAAACCCATGAGATCACATGTGAAACCCATGAAATCACATGTGAAACCCATGAGATCATAAGTGAAACCTGAAATTTCCATGTGAAACCAATAATCACATGTGAAACGTAAAATTTCCATGAGAGACCCATGGAATAACATTTGAAACCCATCAACAATCTATGTTAAACCTACACCCCACGTAAACCTGCAACTTCATGTGAAACCCATGTAAAAATCATTCAGCAATATACCACAGAAAATGGTAGTCCTACCATGTTCTTTTGTAGGGCCTATAGCCATGTTTCCCAACATTAAAACAAATAATTCAAATTTAGCTTTTATTTCATTTCAAAATATGCAATACAAATTGAATGTTTAAAACAAACAAAGCAAAACCAAATTAAAATTATACATTTAAAAAAAGTGTATTGTCTCAGTCCTCTGTGTCTCCTTCAGCAGGCATCCTGTTTTGGGATAGAAAAACAATCAAAGATTAGGGCAGTGCAATATGTCTTTTCCTCACAGATATCACTGAACTCAGAGTGAAATCTTGGCAGATGAGTCTTTAACGCACCCTTTGGTTTTGAATGTACACACACAATGTATGTAAATGCAGTGAAGTGTTCTGGTCACGTGCCAGTGTTTCAGTAGATCTTGCTGTAGGAGAATTGACTGGCTTTTGTCAGAAAACTTGCAATGACGACAGAGCATCACTTTGGCTACACCCTGATGGAGAAATAAAAGTACAATTGATCATTAATAATAAAATAAATTAATAATAATAATAATTTGACGCTTATAAAATAAAATAATGTAACATCACTATATTAGTTAGGCCTGTTTCCTTAAATTTGTGATGAAACCAGAGTTGCAACCAATTTTACTCCATATTGTAACGTATTTATAATTGAAATACACATACAATGGCTATACAATACAAAGTGTTTGCACATCCCTGGCAGTTGGTTTGTAAAATATCTTCATTGTTTTGACAGATATCTTTATTTTGTCTGAAGATATGCAGAGAAGTGTGTGTGTGTGTGTGTGTTGTTGTTGTTGCTGTTAATTAGGGATGCAACGATACCATTTTTTCAGAACCGATCCGATACCAAAAATTCTGAGTATCGGCCGATACCGATCCATACCGATACCAGCACAGGGTTTTTTTAATCAAGTAGAATTTCTATAACTCTGTGTTGAACTGATAATAAGAACTGAAAAAAAGAAAAACAACAACAACAAAAAATATATGATCATAATCTGACATAAATGCTATTATAAACTAGATTAGTGGATAATTCAGTAAAATTTAGTCTAGAAAAATCACGAGTGCACAATAATTGTATAAAATCTGAATATTTTGTGAAAAAAAAAAAAAAAGTTTAGTGGGGAACAAATTAGAGACAATAAGTGTAACACTAAATCTGGTAAAACTTAGCAATTAATAGCAATAATTTTATATCCTACTATAAAATTGAGACATTTTTTAACTGTAGACGCGCTGCGTGCTGTGACTCATGTTGCTTCAAGCGCATCATTCTGCGCTCGGGATGCGCATAAAAGCGCTTTGTGCCGCACTGTATTGGAGCCTTTCATATCATAATACAGGGACGCAATGAAAGATTATTAATAGCCTTTCTTGTTCTGTCCTATCTATCATATGTTGCTACCTCATTAAACAGCTGTGCTAGAGTCCGCATTGAAAAGTTTCAAGCACAAAGAAAATACATATTGATGCGTAGTGTATTATACAGTATCTATCTATGCAATAGTCTATTCAGCATTTTCTTTTAACAGTTTTAAATTTCAGTTACTGTGCGCGTGAAGAACAAATAGTGCTCAGACTTTTCTCCAGTGTTGTGATCTAACAGACACCCGGTAGAAAGTAACATGATTAAGGTACAGCAATACAATCCAGCAAGATAAGAGTTGTTTTATGCGAAACCATAGACCTTTATCAACAGATCAAGTATAATAATAGTAACATTGAATCATCTTGGAGAGAGTTTCATCGTGTTAACTGTCGTAACCGAACGCGACGCGCTGTTTGAATGCTGAATGAAGAATGATTGACAGCCGCAGCTGAGAGAAACATTTACGTGATCTTGAATTTAACGACTTAAACATTCATTTATATCTCACATTATACTATATAATGGCTTCAGAACACTTATAATATTGTGCACAAAAATGTATGGTGCTTTATAATGTTTGTGTGCCTTTTGTGTGGCTTAACAATAACACAGAATAGTATACACACAATATCGGATTTGGATCGGCCTCGTCTGACCGATACCCGATCCGCCAAAAATGGCAGTATCGGAGCCGATATCGATACTGAGTATCGGATCGGTGCATCCCTACTGTTAATAAACTAAAAATAATAGGCCTATAATGTTATTAAACAATTGAAAATATTACATTGTAATTGTATTAAAAAGAAAGAAAAAAAAATCCTACAGTTTTTTTTTTTGATGCTTAATTATGCATTAAATTCAGGTAGGCTACTGAGGCCATCCTTAAAAATATTTTGGTTTGCAGTAACAGCAAAAAAAAAGAAAAAAAGGGTCGGTAGGTCGGTCTATATTTTTATATATATAAAAAAAATAATATAAAAAAGTATATATTTTTTCATAAAAAAAAAAAAATCAGGGTCGGTGGGGGTGGGGGTTTTTTGCGGATATAAATCCGATCTTCAATTATCGCTATATGTAGATTTAATGGAGTGCACGTCACCGAAAGCAACAGTTATGACTACATTATTTTATTTATCATCAGCTAAAATTTCTGAATCACAGCCCGCAATAAGAGAAAGCGGAAACAGCCCTGGTAAGATCATTTCGTTTCTTTACATTTAATGATGATGATTGTGTGTTAAGCGTCAGCGACTTACTTTCACTTTGATTTGCGATAGTTTGCACGTTGATGCTCAGCTTCTCATCTGCGGCAATGCGTGTTGCAGTAGCGTCGTCATATCTGACTAAAACATGACATATAGCCTATAACACGCTCTCGCATGTTTATTTTTTAATAAACCATTATTCAACAACATATAAAAATGAAATAATCTTTAGAGTAAAGCCGCAGCCATCATTACCAAGTGCGAACCATTGACAGTGAATGAAACGAAGCAAACTTAGCTTGCAGGCAGTAGTGTGACATGCGTTAACGGTTAACCAATGGTGTAAACATAATCATAGATGACGCGCCACGGGTTTTTATTTAAAAGAAAGAACGTAGCTTATGTTTGTATGTAGGTCTAGGCAATTTATATTCACAATACTTAATAACTAATATTATTTTATTGCATTTGTATTAGTTGTTTGAAGAGTTAAAAAAAAATCGGTCGGTCTTAACGCAAGTTTACAACCGGCAAGTCGGTCGGACTGAAAGGGAAAAAAAAATAATAATTGGGTCGGTACTAAATTGACAGGGTCGGTCGGGTTACGGCAAACAAGAATATTTTTAAGGATGGCCTGAGTCGCTGTCCTCAGTGCCGCAGAAAAGCGCCTACAATCAAAATCCTGATTGCCGCTAGTGCCTATCACATGTAATTTTGTAGCGAACTGTCTTGTGTGATTAAAGTTTTGAGCTTCAGAATTTCCGATAACATAGTGAGTTTTTAGGGAGCAAATGTTTCAGTGCACTGTAAGGATTTTGTGATAAAGACGGCCATTAACCACTGACTACTGAGCTAGAGAACTGAGTGATATTTACCCAGAGTTTAGCACCTTGACTAGCTTGTTCAGGTGTGCTGGACTAGGTTGGAGTAAACCTCTGCATGTAAGTGGACCTTGAGAGACGATATTATATCTCCTGCAATATGTTCTGAACTTACAACACTGGTGTCCAGACCAAAGTTCTGCAGAGTTTCTGGTGATCCTGGATCAGCTGCTCAGGTCTGCTTTATTGGGTTTGGGAGCTAAACTCTGTGATCAGGACTAGATGGCAAACAATACTGTAAAGGGGAGAAGACAAACACTATTATTATGTTATAAATAACTTGTTCTGTGTTCATCTGCTAACCTGTACAAAGTATGCATCATGAATAAGTGGTATGAATTTGCTCTTTTAATAACACTGTTTTACTACATTAATACTAACTACAAACCTGATAAAAATGACTGGTGGGCAATGGAGGAAAGGCTTATTTTGCCCTCCAGGTCAAGTACAGCTCGCTGCATCCTGACGTCACTTGATAACTATGAATTAACCATACAGTCCGTACTTTTAGGTTAAATAAATTAGACTATTCCCATTCATCCATTGACCAATTGTCAGCAAAACCTTTACAAAACTATCAAAATATCTCATCTACACATAATATGTGATTAAACGCCCATACTTACAGCTCAAGTCTATAGTTAACCTAACTTAACGTTAAGTTACCTCAAGTTAGCCTAACGTTAACGGTTGAGATGCTAACGGACTTTTGCGAAGACACTAAGCCATTTCTATAAAGTAAATATTAAACGGAAGCGAGTCATTTACATGAAAGAAAGTCTCAGAAACACTTGTATGTACAATCTGTGTAATTTTATGGACTAAACTTACCTTAAAGTAGTTAAAACAACAGTGAGAGACGGAGTTTCGCTGATTGTCAGTTGAACTGCTGCCTCGTTTCCATGGTAACGCCCTCCGCTCCAGTTCAAATGCGGCTTGAATATTCAGCGCGCGCGCCCATTAAAACACGTAGAAGTCACGCAGCATTTACATACATTTTGAATTGATGGAGTGAATTATTTGATAATCAGCTAAAATATCCTGAAACTTGATACATTATTAAGTGGATAGTAGGCTTGTGGCCATCGCAAACTGTAAATAGAATGAAAATATAAAAGCATTGAAAACGTACAAGTCTGTCAGTTATATATATATAATAGGCTACATTATAATATAATATATAGGCCTACCTTTAGGAATGGTAAACGCGGTGTGGAAACAAAATAGCAAAAACTACATGATATAATTATGAACGTTTTCTACACAAATTCACAGATGTGACACGAAGAACAAAGCTTTATTCTAAGTATTTTTTTTAATGTATTTCAAATCTATTAAATGTATTTCAATATTTAACAGTGCTTTACATATGTGAATATATTAATATTCACATGTGAATATATTAATAGTGCTGTTGTTTATCGGGGTCTACAGTGTTTAAACTACTTTGATGTTTAATGTTTTTATGGGTGCATTATAGGCATATTTAATGTAGTAACTGTTAACAAATGTTCAGATATAGGTGTAATAATATTCAGCACAAGTTTTCAACGAGATACAAACCACTAGGGAGCGCTTTTTACTGGATTTATGCCAAATCATGTAGGTAGATGGTTTACGAACATAGGTGTTCACAAATAATGTATTTCTGGGATGTGCAGTGACACGTAACTTTGAAACTATTTCTACAATCTATTTATTCACTTGCTACAATAGACTTTAATTGTATTTATGCTATATTAGGGCTAAATGTGGTTTAAAACAGACGGACCAAACAAAGCCCAAATGTCAACGTCTATTTTTGGGCTAAATTAAGACTATGACGGGCCGACTTGATTCAGCCCAAAAAACAATGTCTTAATGACGTCTGGTGCTGGGTGGGCTTTCTCTCGACATGATTATGTATAACTTATAAAACATTTCTAATACCAATCACAAATACGTCTCAGGACGTAACAACACACAAAAAAACATTGAATATGGTTTACATTTTTGTCGTTATTAAGTCTAAAATTGATTATTTATTAACTGCCACTTACTTGAAGTTAAGTATGACTGTGACAAAATGGGACAACTTCCCATTACAAAGAAGCTGAAAATGTACAGTATTTGTGATGAGGAAACATGATTCACATGTTAAAAATTATTTTACAACATGTGCAAATATATTTCACATGAGCTCCACATTATAACCTATAGAAACATGTTTTCCACATGTGCCACATGCTCCATTATGTTCACATGTGGTGAAATGTTGTTCACATGTGGTGACGTTGTTCACATGTGGTGAAATGTTGTTCACATGTGGTGAAATGTTGTTCACATGTGGTAAAATGTTGTTCACATGTGGTAAAATGTTGTTCACATGTGGTGACATGTTGTTCACATGTGGTAAAATGTTGTTCACATGTGGTGACATGTTGTTCACATGAGAACACATGTGATCACATGAGGTCACATGTAATCACATGTGGAAAACATGTGATAACATGTGAAATTCATGTGTTTTTTCTGTAAGGGCCTTTTCGGGCGGCGGCCATATTGGATTTGGCCGCCATCTTGGCCCCGAGGGTCGCTGGCTCCGGCGCCCTAGCTAAATCATTTCGGTATGACCTGAGCTACATCTGTGCCAAATTTGGCGCTTTTAGATGAATTTGCGCGAAATTACCTATTTATGTGCTTAAGGCCCCCAACTAAGAAGCATCTACAAAAAAAAAAAAAAAAAAAAAAAAAATGCATTTCACCAAATATACTGTACATAGTAAATAAAATACAATTAGGGATATCTATGAATACAGCTGAAAGATCTGTATATTTCAACCAATGCAAAAAAATGAAAAGTCTCTCCTCTCTCATTCTCTTGCTCAGACACACTGAAAGTCATCTGTATTTCATGTAAAGACTGGAACCGATTTCAAGTTTAAAGTCTACGCAGCCAGAGTCTGTAAGAGAGATTAGGGAGTGCATACTTCAGTTCTCAGTAGATGCAGGTTAGTTTCTCCTCAGATGTGTTCACTGAGCACACACTCCCTCGAGAGGGGATCATTGAGCCTTAGGGAGAGACTCTGATTAAGACTTCATAAGTGTGTCCTTAGCTCAGGGACACTTCTGAACAGGTCACACACACACACACACACACACACACACACACACACACCACACATATAGACAGAGAAACACACTGACAAATGAAGCTGCAAGAAGATGGTGTGAAGCACAGGAAAGTCCAAATACTTTCTCCAACTGTCTGCTCTTCCTAATCCATTCTAGGCATCACCAACTGTAATCTGTTCCTGAGGGCCTTGGAAGGAAAGATTGGAGGGGGGAAGCACAGAAAGGGAAGCAGGGAAAGAGTAAGTAAAGGGAAAACAGAGGAAGACAGTGCTGGGTGGAGGCAATTAGCATAATGCTTAATCCGTAAACATCTATGGGAGTGTGGAAAGATGGAGAGAGCGAGGGAGAAAGTGCTGAGCTATTGAAGTCTGCTGTTTATTGTAAAGGGATGACACACATTAGGAAGGTAGAGAAAACTGAGGGATGAGGTGGGAGAAAGGATGAGAAATGGAAGGAAGGAGGCTTCCCGCTAAATACTATACTGTACAAAAGTCTGGGGTCAGTAAGGGTCATCTACAATCATTCGGAAACATTTGAAAACTGCGTTTTCATTTCAAAATGCTCTCCGTCCACATTTTCAAGTATTTTCCAAAAGTTTCTCATCCACACTAAAACAATTTCGGGAATCCTAAGATCATTACAGATCACACTGTACGATATGGATCTAATAATCTCGGATACGACATGTATGTAGACTGTATGATGATGACATGTATGTAGACTGTATGATGATGCCATGTATGTAGACTGTATGATGATGCCATGTATGTAGACTGTATGATGATGCCATGTATGTAGACTGTATGATGATGACACCTGTTGAATCGTAGGCTACGACGCAATTAATATAGAAGAATAAAACATCATCAGCATGAGCTAGTGGTGAACAAACAGAGCAAGATCAATCACACTGAAGCAATTGTGGTTTTTATGTGCGCTGAAAAGAAGAGGAGGAGAGAAAGAGGAGAATATGGACGTGGTCATGGATTGGGAAAATGTCACGCCAATCTTACAAATGAAGCTTGAGGAAAATAGTTTTAAGTTTTAGCGCATCGCGTTGATCAATACGCCGTTTCATGTTGCATGTTTATTGGCTAGTCAGTAGACGAGGGTCGTAGCAGCAAACACACTGACAGATGATCGTGAGAAATTGTCAGGAAATTATCTCAGGCGATCTTTGGTCTCAAGACCGTGACAACAGCCGTCTTTGAGCCTCTCTCACTGTACGACGTAGATCCAGCGTTTAGGATCCACGACCACAGAGATCAATCGCCATATCGGTCATATTTCATCTGGGACGACCAAAATCATACAATGTGTACTAGGTATTAAATGCAACGTTTTGTCACAGGACAGTAATTGTGACTCTTGTGAGCACATTTTGTGTCATCTTGGACTGTGATATGAAGAGTGTTCAAAGTAACATATCTTTAGCAACAGTGTGAAAGTGAATAGCACATAACAGGCACAATAGCGGTATAAACATACATATCTATCGGTTCAATATGCGTCACATGACTAAACATGCGTCATCATTTTCAAATACCTCTGTTTTCACAGTCCACACTACAACACGAATCAGATATTCAAATGTACCCACGTTTTCACAGGACAAAAACGCTGTCTCAGTGTGGACGGAAGGCCAAAACACAGAGAAAAAGATGCGTTTTAAAACGAATACATGTTAGTGTGAACAAGACATTCGATTTTTTTTTATCCTTTTATTCAACAGCGATACATTAAATTGATCAAACGTGACAGTAAAGAAATCATATTGAGATTAAAAAAAATGATAGATTTCAAATAAATGTTGTCCTTTCAACTTTTTATTTATCAAAGAATCGTAAAAAAGACAGACCTTAAGTTACAAGGTTGTTAACCCATGGTATTTGCTTCTGCTAAAGCTGTCGGCCCGCATTATTTCAGCTTGTTTTTAAAATAATTGTGTTGAACAGTGGAATTCCTGGTGAAAACTGCATTACTCATGATGCTGTACAAAAAGTTAAAAAAAAATGATTTGATTTCAGATGCACCGTGTGCGTCACATCAGATCAAAGTTGAAAACCATTTCAGCTTCATCCAACATTTTAATAAAAGTTCATATGAGGGCTTGAGTATATACACACCAGTAGTGTCTGGTTTCTAAACACACCCTTCTCTGTTTCACAGGACGGAATTGCACTTGAGGGAACAAGTAATGTAGTGACTTTTATTTTGAGAAGTTATCTCAGCCAGTGCAGAGGCATCTATTTCTCTCATTGTTTCACATTACAAAACACAGAATCTGCTGAACAAAGAAAACGGCATTAAAGATTCACAGGGATGTGCTAGTCCTCAATTCCTCTCTGAGGTATCAGCAGCACACACACACACACACACACACAAAGGAGAAGAGAGAGGCAGCCTCAGAACTCCACAGGAACACACGGCCTCATGTGTTGAGATGAGGTGTGAATGTCCATGCCTGTGTGTGTGTGTGTGTGTGTGTGTGTCAGTGTGTGTGTGCTAGTGGATCTCCATGTCTTTGCAGGACGCGTATCATGTATTACCGCCACCACATGCTTTCATCCTTTCACTATCAGCTCTTTTCCTGCTAATGGCAGTTCTGCTCAGTTCTTCCCTGCTGGAGATCCGTTTAACACCTGCGAATGGCCTTATCCTCATTCTTTCATCAGGCATACACACCAACCAGGACACTACACTCATGCACTTATAGAAGTCATATCTGCTTCTAAAGAGTAAGTAGAGTCATTTAGCACAAGGGTTTTCAAGCAAGAAGGTTGGCCATAGGGGTCCATGGAAAATCGAGGGAGAAAAAAGAAGCTAGGTTAAAGTTAAAGTGAACTTCAATACATTTATTTTTAACAGAATTCTTTTGCACATTTACTGAATTTTATTTTATTACTGTTAAATGTTTCATACTTTTTTTCTAAAGACTATTTAGAAATTATTTTATTAAAAAATAACAATTTATTGTCAACAAATACAATTAAATAAATAAAAAAATACAGATAATTGTGTGCATTTACCAAATTAAATGTTTTTGTTATTTTATCTAAAGACTACTTAGAAGCTATTTTATACTTTAAAAAATAAAATGTTAAATAAATACAATTAAAATTCAATAAATAAAGATTTTGTAATCAAATTGCATAGTTGTGCTTGGAGTCAGTTGTTTTATTTGTAATAATTCAATGAAACATGCCAAATTATGCGGACATAATTTTTGGCCAGGCTGTCATACAAATAAATATGAACACATGCAAAAACAAGAAAGAACCAACAAAATGTTAATAACTATGTGTATGCATTTTGTTTTTATATGCATTTTTATTTTATTATTTTTGCATAGTAAAATAAAACATGTAATTTGCCTTTTTTGCCAAATAATTTTGTCAGATAAATACCATATTTTGATGGTTTAAAAACAATATATCCCCTCCGGACATCACGTTTGGCCACTACTGTAGATTTTATTCTAAAAATAACAATTTAGATAAATCTAAATAAATGCACAATATATAAAGAATGTGTCAAAATTCCTGGCTTTAGATTTTAGGAATGGGGTCCTTGACATTAAAAGTTTGAATAGCCCCTGACTTATATCCAAAGCCTCTTACAGCACACTTATTGCAGGAACAATTCATGCGGGACATTCCGGGGTTAAGTGCTTCGCTCAAGGGCACAGTGGCAATAGTTCATGCCGTGTTCCTTACAAGACTCAAATGAGCAACCATCAGTCCATTACGCTTTTGTCCGGGTTGAGCGATTTCTCCATCCTGGCTCCTTAGTGGTTGAATCAAAACCAGTAAGAACTATGCAAAATGTTGGCGTAACCAATATCTAACTGTGTGTTACATTTTTCCAACATACAGTGAAGACAAGCCAGACTTATGGGAATCTATCAATGCACATGCTCCATATGTAATCAAATTTGCATGTTTGGACTGTAATAAATTTAAAAGAGAAGTCATCATTGATTCTGCCCATAAGCAAGAGTGATTTTTTTTTTTTTTTTTTTTTACTCCAGTCTGTCCAGCCTGCAGCTAGTTATTATGGCAGATAGCAGGGCGGCTACATAATATAACATCTCAATCTCTGCTCAGCCAGTAAATGAACTGATGAGAGTCATTGTGCGATGTATTCCAGCTCTGTGAGCAGTGCATCGCTCACCCGTGGGGTGGAAGAAGAGACACGTCTGATGACAAACTGCAGGGGGATCATAAGTGGATCATAGCGCCGTCCTCTCCCTGTGTCCAGCTGCGTGTGTGTGTTTTCCAGCTTTAAAGAGATGACTCCAGCTGTTTCAGTATCTACTTAATGGGATAATACAGGGCCCATCTGTTGAGCTGTCAATCAAAAGAATGGTGTGAGGGTTAAACAGAGCTCAGTTGAGACAGACGGAGAAGAGAGGATATGGGTGATCAAAGAGAGATGGAGAGAGACGGTGATGGAAACGTTTAGTTATAGGTAAGAAAATAAAGGGGGGGGGGAAATAAGGACACTCTCCATCCACCAAATCTTCACACAGAAAGAGTGACAAGGGTGTGTTTATTGAAGAGTGAACTCGACAAGTATAATAACAAAAGTGCAAATCAAGCATCTTGGACTTATTGCAGTGCATTATGGGATTGAATGAGTGCACTTGATAATGTCCATTATGGTTTTGGACACCACTACAAATGGCTGTTCCTTCAAATCATGCCCTATTTAAGGGTGTAAGGGAACACAGCCTATGTTCCCGACCAATGTTTTCCACTTTTGGGGCCAGATTTACTAAACTGGGCAAATTAGCGTGAGAGCGCAATCCCATAAAAGTGCCGATGGGAAAGTCCTGCACGTGATCTACTGACGGCAAATTAAAGAACGCAGACGCAGCCGGATCATTTCCATAATGACCAATGCAATCTACTTAGAGCAGTGCAAACTACTGACTGGTTTTAGACATGCTTTTTTGGGGCGGTAAATAATGGCGCAAACACCAGTAAATTGACGAGCGCAAACCTTAGTAAATCACCTTGCATGATTCATTTAAATACTCTCCTCTCATAAATTTTGCGTCTGAAAGGGAAACTTCTACAAATGCATTTGCAATAATAAGGTCAGTCGCATTAATAACCCTGAACATTGAGAAATCTTGCCAACCCAACATTTTTGACCGACAACAGTGTATATATTTGCAGACCAACTGTGATCCTCTCCATTATGTGTGCTGTGTGCTGTGTGTGTGTGCGTGTGTGTGTGTGTGTGTGTGTGTGTGTGTGCAGCACAGAGGTTCACATGGGTTTTTTCCCCTCATCTGTGTACATGATTTCTGCCACTATAACAGAGAGAATCACAGTTGGTCTGCGAATTAGTTTTGTCTAGTTTTTTTCCCAGTAGATCAAAGCGCTTATGGAAGTTGTCCTTCTGCGAGACTGCATTGTGAATGAGAGACGAGAGAGAGAACGAGAGCGGGGGGGGGGGGGGGGTTGTTTTTCTCTCACTTGTTCGCTTTGAGCGTTTTTCATCCCATTGCCAAGTTTCCAGCTTCAGCAAGAGCCGTTTACATTTTTGATTTATTTCTTTATTTTTTAATTGAAGTGTTCGAGAGTGTTACATAAATGCGTAATTTGGTCAGAGGATTAACAGGCAGACGCTATTTTTTGTATGATTAAAAAGGCCTGCTGTTATAGAAACATTTTATAACCAGGAGATGAAAGGATCATGATGAGGAGTGTAGAAATAAATAGATTACATGGAGAGAGACAGAAATGTTGGGGAGGGAGCCAGGAAAGATGGATAATGGAGAACATGGTGATCCAAGGATAACCCTAGGTCAACTTTGCCAGTTGAACAAGCTAATTTGTGTATGTCTCTGTGCGTGTATGCATTTTCAGTCATGGCTGACCAGAAGTTTCTTGCAGTCCAACACTGTAAAAGGAAGGTCAAGTCTCATAAAAGTACATGCTGAGGGAGTCGGCCATCCCATTATCACGATTTGGATTAAAGGCTTAGCAGAAGTGTTATTCAGGCGATTTCTAAAATCCATCTAAGGTCCGATAATGTAATTGCCTCTTCCAGTCCACTGAGGAGCAAATCATGTCTTGTTATTGCCTAAAAAAGCAGCCAGCTCAGCTGTGTGTGCATGTGTGGCTCAGGTTTTGCCGACAATGTGGAGACCAAATGTCCTCGCATGGATCGTAAAACCTGAAATCACCGGGGGGAAACATACTAGATGTCTTAAAGGGATATTTCAAACCAAAATAAAAACTCTGTCAGTATTTACTCACCCTCATGTCGTTCCAAACCTGTGTGACTTTCTTCTGTCAAACACAAAAGAAGATGCTTCAAAAAGTCCATAAGGAGATCATAAGACTGATAGTGGAGCGGTTTTGTCCACATTTTCTGAAGAGACTTGATCGCTTTGTATGATGAACACATTTAATTTAGGCTTTTTTCACATATAAACATTCATCAGTGAACATAAACAGAAGCTCAACCGAACCTGCATGACGCGGAAGAACAAATCTCATTGGTTCTCGCTGAAGCTCAAACGTCATGCGTAACATGAGAATGAACCTCATTGGTTCTTGCTGAAGCTCAAACGTTATGCGTAACACGAGAACGAACCTCATTGGTTCTTGCTGAAGCTCAAATGTGATGCGTAACACGAGAATGAACCTCATTGGTTCTTGCTGAAGCTCAAACGTGATGCGTAACACAAGAATTAACCTCATTGGTTCTTGCTGAAGCTCAAACGTGATGCGTAACACAAGAATGAAGCTCATTGGTTCTTGCTGAAGCTCAAACGTGATGCGTAACACGAGAATGAACCTCATTGGTTCTTGTTGAAGCTCAAACGTTATGCGTAACACGAGAACGAACCTCATTGGTTCTTGCTGAAGCTCAAATGTGATGCGTAACACGAGAATGAACCTCATTGGTTCTTGCTGAAGCTCAAACGTGATGCGTAACACAAGAATTAACCTCATTGGTTCTTGCTGAAGCTCAAACGTGATGCGTAACACAAGAATGAAGCTCATTGGTTCTTGCTGAAGCTCAAACGTGATGCGTAACACGAGAATGAACCTCATTGGTTCTCGCACGTCAAGCGAACATCCTTGAACTTCCATTTACCACAATTACTGTATGTTGATGAATAAAATGATGTGAATAAAAGCCTAAATTCAATCTGTTCATCATATAGAGCGATCGAGTCTTTTTCTGAAATTTTGGACTAAATCGCTCAATTCATATGGATTAGTTTTACAATCTTTATGAACTTTTTGAAGCATCAAAGTGGTAGTTGCATAGCTGTCAATGGAGGGACAGAAAGCTCTCAGATTTGATCAAAAAGATCTTCATTTGTGTTTCGAAGAGGAACGAGTCTTGCGGGTTTGGAACGACATGATGGTGAGTAATTAATGACAGAATTTTCATTTTTGGGTGAACTATCCCTTTAAGTGAAAAAATATCATTTAAAATAAGTCAATATAAAGTGTGAAATACTGCACTGATACTTGGATACTTAAGAGACTAAATTAAAAACTGCATTTGGATCTGGCATCATCACGCCTCATGAAGTAAGAAGAAAAAAGCTGGAGAGAGTGAGACGGAGATGAGTGAGAGGATAAGATAAGGAGGGATGTAGATAAAAGGAAGGAGTAGAGAGTTGGAGCGTGGTGAGGAAACAGAGAGTGGAACAGAAAGCAGATCAGAGTCGAACTGGGGGAAATCTTTAGAGCGGTGGAAACCCTAAAGCAATTAAGAGACCCAGAACATGCTGAATGAGACACAGCTGCTCAGCCAATCAGATGGCTTTAACAATGACAATAGCTCGGTTGTCATATCACAGCGAAACAGATAGAGATTAGTTGCTTATGCTCCAGAAAGTGAGGCAAAAGCAGAGCGACAGGGAGAAAGAGAGGCATCTTGCCAAGGTTTTTTGTTTTTTTTTAAAGAGGGATTTACACTTGGTACAGACATCAATGAAGACAGAGAGCCTGGTCCCACTGAGAGCAGTTCACAGATACAGTGCCATCGACTCTTTCCCAGAGTCTTTCTCTCTCTAATATCCTTTTCCAGCATCCTATAGCTCCAAAAACTGCCTCGCAAAGCTTCTTTTTTTGTGTCAGTAACAGAAGTGAAGCAATATTCTTCAAGTTTGGGGTGAACTTTGATACAAAATTAAATTTTTATTCAGTTCAAAATTGTATGTACATTTAAAGGGAGATACGACATCAGGTAAAAGAAAGAAAGAAAAGAAAATATTATTTAAAAAAGTAAAATTTGCTCAAAAAAACTACAGGCACACCATTTTAGCAGTGAAAAAAGGTGAAGATGAATTTCTGTGATTTATTTCACTAATAGTACATAGCTGAATAAATGTACTAGCGAAAAAACGACTTCTGTATATGAAGCATTATTTTTTGTGCCGTTTTATTGCAAAAATTCACTGTCACTTCCCACTACTATAGAGTCTTTATGCCGAACGTCACTTGAACAAACAAGGAAAACTGGTCTCATCGCATCCGCTCGCCGGAAAAAGTGTAAACTGACAGCGGTATCTAAGGTAATCTGCTAACCTAGGCTCTGTTCACACATGCTATTAAGATGTGTTTTGGTCAATCGGATCACAAGTGAACGACGCTAAATACTGGTGTAAACCGCGTCTAAAACATTTTGAGCTTGTCCACTTTCTACCACTTCCAGAGGGAGATGAAAACGCATTCGATTGCCTTCGTAGTGTAAAATATAAAACAGCTTTATATTTAAGGAACCACATACAAAAGACCTGAACTGGAAGTGATGCGAGAATGCGGAAGTTTGTTGCGCATAAAAAAAAGTTGATATATTATATAAATGTATAAAATCCAGTTATAAAACCTATCCATAGGTTTTATTTCATCACCACATAAACTCTAATGAGCTCTCTTTTTTATAATGAATTGCTCAAATGAGCTCAAGAGTTGAATCTCACTGAGCCGAGAATTACAACAAAGCGCATGATACAAAACTATCATATGAAAGTGTTTCAAAAACACCCACATATAATTAGCAGATGTTTGTTATGCATGCTAGTAAACAATGTGTGATTATTCATGGCTGAGACAAGACTGTATCATAACAGATGGTGTGACTTGACAAGTTTTGACAGAGCTAGCCGATATGCTTATGCACACTCATGTTCACTGTCAATGACCACTTCAACTGACATCATGGTTTAATGACCAACTGCTGCAAAGTCTCAACAAAAGCTCAAACATAAGGCAAGGCCAACAGTGACTGTGTGGATGAATATGATTATACTGCTCATAAAACATTCACTATAGGTTTAAGAGATATAACCAGTTTAGATGGAAAGGATCTCAAGCTGACTAGCTGAAGATATTACTGTATCTTTACCCGTTAATACACACGGTATTTCCTTGAAAATAAATTCCAGCACAGCGCTACAACAACCATAATGAAATGAGCCTTCACAACAGATAATGCTTTATAATTAACTCTGTTGGAGAGAAACATATCCATATCCATATCTCTGCGTCGCTTTTACAACATTTCAAATCCTTCAGTTCTCTCCATCTCCGAAAAGCCAAGCCAATGTTGATTCTTGTTTTATTACGAGCTCTCGTTCTCTTTTCTCCAGCAGACTCTCCTCTGTTCGGCGTTTGTTTAAAACGAGTGATTCTTCGAGGATGGAGATTTAACTGCTCAATGTCAACCTTTCTCACTCGTTGTGAAACTAACCTCTGTCACTCTCACACCAGACACGCGTCAAAGTAGGCGGAGAAACTTCTCTATATTTACGGATGTGACGAGACACACACGAGCGAGTGACGCATGTTCGCGATTTCCCACACAAACCATCCAGACATGTCTAAAATATAAACACTTATAATAGGTGTACTGTAGTGAATCAGGGTAAGACAAAAACACATTTTGGGAGAAGGATTGATGATGTATTGACTCATTTACTTACATTTGTTAAATTCTGAACAAAAAATAAATGAATAGAGTACTTTTAAAATTATTATTTGTTTTAAATTAGACCCTTATTACAGCTCTCGACTGGTTTTTGCTTCAGAACCCACATTTTATATCGGAAATGAAAGTGGTGATCCTTTAATTCAATTCACATTTATTTGTATAGCACTTTTCACAATAGGCTTCATATCGTATCAATGCAGCTTTACAGAAAATGCATGTTTCCACATTACACTTTAGAGTAATCTGTTTTCAGAGGTGACTTGACAAAGTAATGTCCATCTCAAAAATGTACAGATCTAAGATAATACAAATGCAGTTAGTCAACATCATGTATTCATTTAGGCAGAAACAATGAGCTCATTAAAGCAATTATTGCAAGTTGTGATCGTAATGATTACAATATATGGAAAAGAAAATGAGGCCAGGGGAGTGAGGTTTACATGCACAGCTCTTATTGGTCTACATTTGTTACATATATAATATATGTCCAAAACTCTATCAACCCACCAGTTGAAAAACAACACTTTAATAAGCAGTTCGGGACATTGTCTTTCTTTGTTGTGTACAAGTCTGAGTCATTACTCAACTAGTACAGAAGTGTAACTATTGTGTTTGCAGACAATATCTTCTCTCATGTTCCATGTTGAGTCACAGAATATGGGATTAAAACCATCATGACATGGGTCGATGATGTAAAGGGAATTAATTGGATCTGATTTATGACAAGGCCACAGAATTTGTGGTGTCACTTATAATATTGACAAGGCCTTGCGCTTGAGTTAACCGTCACTGCATCACTGCACGTGGCTTTCATGTGAAAAGCAATAGACACATCATCTTAGACTGACGGAGGCTGATCAGACAGCTCAGACTTTCCATCAAGATCATAAAAACTTACACAGACATATCAGGAATCTTGGTTCTGGAATTATTTTAAATGTAAAAGAATTTCAACAAGGACTTTCGTGGCGTTTTTGCAGTGATTCTCAGATTGGTGGATTTTTCTTTGGAAGATTTATGAAGTTGTATGCTTGGAATTTGGCTACAAAATATGATTTTTAACAAATAAAGTTCAGTATGTCAAATCACATTTAGTTAAATAGTGACTTTATACAATACAGATTGTCGCAAAGAAACTTCATGGTAATAAACAAAACAAAATAGTTCAATTTAGGAACACAACTGTGGCTCACTAAAGGGCCGTTCATGCAGAACTAATATTTGCGGGTAAAAATGTGAGACGCAGGTTCTCACTGAGACGAAGGTCTAGAGATGAGTTTAACTTTGTTGAATTTTTAACTTGCGCTGTACTTTATTTTTATAATGCGCAAGATGCTGCAAAAGATGCGAGACGTGAGCACAACGGTTAAAGGCGGTCGTCTTGCACATTTCAGTTGAAAATCAATGAAAACGCAGTGCAGTGGAATGGAAAACGCATTTTGTGTGAATGGCCCCTAAAGCAAGCACATCAACATACTAAAAAATGGGACAATCTAGTGATTAATTTTACTTTGGAAGCAGCTTTGGGAACTATGAATGGGAAACACTGTATCACGGCAGATCGATCATAAACTGTGTGCCCTGACTCATTGCATAAAGACAGCCAATCAGAATAGAGCAGTCCTTTTGGGAACACTTTTCAGTGCAATATGCATCAGACCATTAGTGAATGGTTCATTTCATTTAGAGCACACACACACACACAAATGTTGGTAATGATTTTTATACTGTACAAACTGTATATCTTGTCCCCTAAACCTACCCATCACAGAAAACATTCTGCATTTGTCTAAAAACTTAATTTTGTATGATTTATAAGCCAAATTTATTTGTATTTCCCTTATGGGGACCAAAAAAAAAAAAAACTCCACAAGGTAAAAAATTACTGGTATTACTATCCTTGTGAGGAGATTTGGTCCCCATAATGTAGGGAATAACAGGTACACACACACACACACACACACACACACACGTCAACTAGTGGATATACCTTTATGTGCAGATTTGATTATATGTATATTCATCTAACTCTGTGATACCAGAGATGTAAATAATTCGACAGACTTGAAATTGCAAGCATCTGGCCACTGGGGAGCATGTGTGTGTGTGTGTGTGTAGGGGAGAAAGGGAAGCCTTGATAGTGAAAAATGATTCTCATTATTTTCCACTAACGATAAACTCAGGGGTAAGACCCCCCCCCCCCCCCTCCCCTTCTTTGAGAACTAATAAAAAGGATCAAATATGTACGTGTACAGTGATGCATGCAAGGCAACATGATTTGTTTTGATGATTTTTGTGGCTGCTCTACATGAAAACAGTAGCAATTGCGTGCAGGTTATGAGTAATTTATCTTGTTTGTTTAGTCTGAGTGTAAGTGTGTGTTCTGAAGTGATTTATCTAGCCTTAGAAGAGGACAGTGTTCAACTGACCTTTACATACAGTCGACGCCCCTTCTCGGTTTCTCCTGAGGTGATTCATGTATGTGAATCACACTCAGTTTTTCTGCACACGTACAAAAAAAAAAAAGACAGATGACAACAGTTTACAAGGCACTTTCTTTTCAGATTAATCAATCTCACAAGATTCTCTGAAATATTCAATAGTCTTGATCCACCCGGATGTACACGTTTGTTTTTCTATCATGGTTAAGACTATCTAGCTAATGACTTTTCTATCACCTGCCCCCTAAAACTAGCCCTCACACAACCCGCTCTGCAGTTTCATAGGTCACACACATCGAGTGTGTACTGTTAGCTGGTTCCCACAGTGTAGGTGACTTCAGGTTTTACTACCCTTGGGATATTTTGGGCGATATTTTATCCTCACAATGCCAAAGCCACTTCTCAAGGTCAGTCTACTGGCATTATAGCAGTAGATTACTTCATAAATTGTGATTCTGACATCTGCCTCCCACACACACACACACACACACACACACACACACACGCTCACAGCTGTATAGCTGTTAAATCTTCATCAGTTCAACTAGCTTTGTCATGAGGATAGACCACCTGGACATAGAACAAATAGCAGAAACATGGCAGAACAAATACACAGAGTATGTCTATTGTTATATTTAAAGCTCATTATAATAATAGCGCTAAATCAAGCCCTAAATGTTATGGTTCAGGAAAATGTTTTGTGTTTATTAAAATAAAAACATTGTTTACTTTATTAGACAGAATGATACAGACCGATGAAATCTGCGCTTTAAGTTTTAACTCTATCTGTCGATTTGACGCTTTGTTTCATCGCCAAAACAGACGCTCCAAATGTGTCGCTAGAACTGATATTAACCGCGGTACAGCTGCTTACTACACCATGTGTGGAAAACTGTTACTGTCATTCTTTACCAGCAACCGTTACACCCCTAATAGACAGAATGACAGAACAAACAATATATGGAACAAATCTAAGAGCGATAGATAGAATGATAGATCAAACGAACAAATGGATGGATGGTTGGAACCGCAGATTGAATGGAAGAATGATAGATAGATAGATAGATAGATAGATAGATAGATAGATAGATAGACAGACAGACAGACAGACAGACAGACAGACAGATATATAGATAGATAGATAGATAGATAGATAGATAGATAGATAGATAGATAGATAGATAGATAGATAGATAGATAGATAGATAGATAGATAGATAGATAGATAGATAGATAGATAGATAGACAGACAGACGGATGGACAGGCAGATGGACGGATGGACATAGATATATAGACAGACAGACAGACAGACAGACAGACAGACAGACAGATAGATAGATAGATAGATAGATAGATAGATAGATAGATAGATAGATAGATAGACAGACAGACAGACAGACAGACAGACAGACAGACAGACAGACAGATGTATGGACGGATAGATAGATAGATAAATAGATAGATAGATAGATAGATAGATAGATAGATAGATAGATAGATAGATAGATAGATAGATAGATAGATAGATAGATAGATAGATAGATAGATAGATAGATAGATAGATAGATAGATAGATAGACAGACAGACGGATGGACAGGCAGATGGACGGATGGACATAGACAGACAGACAGACAGACAGACAGACAGACAGATAGACAGATAGATAGATAGATAGATAGATAGATAGATAGATAGATAGATAGATAGATAGATAGATAGATAGATAGACAGATAGATAGACAGACAGACAGATGTATGGACGGATAGATAGATAGATAGATAGATAGATAGATAGATAGATAGATAGATAGATAGATAGATAGATAGATAGATAGATAGATAGATAGATAGATAGATAGATAGGCGAGTGGATAGATAGATAGATAGATAGATAGATAGATAGATAGATAGATAGATAGATAGATAGATAGATAGATAGATAGATAGATAGATAGATAGGCGAGTGGATAGATAGATAGATAGATAGATAGATAGATAGATAGATAGATAGATAGATAGATAGATAGATAGATAGATAGATAGATAGGCGAGTGGATAGATAGATAGATAGATAGATAGATAGATAGATAGATAGATAGATAGATAGATAGATAGATAGATAGATAGATAGATAGATAGATAGATAGATAGATAGATAGATAGACAGATGTATGGACGGATAGATAGATAGATAGATAGATAGATAGATAGATAGATAGATAGATAGATAGATAGATAGATAGATAGATAGACAGACAGACAGACAGACAGACAGACAGATGTATGGACGGATAGATAGATAGATAGATGGATAGATAGATGGATAGATAGATGGATAGATAGATAGATAGATAGATAGATAGATAGATAGATAGATAGATAGATAGATAGATAGATAGATAGATAGATAGATAGATAGATAGATAGATAGATAGATAGATGGACGGATAGATAGATAGATAGATAGATAGATAGATAGATAGATAGATAGATAGATAGATAGATAGATAGATAGATAGATAGATAGATAGATAGATAGATGGACGGATAGATGGACGGATAGATAGATAGATAGATAGATAGATAGATAGATAGATAGATAGATAGATAGATAGATAGATAGATAGATAGATAGATAGATAGATGGACGGATAGATAGATAGATAGATAGATAGATAGATAGATAGATAGATAGATAGATAGATAGATAGATAGATAGATAGATAGATAGATAGATAGATAGATAGATAGATAGATGGACAGATAGATAGATAGATAGATAGATAGATAGATGGACAGATAGATAGATAGATAGATAGATAGATAGATAGATAGATAGATAGATAGATAGATAGATAGATAGATAGATAGATAGATAGATAGACGGACACATTTGAGCTTCACGCACTGCAGTCTGAGCTGGAAGCTGTTGAGAAACAGATCCACAACCTTTTATTGAGACAGGCCGAGCTGAGAGACCGGTGTTTGGCTCTTGAAACATCACGCGCCGATGCACACAAATCAGTGTTTAACGTTACTAACCCGCTGACTCCGACCGCGTCTACTCCGTGCGTTCCTCAGCATCGGTCGCAATCAGCCATGGTCTCGTTCACTCCGGCTCCAACACGCCACCACGAAGCCTGGGTGGTTCCGCAGCGGAAGACGCGAGTCAGGTTTAGACCAAGACTGTCTCCGACCCTCCCGGTTTTCGAGTTATCCACACAAAACCGCTTCTCCCCTCTACGCGAAACAGAACGCGATGCTGTGATCATCGGCGATTCCATCGTTCGGCACGTACACGCTACGTTAGGTAAAAGTAAGGTGCAAAGTCACTGCTTCCCTGGTGCTCGTGTTTCTGAAATCGCTGCTCGCGTTCCCGAGATCCTGAACGGTGACGAGCGCGTCGGAACTGTGGTCCTGCACGCGGGAGTGAACGACATCAGGCTGCGCCAGACGGAGATTCTGAAGAAAGACTTCAGGAATCTAATCGATACGGTACGCAGCACATCGCCTGAAACAACAATCATTGTGTCAGGACCGCTTCCCACGTACCGACTAGGGCATGAAAAGTTCAGCAGATTATTTGCGCTAAATGAATGGTTAATGTCATGGTGCAATGAGCAGAAACTGCTCTTTGTAAATAATTGGAATCTGTTTTGGGAGCGTCCTAGGCTTTTCCGTGCTGATGGCTTACACCCAAGCAGATTCGGAGCGGATCTTCTGTCAGATAACATCTCCAAAATGTTAGATACCCTTTGACTAGTAACCAAAAGTCCAAATCATAGTCTCTGCTGCACCAATTCAACTGATATAAATACTAGTGTAGAACATTGCATAGAAACCGTGTCTATTCCTCGTTTAGTGAGATCAAATAATAAATCTAATGCAGGATCTAGGAAAAATCTAATTGTTATTAAAACAGAAAATGTTGCTATTAGTAAACAAAAACTATTTCTAAAGCTAGGTCTTCTAAACATTAGATCACTCACACCTAAGGCAGTTATTGTAAATGAAATAGTCACAGATAATAGCTTCGATATACTTTGCCTTACTGAAACCTGGCTTAAACCAAATGATTATTTCGGTATTAATGAGTCTACTCCTCCTGGATACTGTTATAAGCATGAGCCCCGTCTGATTGGCCGTGGCGGAGGTGTTGCAACCATTTATAAAGATATTCTAAATGTTACTCAGAAAACGGGTTATAAGTTTATTTCATTTGAAGTACTTGTACTAAATGTTACGCTCTTAGATGTTAGAAAAACATCCCTATTATCTCTAGCCTTGGCTACCGTATATAGACCGCCAGGGCCTTACGCTGATTTCCTAAAAGAGTTTGCAGATTTTCTCTCAGACCTATTAGTCAATGTCGATAAAGCATTAATTGTTGGAGATTTTAACATACACGTAGATAATCCAAATGATGCGTTAGGAGCTGCGTTTACAGATTTATTAAATTCATTTGGGGTCAAGCAAAACGTCACCGGACCAACTCATCGTCTTAATCATACACTCGATTTAATTATATCACATGGAACCAATCCAACCGATATAGATATCATTCCACAAAGTGATGAAGTCACTGATCACTACATGGTAACTTGCATATTACGTACTGCTGTAATATGTCATGCGGCGTCGCGTTATCAACCAGGCAGAACAATCCTCCCATCCACCATAGATAATTTCTCAAATTGCTTATCTAATCTGTCTCAGCTGCTGCCTGAACCCAAACAAACAGATGAACTAGAAGAACTAACTAGCACTATGAGCACCATTCTCTCTAGAACATTGGATGTGGTTGCACCTATTAAATTAAAAAAGGTCAGAGAGAAAAATAAAGCACCATGGTATAACAATACTACGCATGTTTTAAAGAGAGAAACCCGTATTTTAGAGCGTAAATGGAAACAAACTAATTTAGAGGTCTTTAGAATCGCGTGGAAAGACAGTATGTCACGTTATAAAAAGGCCCTAAAAGCTGCCAGGGCTGAGCACCTCCACAAACTAATAGAAAACAACCAAAACAATCCAAGGTTTCTATTTAACACCGTGGCTAGACTAACAAATAAACAGACGTCACCCGAACAAAATATCCCGTTACAGTTCAGTAGTAATGATTTCATGAACTTCTTCACTGAGAAAATAGAAAGCATCAGAACCACAATTATAAACGTTCAATCTTCAATCGCGCCTTATAATTCAGCTTCAATTATCACCCCGAAAGAACAATTACAGTGCTTTACAACTATAGGACAGGAAGAGTTAAATAAACTTATCACTTCATCTAAAACAACAACATGTTTATTAGATCCTATACCAACTAAACTACTGAAAGAAGTGTTACCTGTAGTGGAAGAGCCTCTCCTCAATATTATTAACTCGTCTTTATCTTTAGGTCATGTTCCAAGAACATTTAAACTGGCAGTTATAAAACCTCTCATTAAGAAACCACAATTAGATCATAATAATCTAGCAAATTATAGACCCATTTCAAATCTTCCATTTATGTCTAAAATATTAGAAAAAGTGGTGTCCGCTCAACTGGGCTCTTTCTTGCAACAAAATGATATCTATGAAAAGTTTCAGTCTGGATTCAGACCGCATCATAGCACTGAAACTGCGCTCGTTAAAATCACAAATGATTTACTTTTAGCTTCTGACCAAGGCTGTATCTCAATACTAGTTTTACTTGATCTTAGTGCTGCGTTCGATACTATAGATCACACAATACTCTTAGATCGACTACAAAATTATACTGGTGTTCAAGGACAAGCACTAAGCTGGTTCAAATCATACCTATCTGACCGCTACCATTTTGTCTATTTAAATGGAGAAAAATCGATCATAACTCCAGTAAACTATGGAGTGCCGCAGGGATCTGTATTAGGCCCTCTGTTATTTTCAATATATATGATGCCACTTGGAAATATTATAAGGAAACATGGAATTAGTTTCCATTGTTATGCTGATGACACTCAAATATATATTTCATCACGGCCGGATGAAAACGCTACATTTTCCAAATTGACAGAGTGTGTTAAAGATATAAAAGATTGGATGACGTGTAATTTTCTTTTATTAAATCCAGACAAGACAGAGGTAATACTTATCGGTTCAAAAAACCGCCCACAAAACCTCGCACAATACAACTTTAACATCATAGGATGTCCTGTTACTTTATCCTCTACAGTAAAAGACCTGGGTGTTATACTCGATTGCAACCTGTCTTTTGAAAATCATATTTCATATGTTACAAAAACAGCCTTTTTCCACCTTAGAAACATTGCTAAGCTACGTAATATGCTATCAGTTTCTGATGCAGAAAAGTTAGTTCATGCATTCATGACCTCGAGACTGGATTACTGTAATGCTTTATTAGCTGGTTGTCCTGCATCCTCAATAAACAAGCTACAGTTAGTCCAAAATGCCGCCGCTAGAGTTCTTACGAGATCAAGAAAATATGATCATATAACACCGATTTTATCATCACTGCATTGGTTACCTATAAAGTTCCGTATTAATTACAAGGTATTGCTACTGACTTATAAAGCCCTAAACGGCTTAGCTCCAGTCTATTTAACGGATCTTCTATCGCCCTATAATCCATCGCGCTCTTTAAGATCACTAAATTCAAGGCTTTTGGTCATACCTAGGATATCCAGAACCACCAAAGGAGGGAGAGCATTTTCATATTTGGCTCCAAAACTCTGGAATAGTCTTCCTGATACTGTTCGTTGCTCAGACTCGCTCTCCCAGTTTAAAACTAGATTAAAGTCGCATCTCTTCAGCCAGGCATTCATATAATCCTACAGTTCAAACTACAATCCGGCCTCTATCCAATGCCAGAGGAGAACTGGCCCCCGACTGAGCCTGGGTTCTCCCAAGGTTTTTTTCTCCATTAAGGCACCTGATGGAGTTTTAGGACACCATTAGGTCACTTGATGGAGTTTTTCGGTTCCTTGCCACTGTTGCCTTTGGCTTGCTCAGTTGGGGATATTTTGGGGATATTTAATTTAATTTTATCAATCAATAAATTCCTCTTGAAACAAACTTTGTTGTATTATTTTAATTTAATACTGTGAAGCTGCTTTGATGCAATCTGTATTGTGAAAAGCGCTATACAAATAAACTTGACTTGACTTGACTTGACAGACAGATGTATGGACGGATAGATAGACAGATGTATGGACGGATAGATAGATAGATAGATAGATAGATAGATAGATAGATAGATAGATAGATAGATAGATAGATAGATAGATAGATAGATAGATAGATAGATAGATAGATAGATAGATAGATAGACTCATGTTATTTATTTGTGTCGTTAAACAGCTTTATAGAGGCATTTATGGACACTTCCTTTGGACCTATTGATTGTTTGAACGCTTGAGTGCTAAAGTGTGTGTGTGTGTGTGTGTGTGTGTGTGTGTGTGTGTGTGTGTGTGTGTGTGTGTGTGTGTGTGTGTGTGTGTGTGTGTGTGTGTGTGTCTTCATTATATCAGCTTGGCATGTCTAGGAAAGGCCGGTGTTTCTTGCTTCTGTGGGATTTAAAGTGCGTCTCCGCTCTGTAGAGTCTGGTGTGTGTTTGAACTGCCGGCTTCAGCCTTGAATACAGTGCAAGATGTATGTATATCAGAATGGAGGATGACAGGCAGAACTGGTGCGCGCTCTCTCTCTCTCTCCTGCTGATGCCCACACACACACACACACACACACACACTATAACTTTAACTACTGTTTCAAGCAACTAAAGCTCCCTGATTTCACAGACCTGTCCCTGAGCTCCCCCACCGACCTCTCTCTTCATAGTAAAGAGGAAGATGAGTCATTGTGCCGTTCAAAATATGAGAAAATACACCAAACAACAGCGTTTACACCCCCTCCTCCCTCTCCTTCTCTCTCTCAAACCAGCATGAATCCTGCAAAATCTGCTCTGATATGACGTTGAATGAGTTATGATGTTTGACTGTGATTTGTCAGTCATGGGTGTTTTCTATTACTTTTCACAGACATGTTGACATCTTAAAATGTTAGTGCACTCATGTGTGTCAGTATAGTGAAAGTTCATGTTCTGTGTTCACAAATAATTACTACAGTATATAGTGTGTGTATAGACCAACAGCAAACCATATACTATATCCAGAGATAAAAGCAGCATCTGTCTCTCTGCTGCAATTACACAACTACACAGAGAAGCATAAACGCTGTCCTTTCTTTTCTTTCTCTCTCTACAATCAGATTCTTCTTTCACATTTCTCACACAAATAAACCAGTAAAATAAAGTTCAGTTGTTCAAATACACGTTCAGTAGTTAATCTGCTTTACAAAAGCTGAAGTGAGGTGGTAACAAGTTATAGTGATGGTATCAGATGATAAAACCATGATACTGTGAAAGCACATTCATATAGAGCAATACAGTGGTAGAAAAAAAAACAATGGATAGAATGAATGAAAGAACGACAGAACAAATGGCAGAATGAATGACAGGAGAACACATTAGATAGAAAGACAGACACAGACAGATGGATGGATGGATGGATGGATGGATGGATGGATGGATGATGGATGGATGGATGGATGGATGGATGGATGGATGGATGGATGGATGGATGGATGGATGGATGGATGGCGGACGGACGGACGGAGAGATAGATAGATAGATAGATAGACAGACAGATAGATGATAGATAGATAGATAGATAGATAGATAGATAGATAGATAGATAGATAGACAGACAGACAGACAGATAGATGATAGATAGATAGATAGACAGACAGACAGACAGACAGACAGACAGACAGACAGACAGACAGACAGATAGACAGACAGACAGATAGATGATAGATAGATAGTATGTTAGAGAACGCAGAGAACTCTGTCCATTCCTCTTCCTTCCTTCTTTCTATCCCTCTCTCTCTCTCTCTCTCTCTCTCTCTCTCTCTCTCTCTCTCTCTCTCTCTCTCTCTCTCTCTCTCTCTCCTGCTCAATGTCAGTGTCGGGTCACCGGTGATGGCTCTGTGTTTGTAACATGGCTCAGGGTTTGGCCGCCCCATTACAGAATCCATTTTCTACAGACAAGAATCTCATTTCAGTTTCGCTGTGCACGTTTGTTTTCGTGTGCGTATTGTGGTTTTTGTGTGTCCTAATGAACCGTGTGTTTTTGTGCATGAGTGTGCGTGTACACAAAAGACTGCGTATCCACTGTATGTGTGTGTGTGTGTGTGTGTGTGTGTGTGTGTGTGTGTGTGTGTGTGTGTGTATGCACATAAATGTTGTGCTATTTCATTTCTTCTCAATGACTTTCCCAGCGCAGAATCAATTCTTCCAGTGGGAGTGAGGTGGCTGGGAAAGGAGTGCGGTTGAGCATGCTCACTCGTTTAGACAAGAGGGATTGAAAATATGAAGGAGGGCTGGACAAAAATAAGTAATATCCCATCATCTCTCCCCCTCTTTCTCTGGCTCTGAAATGCGGCGCTATTATCCTAAGTGCAATAATAAATACAGCAATGATCCAGAATTAGTCATGTTCCCCTCCAACCACACGGATATAGAAGAGAAAGCAGGAAAATTAGGAAGGACAGAATAAAAAAAGAAGAGTGAAAGCACAAACAATGCCATGTATCAGTCCAAAAAATAAAAACGGCATGTTACATAAATATAAAAGCATGAGATTGTGTCTAGTTCCTTTTAAATCAGCATCTGTGAACATCTGTGAACTTGACTTCTCTGTGAAGAATGAAATCATCTCTCAGCTGCTTCCACTGAAACAGGAATACACACATTTAAGAGTCTGAGAGCTGCTTTTTTAGTTTAAATTTAGTTTATTAAATAAAAACAAAGAAGATAATCAGCCGATGCTTAATGGCTAGAGAATACCCATAACACACTGTGACGGTAGCGCCGAATTAATTCCCACGTCTTGTCAGCTGAATCATCCATCCATCCAACGACCGCTGGAATATCATACAGGTATACATTTTTACTTGATTATTAAATTGTTTAATTAAGGTTTATACATGCAAGTTTCCATGACAGAGTTCAAGATACATTTTTTCATTACCATATTGCTAAGTTTCAAATAATTATTAAACAGCGAACCCAAACATGCAAAAGCGGCAGCCCTTCTGGTGCATTCAGTGTTTGAATTCATTCACTCACTCACTCACTCACTCACTCACTCACTCACTCCTTCAAGTTGGATATATTAGTGGAGTAATGTAGGGAATGGTGATTCAGGGTTTAAGAGGTGATTGAAACTGAAACTCGGGACTTAAATATAAAGAGCTATAGAGGAAACTAGACGGGACACGGGTGAAAGGAATCGATAACAAGGGATCAGTAACTACAACAGATGAGAAGAGGGAACATTGGGAACAGAAACTCAGGGAACAATGAAAAACAAAACTTACACACACAAATAAAACTTTTCCACTGTTTTCTTCTCAGTTATGCTCATTTCACATGCAATAATAATATTCAAAGAAAACAAAAAGTCCAGATTGTTGTGGGTTATTTATATCGTCATGCCTAGACTTTGAGTATCCCACAGAACTGCATCACTTAAACAAAAGAACCAGAGAATGACTTGATTTTTAAACCAGTACATCACACAGAGCAGGTTTATGCTCTCATATCCATTCACAGATCCTATAAAGCATTGCTTCTCAACCGGCGAGTCGCAATCTAAAATTTTGCGATATCCCAAAATGTGCATAAATATAGGTGGATGGAAACATGTATCGCGGAAGGTCAAAAACATTTTCTTTGGTGTCATGCTGAACACTGCTACTCACAAGTCATTAGCATTTAATTAGTGATATTTAACTGTAACATAATGTGCAAGCTTCTTGCAAACCTCATCCTGAGCAGCGTTCTTCAACTACACACCTCATGACTCTGCAGCGGTTTTCCTTAAAAACTTTTCTTGCAATTCTGGTACATTGTCTAATCCTGACTTAGCTGACTTATGCTGACAACAGGCCATTATTGTTTGTTTGTGTGTGTGTGTGTGTGTGTGTGTGTGTGTGTGTGTGTGTGTGTGTGTGTGTGTGTGTGTGTGTGTGTGTGTGTGTGTTGTCTATGTCTAGCTGCAGAGTTCCAGCTTGTTACCTATTCTAGGACTGAGCCCTAGGCACTCTGGGTAATTAGGCCACGGTGTAACCTTACCTCAGCTCACAGAGGTCAAACTGCCACCCAATATCAGTGTAGTTCATTTCCCTGGGCTTTATTTGTATTTGAAGAGTACTAATTCTATACCTACTACTCTAAGATTGCAATTGATTTAGTTCCTGTGTAGGTACTAAACAGTTTGAACTGTTCCATGGTGCCATACTGGGATTCATTTAAAGTAGACTGGACAAATGCTATGTTCACACTGTCAATAGTTTTCTCCTGCGTTTGTGTATCAGTGAAGTGTTGTGCGACTATTACAGCCACAGTGTGACGTATGTAGTCAATGTATGTTTTTTGTTTTTATATGCATTTTTTTTTTTTGCATAATAAAATCAAATCTGTAGCCGTAGTTTGCCAAACAATTTTGTCAGATAAATACCTCAACCAAGTTTAGTGTTTTTTATTCCCTCATATTTAAAATATTTAAGAAATATAATTAATTATAGTTTAATCGCACTTATGGGGTCATATATATGTGTGTGTGTGTATAGTTCCAAATAATTTAGCTTTAATTAGATTTTAATAATTTTGTTATAGTCTATTAATAACCCATAAACAGTCGTCAAAGTGAATGAATTGTCTGAAGCCTTGTGCCACTTCAGCCCAGGTCAAGCATCACATGCTGTTTTGACATTTTTTTCTCCATCATGTTAGATGGAGATACATGTGTTTTTCCACCTCCACAGCAATGCTCCTCTCTTTCACTCCCTCAACAACTAATTCCTTCCATCCATCTTTCATCCTTCTCTATTCCCACCCATCATCCGTCTCTTCTTCTCACGGTCTCTCTCAGTTTTACTGGTCTACATTTATCTCCATTAGAGATGCACATGTATTAATCGTGAGGGTCTGAGTGGGAGAGAGAGAGAGAGAGAGAGAGAGAGAGAGAGAGAGAGAGAGAGAGAGAGAGAGAGAGAGAGAGAGAGAGATCGCTCATCACTCTCTTTTACTCTCTCTCTGTGTTCACTATCTAGCTTTCTTCCAGAGACTTGAGTTTCTACTATAATCTTGTGTTATTTTCCCCATGTAACCTTATTTAGCTCTGTCTCGCCTCTCTTATTCTCTCTCAGTGATATTCTGTGCTTGAGTTTATCATCATTATTTCAGATTTGTCATTAGATTTTGTGGGACAGGTGTTTTTTCTCCTTTTGGGGAAGGTTGTAGGTGATTTTAATCACTGTCCTTCAGCCTCTCCTGGGGAACATTGGGCTGGTATTATGCATGTGTGTCTTGTTTCTAGATCTTTACGTTTTTACAGTCACACTTTTGCTCTGATCCTAGTGAACCCTAAAGCTACCATAGGCACTGCTCCAGAAGTAGTTATGCTGCTTTCTAAAACTACACAATCTAAGGCAATGGGTGCGTTCCAATTCGCGTACTTATGCACTATTTTGTAGTATAAGAAGTGAGAGATTGTGTGTTCACACTGAAAATTCCAAATAGAAAAAGTACGCTTTATATACCCAGAATAATGAATTTGAAATGAATTTCTTTTTTCTGCTGAACAAAAAATAAGATATTTTTAAAAATGTCGGTAACCAAACAGCTGATGGACCCCATTGATTTCCATAGTATTTTTTTTTTCCTACTATGGAAGTCATTGGGGTCCATCAACTGTTTGGTTACCGACATTTTTCAAAATATCTTTTTTTGTGTTCAGCAGAAAAAAGAAATTCATACAGGTTTGAAAGAACTTGAGGGTGAGTAAATGATGAAAGAATTTTCATTTTTGGGTGAACTATCCCTTTAATTAACCAAAAAAAATGAAGTGGGGAATATTGGACACTTCATGCACTCGACTATCACAGCTTTGATGATGTAGCAGAGTGGGAGGGGCTATCAGACTCTGATGTTGAATGCCATAATAACTTTATAAAGTTCATACACTACACTATTGTGTACAGTGCATAAGGGCACAGTGTACAAGTGCATAGTGCATAAGACGTCATTGTGGACACACCTACGCTACGTCCGAAATCACATACAGAGTAGTATGTCCGAATACATAGTATTGGAAAAACAGTAAGCGAAAAGTCCCCGGATGACCCACCACTTCTGGTGAGATTCTGAAGTGTGTATTTGATGGACACTTTACAGTCCCATGAGGCCACGGGAGAGGATTTGTGAATGGCAGTGAAGTGCTGAAGTCACATGACCTACAAGCTATATAGAACATACTTTTTTAAGTAAGTTCAAATTCAAATGTAGTTCCTACTTAGACAGTACGTGATTTCATGTATCCTTTATGGAGAAGACAATGACAATGAAGACAAACTTGTTATTCTTATAATTGATTCAATCATGATATTGAATATTGATAAAATAGTTAAAAATGACTCTTTACCCCAATATATGTATATTCATGCGTATGCATATTATTACATGCATGTTAGCGTTTCACATCACTCAGTGATGGAGCAGAGCCTCTTCTATATGTGTGCGTGTTTACCAATCGAAAACCACTTGCCTATCTTGTATTATCCTGCTACATTTACCCAGGGTCCTGATTGGTAGTCAGAGGTCATGTGATGGAGATAAGATAAGAAAAGGATGGAAGGCATTAGTGATGAGCATAGTGACGTGGATCATTTCTTCCACTGAATGCAATTAAAGTTTATTGATCGGGATGTTGCCCCATCTTTCCCTGTCCTGGGACGTGCTGCTGTAGGTTACTCTCTCTCTCTCTCTCTCTCTCTCTCTCTCTCTCTCTCTCTCTCTCTCTCTCTCTCTCTCTCTGTGATTGCTTGCTTTTGGCAGTCTCATCTCTTCCCATTGTTTTCCTAGGGGACAAAATGGGACTTATTTGAATTACATTTCCTCTGTTTTTCTACTGCCTGGCCATTTCGATCATTATCACTGTCAGCCCATCTGTAGTTACTAAGTTCATTTACTCAGTTAATGGATAAACTCATACCTTGTCTTATCTGTATCTCGCCAGCCCTGACTGATGCATCTATCCAGCATTTCCTCCAGGATTTTCCATTATAGTCAACGCGTGAGTCACCATTAATATAGCTTTGTCATTTCATAGTGCTTCATTTATTCAGGCTATCCATATAATAATTAAATGTGCACTCAGTCATTTTTGTTTATGTTACGCAGACTGCCACTGAAGTGGTGTGAATGCAACATCAGGAATATTCAGTGCGAATGGATCATTCACAATTTAGAAATATGTTCATAGCGAGCCATCATTTATTGAGTGAAAGTGTCAGATGATTGGGGGTTACCATGATAAAGTAGCAATGTGTCAATTTATATATTTGAAGAGGACCTGTTATGCCCTTTAAAAAAAAAAAAAAAAAAAAGGTTTTCATGCTTAAATGTTAAAAAACATTATTTTCTACATATTCTCCATTGTTGCTGCACCTCTCTTCCCAGTTTGTCAGTATCGCTCTGGGTGCGTTTCTAATCACAGCCGTTTCTCGAAACCTTATTGCCGCAAATTTGTCATTCAACCATGTTGGTTAATGATGTCACGCACGTGGTGGAGTAATAACTTCTTTTAATGAATCCATTTGAGATCGAATCAATGCTAGATTTTCTTTGCTATAAACTACGGGCATGGCATCTGAGGAATATTTCTTATTTTGCTTTATTCTTACGTACTAAATGACATTTGTATGTATTCGAATTCATTTGTGTACATTTGAAATAAAAGACAGATTGCACTGAATGTCAGCTTTCTTATTTTGCTCAAGGTAAGGATTTATTAAGTCCACATGAGAAACTAAACACAACTCGAGGGCTGTCGTTCCAACCACACAACTTTGCGATGTTGTTTGCAAATGTTTGTTGGAACTATGGTTTCGAGAAACACCAACTCGTTGAATTATGCTGATAACGATGGAACTTGCGACCATTGTTGGCTGTTTAGTTCCTGTCTCTATGAAGCCCCTCCTTCTGAAAAGCGTGGTGTGCTCTGATTGGTCGGCTGGACTAGTGTGTTGTGATTGGTCAACCATCTTTAAGTTTTTTTTTTGGAATTGTTCCACCCCTTACTATAACCGTGAGTTTCAACACACTACTAACTAACTCAACCAGGCCCCGCCCCTTTATTCTGCGTATGCCTTGGGCGGGAATTATTTAAATGAGGAATATTGTGACGTGTTCGTTACTGAAAGAAAACTCAAGACTACAATGGAGGCGTTTCAGGGAGTTCAGAAACAGTGACACTGATAACTTTCTAAATATCAAAGAATCCTGAAAAAACTATTATATAGTATTATAAGTATGAAGCAGCACAACTGTTTTCAACATTGATAATATTCATTAAAAAAAATATTGAGCAGCTGATCATATTAGAATGAGTTCTGAAAGATCATGTGACAATGAAGACTGGAGTAATTATGGAGAAAATTCAGCTTTTGATCAGGAATCCATTTTAAAATGAAAATAGAAAATTATTATTTTAAATTATAAATATATTTCACAATATTACTGTTTTACTGATCAAATAAATGTGATGAAAATAGTGGATTTTATTAAACATAATACAAATTAAATATTAATATAAATTAAAATAATGAACGGTGGGGGTTTTACATTGACATTTAAGCATTTGGCAGATGCTTTTATCTAAAGTGACTTACATTGCGTTCCAAGGTACACATTGACATTCTTTTCAGTTCTTGCTTTACCTGGGAATCAAACCCATAATCTTAGTGTTGCAAGCGTCAACACTCTACTGTTTGAGCAACAAGAAAGCTTATTTTGTACAAAACAAGTTTAGCCAAGCCATCTACTCATTTCTTTACAGATGTTAAGGCGAGATTTGGACAGTGTGATATGAATGTAAAGTTTGGGGCTGTGTCTCTGTACTGCTCATTAGTTCCTGCTTGCTTGAGTATGAGTTTAAAACTTCATTATCCTCCAGAGGAGAGGGTGCTGAGACATGAAGCATCAGCCTCTGCCTTCTGTTGCTCCTGAGTCACAGCAGACGTACTGTAGAGAGAATATTCACACACACACACACAAACACACACACAGACACACACACACACACACTTTCTCTTATGCTGTCTAGATGAAGACAAGGGAATACTATTCCCACCCACCATAAACGTCCACACTTTCACACTTTTTTTTTTTGTTTAAGTTCTGAGAAACTCCAGTGAATACTGTGACAGACACTTCAGCGATCTACGGTCACTACGGTCTCATCTAGTCTCTATTGGTGTTAAGTTGTAGTTTAATTACTCTGTTTCTGACAATTCAGGATATTTAAAGGCGCATTAAGCGATTTCTGACAAACACTGTTGATATTTGAAATCAGCCCAAACAAACACACCCTCCCTTCATTGCTCCGCCCCCAAAACGCACCAACACACAATGCAAAAGTCGATGTCTCTATATCATAGCTGAAGCGAAGCAAGATAATGCTTTACCAAAAATAAAGTGAATATGACAAACAAACGTCAAGGAAGAACAAACGCACAGTGAATACAAGCAAGAGTTTGCTGTTAGTCGCCAGCAGCTCCAGACAAACAATGACACTCAGACTGTCCTGTTACTATAGCTAACATTACAACAACAGCATATATTGGTTCTGTGAAACAGAGCAAAACCAATGTTACTCACATATGGAGCAGAAACAACGCGACCTCAGCGTCCGATTTCAGATCTTCTCGCTTCTTTCTCTCCAGTGCTGGAAAGCTTTTCTAATATTAACACGGGTCCTTTCTCTTTTGTAATGTCTCTCAGCCATCTCTCTTTCTACAGACAAATGGACATGCCCCCTTACTGCTGATTGGCTCACTCTCTCTCCTCCCCCATCATGAGTGGACACGCCCCCTTACTGCTGATTGACTCACTCTCTCTCCTCCCCCATCATGAGTGGACACGCCCCCCTACTGCTGATTGGCTCACTCTCTCTCTTCCCCCATCATGAGTGGACATGCCCCCTTACTGCTGATTGGCTCACTCTCTCTCCTCCCCCATCATGAGTGGACACGCCCCCTTACTGCTGATTGACTCACTCTCTCTCCTCCACCATCATGAGTGGACACGCCCCCTACTGCTGATTGGCTACAAGTGTGTTGTGCTGCTTGGTCCGATCCACTTTTAACACTTTCTCAGATATCACTTACTGCACCTTTAATGCAAAATTGCTTGTGTAGATACATATGAGCTCTAGATTGTTCATAATACATTAATGTTAATTCATACAATGTTAAAAATGTGTATGTAGAAATTAATTAACCTAGATTAATAAATGCTGTAAAAGTATTGTTCATTGCTAGTTCATGACCTAATGCATTAACAAATTGAACCTTATTGTAAAGTCTTTTTTCTTTTCTTTTTTTAAATGCATGAGAACAAAACAAGCATTTGGCAGAGTGGTAAACCCAGCCATCTTTTATCTGACCTGTGTGAGAACACAACTTGTCTGTTACTATTAAATATGACGTGTTTGATAAACCCTTACACGGTTTCTGGCCGCCTTCTCCTTCCTTTCATTTCTTGTAGGGTGAGCAGATTTTCATTTCTTTCCTGTCAACATGATTCGGTCTCCACATGAAAACTCTTGTCTGTTCAGTTTCAAAATGCACATCAGAGCAGAGGATCAGACTTTTCTGGAGAAGGAATAGCTTACTGGGATTTCGCACAGTGTTAGTTGTTAAATTTTTTTTATTGTGATATAAAATACTTTCAGTTCGTTATATTGGATCCTTCATCAAACCTGCAGGAATGGCTGTGGACCTCCACAGAATAATTCCCAGCATTCACCTCATTAGCTACAGCCCTGTGAGTGTGAGCTGCTATATAAAAATGCTCATGGGCTGATGACTTTACCTCAACAGTCCAATCTTTTCGAACACTCATGCACACTGGTTAATGCCCTGCGAGACCCGGCAAGTCCGGCCGCGGCAGCAGTGGCTAATGGACTAAATGTGATAATGTTACAATCAATACGCTACGTTAATACGAACCGCACTAGCTCCCTACGGGCATCAAATACACTTGCTGTGTTTACAAATAAGAGCTTCATGCTGCATTAGCTGGTAAACCACAGAGCTGCATTTTCCCAACATTCAATCTCAGATTGTTAGAGACCTCAGACAGTGTTGGTCGATTGTGCAAAGAAACAGAAACTGGTAACTAAACAAATTTCAAGTTATATTCATTAAAACGCACATTTTCACTTGCTACGACTGCTTTAATTTCTCTATGAGCACTGGTTGGTTGGTCATTAATGTCATATACCTGATCAACCTGTCGGTAAACTGGTCATCGTGTGTTTATTCAGAGTTATTGGTACAGAGTAATTATCATGGCCGGCACTATTGATTTCAATTATTAGCCTGCAGACTGACAGGCAGTTTTAAAGCTCCAGATCTTTCAAATGCAAAATAGTTTATTGCTGTTTTCAGAACACTTATCTGCAATACAGGCCCAATCAATCATACATCAAGGAGCTGTCTGGCCGACATAGAGGATCAACCAGTTTGTGCATGATGTTTAGGGACAGATAAATCTGAAATTCTCCTTTTTCCATTTATAACATGAATCATATGAAACCTTTACCTGGAGCTTTAACTGTGTCTTAAGAACTTGTGCACTCAGTTGATGCAGATACATTTTTTATCCCATTAGAAGACTATAAAATACGATGGAAACACAATAAATCCTTTGATGCGCAAAAATAATAATAATACTCACGTGACTTTGACTCAACAGTGGATGTGACTGGATAACAAACTGGACTATCTAGCAGGCCATTTTCATCATACAGCAACTCAAATGTTGGTTTGATCAGTGCCGTTCCTCCCTAAACACAAAGTACGCAATTTACTCCCGAAATTACTCCCAATTTACGGCCCTCTTATTCTCAAAGATTATTTAAAGTCTACGGATGTGATTTATAGAATTTCAGTTTCCATTTTGACTTCCAACGATTATGAAAACATGATGCTGCATTGTGTATATATATATATAATACTAAATATACTAAATATACAGCCTCAGCCTCCTGTTGGACGTGCTCGATTAGTTATAAGAGTTATTAAGCGTATTGAGCTGCGAAAGAGACGCTGTTCCCCAGGCGTGATCCGAGATCGAGCGAAACACGGATGAGTATAAGGAGTATAAAAATGCCTGTCTTGGTGAGTTTACACTTAAATGCAGTCGGTTGTGTCTTAAGTGAACATAAACAGTAGGGAAAGTAATCGAATGCTTGTCAGTATATTAGATCTGTGCATTTGGTCTTAAAGTGACAGCAGCCTAATAAACCTGCTCTCGTCTGTGTCATTACTGTTAATCAAAGAACAAAATAAAACGAGACAATCGTCACTGAATAACTAGGAACTTTAATAAGATGTATATTTAATTCATTTGATTGGCCTACTTTATTCAATTTCTGTATCGTAGGCTATTATTATTAGTAGGCTAAGTTGTTTATTTAATTTTTTTTCTATTATATTTGTCCTATTTAAATTTTTTATGGTATTACTGACTGTTTCAGCACACTATTGTTGATTGCTCTAAAAGAACAGATTAAGGGGTTAGGGCTCTTTTGGGGAGTTTATGAACACATTGACAGGGGCTAACACAAAGTTTTGCTAAGGGCCCCTGCAGGCTTTCTGGACCGGCACTGGGTTTGAGCATTCTGAAAGGCCTGGACCAAAGTCTGTCAACAGAATGATTTGGTTTAATTGTCTCCCAGAAGCGCCTCACACGATTGAGTTCCCAAACATCAGGAACTTGCAGCAACTTCCATTTTTATTAGATATTTTGCACCAAATTCCAGCAAGTGATGATTTTGTTCTCTTGAACACATAGGATGGAAACGCTGCTTTATTCGCAAAGGTTAAAGTGAAAATGTGCAACTTTGTATGGAAACATAGCTAATAAAATGCCAGAGACTTCATTTATTCTGAATTTTGCTAATTTGTTTGGCCTTCCATCGGCTCCCAACCTTACAACATTTAACCAATAATACGTTTTGAACAGAGAAATGTACATTTAAAATGTCACAGCCCCGGTACTTTTAGCCCAGCTGCTGTATGCTAGCAGTTTCGAGACAAGTTTTGAAGTTGTTTGAGGTTCTGAAACAAATACTGTTACCAAAAATTAAGGGCAGTTGCAAATAAATAAATAAAAAAGTTGACATGATTTGCAGTGAATGTGGATGTTCCTGCATTCATATCTCAACAATTAGAGAATGATGCTAGACGTACCAAGGTCATGGGTTCAATCCTCAATGAATGCATGAATTCATGTGTACCTTGAAGGCAAGGTAAGTCACTTTGGACAAAATTGGCTGCCAAACAATGCAATGCAAGCCAAATGAAAACTTTCACAGAACGTTTGCGTATGTGATGCTGAATGAAATAACCATTAAAGTGATGTTGCACATACAACCGTTAATGCGAGATCCTACTTTAGATTTTTTTGATATGCTATTAATTAAAATCACAACGTGCCAAGTAATACAGTAATACCCCATCTCTATGACGACCTGCATTTGATTTCATTTAGCTGATGCTTTTGCAAGTGAGGAATAATACAACAAAAACTATTAATCAAAAGGAAATAATAACATTAGCCAGACTGCGATACAAAATTGGCCGGAAGGGCACAAGCTAGTGCAGGGATCCAACTACCAGCAGACATTAAGAAGGGTTCAGTCTCACAAAGCAGTACAGGAAAAGAAAAATGACTATGGATAACTGTGAGTCAAGTGCTTGAGGAACAGTTGCGTTTACAAATGTTTCTTAATGAGTCGAGTTTGGAAGATTATTCCTCCAGTGCAAAGCAATCCAGGGCTGCATTTCTCAAAAGCATCATAAGCCTAAGCAAATCATAGAAACCACTGGCACCAATGGTCTCTACAATCTACGTAGGCTCACAATGCTTTTGGGAAACGCACCACAGAACATTTATCATCACCATTTTCATCATGCAAAACAGTATTTTTTTTTTTATATCATCAACAGAATTAGCACTAATTTGGCCCCCGTGAGCCTTCAATTTCAGTTTAATGACTACACTACATCAAGGGAAGGAGGGGAGAGAGATCACTGTCATTTATATTAATTCCTTTAGGATCACACTAGTAACACATCATGCCAAGAATGCTGAAACAAATCACACTAGCAGGAGGACAAAAACAGAGAGATGTCCCTCCCCTTAAGTGACCCTGGAGGATCAAATCTCACATCTGTCCCCTGCTTAACCTTGACGGGGATGAATCAAGTTGGTGGTTGCAAGTTGGTGTCCGGCAATAGCAACGACTGAATGATTGACAGACAGCCGGCAAACAGAATGCGAGTGTCCCATTCCAGGAAATCCCCTCGTGCCTGATGTGTAATCCTCTTTATGAAACGGGACAGACTGCTGAGGTATCAGCGAGACTATGTGTGTGTGTGTGTCCAGTATGTGGGAAAATATGAGGCTGCATCATATTTCTCACAAGTATCTGAAGCTCTTCAACATTGGCTTAACATCAGTCGTTCATCAATCCATCAACCACAACCAAAGTGCCCTTCAAGCCATTGTGCTCTTATGACCTACCTTCAATTATTAAACACTAGACAGCATATATAAGTCGTAAGAACAATAGCCAGTAAATCAATACTTGTTAGATTTGTATTGCAGCAGAATGATCACAACAATCAACCTCAAACACATCTTGACGTACAATCCAATGTTAACAGGAGTGTGTGAGTCAGCTGAGATGAAAGTATGAGCAGATCTTGCCATCTCGGAGGATATGAAATGTCAAAAAATATCTACGTTCATAAATGGCCTACATAATGTTTTAAATTCATATTTAAAATGCTAAACACGTTTATTATGGTTAGAGGTCAGTCTAGTAACTGTAATTAACAATAATGAGGTCCAAAAGTCTTTTTATTACTAGTGAAACACTTCTATTTGGATTCTTCTCTAATTTAATACATACACTCAAAACTTGCAATGGAAATAAATGTTATTTCCATCAAGAGGTGCACCAGTTTTTGGTCAAGATCTTGTATTGACAATGCAAGAGTCCAGCACTCTGTAAAGTCTCCTCCAGCACATCCCAAAGACTTTCATTGAATTTAAGGTCTGGACTCAGAGGAGCCGATTCATGTGTGAAACTGATTCTTCATGCTCCTCACAGCCATTCTTTCACAGTTTGAGCCTGATGAATCCTGACATTGTCATTCTGCAATATGGCCATGATGTGTCTTCCTACATGGATGTTTAAGAAATGAAAAGCTACACACTCCATCAATTAGGGTTAGAAGAACTGGTGCCAAACATATAACATGCTAGAAACATAATAATCACTGCAATAATGATCCAATCATTGACTCTCAAGCATTCGCCTATTTAAATCCAAACAGAGCCTTTTTTTTTTTTGGCCAGGCAGTGTATTTTCCCATTACAAATTATAATATTTGAGGGAAAGTTGAATTGAATGTCTTAATATCTGTCTCCCTTTTGCTTTAAAGACATCAGCACTCAAGCTGGCATGGCCTGCATGAGTTTGTGCAAATCCTGAAAATCCATGTTATTCCAGCCTTATTCGTTGACGTGGTAAACATCATAAACGACATCTGATTAGTTACCTAGAAATTGTGCAGAATCTTAAATAATTCTTCTGCATTTTAAATAATATCTTTGTTTTAGTCTTTCAAAACCCCAACATTTTTTCCAAGCGTATGTCCCAGACTTTTTAGATCTATGGATCACATTCTATCTATGTACATAAAGAATAACGTGTTGGGAGACTGAGGAAAGATATGGCAGTTACAGTGTCTTCTGAACTACAACTCTTAAATGAGAATCGGTACAGAATGAAGGGTTGAAGATCAAGCTAACACTTTGTAGTCAGACAGTGTCCTCTGTTGCACAAATATTGTACTGCACATAGAGAGGCCACAAGATCTGAGACTTCAAGACTAAAGCCCCATTCACACCAAGAACAATAGCTATGAAGATAACTATAACAATAAATATATTAACGTTGTTTATTCTAAGTGTACGCTGCAGTTTTGTCCTCTGACGCTTTAAATGCTCAAGCTCTTTAAAGCAGGATGCATGGATTCTGATTGGCTGTCAATGTTTTATCGTTCATCATCATCATAAAAAAAAAAAAGTGATTCCAACGATATCGTTTCTCTGTGCCATTACCGTTATAGTTCAATAGAACTTCATCTTTATCATTGTATTTTTCGTCCTTGGTGTGAACGGGCTTTATTTGTAGGATTATTCTGCCTTTTAATTCTGAATCTTTTTTCTGTTTCTTCCTATGATACAAACTTGCCCCTCATCATCCTGTGTAAACCCTCAGTTATTTCCGGATTATTGTCTTGTGAGGAAGTTTTGTGCTGGTGTTGGTCTATGATGGTTCCTGGTGTTTATTAAATGTGAGTTCATCGTTATGCGTCAATCATCTGGTTTTGGATTATCACGTCAAGTCAGCGTATGATCACACCAAATCATTCATTATATAATGTAGAAATACATTGAATCTGACTGTCTGGAATTGCTCTTTAGAGTACAGATAATGTCTTGTTTCAAAAGTTTGAGATGAGCAACATTCATAGATGTAAAAGAGGCAAAAAAGTCAGCACACCATGGCTCCAAAATGTGAAAATTTAATAATAGATTCACACTTCTGGATATACACATTAGATACTATGACACCTAGGGGATTAAATTAAGAATTTGATATTCGTCCGTTTCTTTAAGATTTGTTCCTGATTTTGTGGTTTAGCATTATGCAGGGGGTCACTTGTGAGTATAAAGGCGTGGTGTGTTCAATTCTTAATTGTCTGACGAAGAGCCTACACCCTCGAAACGTTACCACCTGTGTGCGAGTATTATTTAATTTTCACATTTTGGAGCCATGGTGTGCCGACTTTTTTCCCTTTTTTATAAATTTTCTTGTCAAGCACCCAATTTGAGCAACATATTGCTTTGGATGTGCATGCTTTTGATGTGATTTTACAACATTCATAGATATCAAATATAAACAAATCTTCGTATAGATGTATTGTTTTATTTCATGCTACGACCAGCATCACATAGAATTGCACAAAAAGAAATGAGGTCAATCCCCTCACAAAAAAAAGAAAAAAAAAAGAAAAAAGAAACGCCTTCTGAGGCACATTAGAGAAGTGATATGAAAATGTATAAATATTTGGTACCATTTAAATATGCGTCATTTCATTTCCATTCAGGGAATTTAAGGTGACTTGATTAATTTAAGAGGTAAAATATGTTGTTTACATTCATTGCTCAAGAGCAAAAATACTCTTTTGTACACAACAGCATGACCAGAGGGACTACGCTATCAGATAAAGAAACACTGGGACCAAGTTATTAAAAAAAAGTTGGGAAGGAAAAATGAATGTGCTTTGGCTTTCTTCAGATATTTACCTAAAATGCATTCGGAACATTTCATCATGCCCTGAAGCAGGAACATACATTTTTCCCCAATGCAATCATTGTATAAAACCCTCTTGGTAATTGTCACAGGTCTTAATATCTCATTCATAGAGTTGATTCAGAAATGTTGCATAGTACCACTGTTAATTTGATATCAGGCATTGTGCTAAACACCGGTCATAATACACTGAAAATAGCATTACAAATATGGATTCAAGCATTTCACAATATTTAAACCCACTAAATAGGCCTTTCAAGGTATACAGTGTCAAACCCTGACAATTTACAATAGATATGCATCCGCTTTCCTTCATGACACATGATTAATCTTTAAAAGTCTTTTAAACTTATCTTTGGTGTCTTTTCCTTGGCATACAGCAGATATATGTATAGTAGCCTACCTGTGCCATGTGCAACACTACACAAACTCTTTTCAGTAGCATGTCTGGAATAACAAATCCACTAGAGAAAGCCTATTCCTCGCCATTTTGCCATCATTCAAAGGCAACGCTGTTACTGATTGCTCTGTATATGCGCAGCAGCCATGTCAGCAGCACACATGAATAGTCTGCCAACTCCCACAGGGTGCTAATGCGATTTATGTTGAATACACATGTAATATTGTTCCTTAATCCTTGAGCACGGTCGAAGAGGTAGAGATGGATAAAGAACAGCCAGAGATGGAGGCCGATGAAGAGGGAAGGATTTAGGAAGGAGACAGAAAGAGACAATGAGCGAGTGAGAGCAGATGTCTGCGATCCCATGAGTCCCATTGGTTCGGCCTAATCTATCCAGTGGACGTCGTGTTTGACTTTCTCCATCCATCTCTGCCTAGCACAGCTACCAATGCAAATCTGCAAGAGTGAGATGCTGTAGGATCCTTTCACACACACACAAAAACACTGAGACGCACTCCTCTGTCTCTTTAGACTTTCCTTCTATCCTTTCTCTAAACCTCTGTTGCCCAGTCTAGATCTCTCTCTAAACATCTAACTTTCACTTTTTTATTCAAACGTATGCAATAATGATTGACAAAGAAAAGCCCTTACACTATAACACGAACTGTTTATGTGTAGATTAGAGTCCAATCAGAGGATACACAATTAGCATCAATCAGTGTACAACCTATCTCTATACAGCATCTAAAACGGTCTCTGATACTTGATATACTATCATCGGCATATAACTTAAAAAAAGAAGAAAAAAATAGCTTCAAACAGTATTTGTTTCAAGAAGATTGTTTCTACGGGCTGTACAACAGCTTCTTATACATAAAGGACAAGACCTGCATTTGCGAGTTATTCCTTGTCTTTTTCAGTCTTTCTACTTGTATTGTTTTTGACTGTGGTCAAAACTCGCCAGGTAAAAGAAAGTAATAAAAAGTACCTGAGAAAGGGAGCAAGCAGGATAACTGACAGACTAAAGAAAGAGAAGTTTATGCGATCAATAATCGCAAACTTCTCCACACACACACAACATTGCGTTCGGTTTCATCATGATGTACCTTGGCCTAGTTGGTTTTCCAGCTCTACTGCCCTCATTCAGCAGAAAATATCAGTAGTTTCTATTCTCAGTAGTGCTAGGTAGCGAGTTAAAACTCTTCAAACTCTATAGAATATTATAATTGGATCAAGTCTGCTTGATGTGCAGTCCGTCAATGGGGATTTCCTCAGGATGTGACTGAATTTTGATTTTATCCAAGTCGCATAACTAAAAAAAAAATCTATCCTTCCCCCGGTTATTTCTGTTCTCCCTGACATTTGTGACACCCGTTAAACCCTCATGGGAGCATCAAGCAGGTGCTTTGATTGTAGTCAGCCTTGTTAAAGCGAGTCAAATGGGGGCGGGGGGGGGACTCAGTGGAGACAATTTGGTTCAATACAGAAGCACAGTGACATGACCATGTCCGTTATAAGTTCTGTCATATAGGGTTTCTGTACCCTGGGAAGTGTGTGAACCAGCTCAGTCCACTCAGTAGAACTTGTCATCAATGCGGAAATGAGGCCGTGTAACGTCATCTGGGTTGAGGAAGACTGAAATTGATTTGCCAGGGTTTTCCGTCACCAGCTGTTGTAGTCGCTGTGCTAGCCGGTCATCCTGTGGTGATCCTGCACCATATCCGTGGCTAGGTGACGATAGCCCATGCCCATTGCTCCCAGCTCCCGCTGCTTCTCGTTTGAGCTGGCATGCCTGTTGTGCTTGCTCTAAAGCAGCTCTCAAGTGCTCTGCAGGATCAGAACGTAAATGTGCAAGTTTACGCGCAACTAACAGGGCAGCGCTATCCGTGAGGTGCTCTAGCATGTTGCACTGGGGTAGGAAGTAATTGGGACAGTTTTTGCCCAGAATGCAGTGAGACAAGTCATCAAGAAGACCAAGGAAGAGCCGTGCAGGTGTCTCGTGATCTGGACTGCTAAGGAAGCTGGTCGGCAAGCGATCGCATGCCCAAAACATCAAGGTACGTAGGTGGTAGAGGCTAAGGCCGGTGCGAGGGCGAGCTAACAGTCTTGACAATACAGCTTTAGCCGCTTGGAAGGCTTGTGCCATTGGGTAGGGCACGCATTTCTTTAGCTGAACCTCACTGCGGGAGAAGGCAAGTCTCCACTCACGGTCAGGTCTGGTTGAGGGACTTGCAGCTGGAGAATAACATGGGAGCAAGTAGAACCCACTGATGGCCTCCTCCTCCGTTATTTTACCATCCCAGAAATGGTTGGTCGTGAGCCAGCCCTGTGCGACGGCCGGCCAGCCACGAAACGACACCACTGGAAGCAAGTCGTAGAGGATACGGCTAGTTCCTGCAGTGAGAATCAGCGTTGTTAAAGGGCCATTACGCTCCACACGATCAGGAACAGGAATCCCTCTTTGAGGATTCCTCCGCAAGTCTTCCACCGCTGTCCCAACTACACTCCAGAACCAATCGGCAACCAACAACGGAGAGAAGTAGCACCCATCTAATGATTGAGGATGCTGTAGTGATGGGATTGAGCCTGGTACTCCGCAAGTTTCTTCCTCTTCATCCTCCACATCCTTATTCTCTGTATGAATCTCGTCTTGACAGCAGATACGCCAACGCATCAGCATCGCGGGATCGCAGAGGCGCAGGCTCAGCCATGAATGGCATGGTGGGGAATGCCTCATGTCCAGCGTCACAGGCTGATTACGGTCATGCAATTTCAGAGCAGGCACCAGTAGAGTGAAGTCCAAATCATAGTCAACACCTTTGGCGTAGTCACCTAGGTCCTCTGGGTTAAGGTCAAGAACACCTTCCCTGGCCCCACCTGATAGCAACAGGTATTCATTGGCAACCGGTAGTCGTTTGTCTACCTTTTGCACCAAGCCTGTGAAAAGGAAGAATATTCATGAATAAAGAGGTAATATCACCCGTCTTTAAAAAGACAAATGGAGGGGTGGGTAGATATAGGATGGGTAGGAGTTCGACAAGAGGGCAATGTTATCACAGTTCTAAACAATTTAAGCTTAAAATGCTGAAAGCATTTCAAATTTCTAACCCCAAGAGCATTAATAAAAAATTTCAATAAAATAAAAAGTAAAAAATCGGTGCAATCAATTGTCTTGCAAAAGGGTCCGAGGTCAAATTAAGTACTCAATCTAAAGATAATTCCTGCTGCTTAAGTTGTTCAGACAAATTTTTTGCTTTTAAAGGTGCAGTAAATCATTACTGAGGAATACTGTTGAAAATTTAAATCAACACCTAAAACAATTTTGTGTCAATTTGCTAGATGTCTGGTCTGTGTGTGTGTATGTGCTGAAAAAAAAGCAAACTGAGTTTGTACATAGTCCTGGCTGTGTAAATAGGGAGAAAAAAACCAAAGTGGATGGACCGATCACCAAAACACTCTTGTAGCCTATCAGTAACATTCGCTCATGATGGGGAGGAGAGATAGTGACTGTAGAAAAGACTGTAGAAAGAGAGATGGCTGAAACATTACCAACAAGGAAAATGCGTGAAAGGGTTAAAAATATAAATCTTTTGTAACAACAATATACAGTAATTTGGGGTCAGTAATTTTTTTTCTTTCTTTTTTTGAAATAAATCAATACTTTTATTCAGCAAGGATGTGTTAAATTGCTAAAAAGTGATAGTAAAGAAGATTTATATTATTAGAAAATATTTTTTTTATTTTGAATAAATGCAGTTCTTTTTAACCTTTTATTCATCAAATATATTAGGCAGCAGAACTGTTTCCAACACTCATAATAAATCAGAATATTAGAATGATTTCTAAAGGATCATGTGATAGACTGGATGTCACATGTGACACTGAAAACTGGAGTAATGATCCTGAAAATTCAGCTTTGCATCACAGGAATAAATTATTTTTTTTAAGTATATTCAAATAGAAAACTATTATTTTAAGTTGTAATAATATTTCACAATATTACAGTTTTTTTTCTGTATTTTTGATTAAAAAAAATGCAGGCTTGATGAGCAGAAGAAACTTCTTTCAAAAACATCAAAAATAGTAATGTTTCCAAACTTTTGGCCTGTACTGTATATATAATAATATATATGGATCACAAAACCAGTCACAAGTAGCACAGGTATATATGTGGCAAAAGCCAAAAATACATTGTATGGGTCAAAATGATCGATTTTTCTTTTATGCCAAAAATCATTAGGATATTAAGTAAAGATAATGTTCCATGATGATATTTTGTAAATTACCTACTGTACATATATAAAACATTTATTTTTGTGAGTGAATGCAGCACAATCGTGAACATAAATGGACAACTTTAGAGGCGATTTTCTCAATGTTTCGAGAATGTTTTTTTGCACCCTCAGATTTCAGATATTCAAATAGTTGTATCTCAGCCAAATATTGTCATATCCTAACAAACCAAACATCCATGGAAAGCTTGTTTATTCAGCTTTCAGACGATGTATTTATCTCATTTAAAAAAAAATTTACCCATGTGACTGGTTTTGTGGTCCAGGGTCACATATTTTAATATGCAGTATTAGTTAAATAATTGGTTTCTGAGGTGAGTGAGGAACAAAAGCAGAAGGAAGGAAGGGAGGGAAACAGAGGAAGATGATGCTATTCCTAAAATGACAGAAATCTCCCTAATCCTCTTCTCAGTCTGAGTCAGATAATTCCTGCTCATTCAGAGGGAAAGATATAAATGAATAGTCTCCCTAAACTGTTTTGCAATTCAAGCCGTTGCTCCTTAAATACTTTAAAATGAACATTTCAAATCTCTAGTGGAATCTTTAATGAAAACAAACATCTTGCCTTTTAATATTTTATGAAGGTAGAAGTTGGTCAATACACATTTCTTTAGAATTATTTATCTCATACATTCATTTCATTTACATTCAATCCACTAATAAAAGATGCTTTAAGAGGAGGACAATTACTGAATACTAAGTATAGCTGCCATATGGATGTGTTTCTAAATAGTGCTTTAATGACCCATAATCCAAAGATGATCCTTCACAAGGGAAATAAGGAAAATAATTGGTGTCTTTTCTAGGGGTGTTAAAACAAATCATGTTGTCCAACACAAGTAGCAATAGCTTTACTAATTACCAGTTTGTTCATGCAAAAATAATGAATTCATTATGTCCATCACTCCCTACAGGCAGAAGCCATCAGCACCAGGTGCGTTTCACTCATCACTCCCTCATACGGTCACCATTACTGACCACTTTAAAACAAAAACAGAACAATGCCTTCAATACAAAACATCACTCAGCATGACAGATGCCAAAGGGAAGCTGGTTAGCATACGCATTTACCAGTCATAAATCAGAGCCCAACATGCACTGCTGTCAAAGCATGAGGTACACATAATGTAGGCCTATTGAAGTTTGGACTTCACCCTAAATAACTTTAACATTGTGGATTTTTTAATAACAAGATGAATGTTTTCATGCACAGTTATAATGATGCTACATAATCTGTCCGTCCAAGCAATTCATAACACAGACATATACACGATCAGTGTCCGATATATGCTGGATCATTTCTAGATTTTAAACTCTTCTCATTTTGATGAACTGATATCGATTCTTAAATCCAAAGAATCGATCTTTTAGTTTATGCTGTTTTCATTTGATGAATGAACAGAACACTGTAGCTCCAATCCAACAAATCACAATAAGCCTTGTGCTTTATTTTTGATATGAAACAAAGTCTCAGATTTCAAATTCTGTCCATTTTATTATGAAATTCAAACAATAAATACCATTTAGTTGCTCTTTAATGAGGCAAGATGGATCGTGAACGGATCATCTCTTCCGCTTTACTACTAGTTACAGCATGAAATAAACATGAATGAACATCTGAAGGTGTTGAAAGACACTGTACATCTTAAAGGGGTCATATGATGTGACTTCATGCTTTCCTTTTTCTTAAGTGTGTTATGTAGCTGTTACTGTCATTCACACCAAACGCGAATAGCGCGTCTACCGCGTCTAGTTGGGCGCTTGAACATTTTGAATCCATTCGCGCGTCCAGAGCGAAATTGACGCGCGTAAAAAGCAAAAGTTTGAAGCGAAATTGATGCGCGTGAGGCGAAATCCACTTGTCTCTTTGCAAGATGGCTGATCTTGATCGAGCATTCATCGAGAGAGTTACCGCATCGGAGCGAGGACCACCCTTCACTCAGGACACCAACTGTCCATCTGTCTTCGGTTAGAAATTGTATATGAAATTTTAAATACAGTATATTAAATATTGAAAAACTATCAATGTTTTTCAAATTGTGGTACGGATACCACTGTTGGTGCTCTTTCTAGTGATACTCACTATCCTCACTTTCTAGTGATACAGTTAACTGCTATATTGAATATTATATTCTGCTAACTTATATTGCTATATTGCTATACTCCATTTTTAATGAGTAAAACTCCGGGTCCGGGTGGGAGTTTATCCCGTCACTTCACCATGTGACAGCAGCAAGCAGGCTCCTGATTGGTTAACGCGGCGCGAACAGACGCCAAAGTTCAGATTTTTCAACTCGGGCGTCAGACGCGAATTCGCGTCAAACGCGTAAATGCACCAAATAAAATAATTTGCGAATGAGGCGAATTCGCGTCCACCGCGCCGCGCTAAACGCCTCATTCGCGCCGCAGGACCTCCAGACGCGCGTAAACGCGTCTTTGCATTGACTTAACATTGAAATCACTCGTGCCAGACACTCTATTCGCGTTTGGTGCGAACGCAGTGCAAGTGTAAGATCTGCAGAGTTACAAAGCTCAAAGTGTCAAACCTAAAGAGATATGAAAAGGTGAGATACCTAAAGGTGAGGCTCAGCCACACCTTCCTAAAACGATTCGTTCAAACACGCCTCCACAAATCGACTTCCAAAAGAGGACACAATTGGAAAACAGTGCTTAAGCTTTATTTACAACACTGTTCCAGAACAGAAAACTACAATTTTCACATTTTTCGAAGGACTGTTTCCAGAACCTGCGAGAGTACAAGGCCGGCTGTGCACAAAGGCTGATTCTAAAAAGCAATTCCATATTTGCATGTACATTCTGGCTCTTCTGACTCACACAGCCTGTAAATATGTTTTTACATTTTAAGAATTTGCTACTGACTATTCAAACGCGAGTTTTGAGCAGTATTAGAGTAGCGCTTGCTTGTCGTTTCTATGATCACAAATACAGACATAGTTTTATGTTTACATTGTGTTCTCACACCCGTAGCGGCACGACGCGTAAAAAGACAGTATAAGTCATTATAATTAGTAATTATGTCCCCAATGAAATAAAACCTTACAAATCTGATACGATCTGGTCCAGTCGCGCTGGCAAAGTTGATCGATCAGCTTGGTCATCTAGTGGTAGTGCCGACATGATCACCTGTCATTATTGCTTTGGGAGCTGATGTCCCAAATATGGTCACACACGTTTCCGTCACATGCTTAAGGTTTTTGGGCCAATCACAATGCACTGGATAGCTGGCCAATCAGAGCACACCGCGCTTTTCAGAACGATGAGCTTTGTAAAAATCGACGCGTTTCAGAAAAGCAGGGCATAGAGGAGCAACAATAATGTACAGCTTCTGTAAAATAAACCTAAAACCACATAAACACATTGCATTAAACCAAATACACAAAATAATGTTCTTTTTTAAGTGTATCATGTCATGTAATCGTTCAATCTGTGTTTTAACCGTGGAAAGACGTAAATAAAACAGCTTGTAAACAATGTCACTTATTACATTTACCTTAGAAAAGCCACTCAATGACCATAAACTCTATATTCAGCTAGAAAAATAACTCTAGAAAGGAGCATTTTGATAAATATATGCAATATATTACATATTCATTATATATCTTTTTACTGTTCTTTAATATTTAACGTATGTTTGAAGAAATCCGTCAAGTTTTTATGACAGACACTATTTAAATGTATGCATCTCAAAAAACTAACTGGAGTAGAAACATGATTATGTAATTATAAAGTTAGTATTATAACTGTATTATTATTATTATTATAAAATCTGCCTTGTATACAAATCAGTAAATTTTAACCTTCAATATTTAATATTTAATACTATAGTACCTAACTGCATTTACAGCATTAGTTTACATAAAAAATGTTCATGTATTGTACCTGATCGAAATCGAATCAAATTGTGAAATCTCTGTCAATACCCAGCATTAAGTCTGACTTCACAGGGGGGAAACAATGGCCTGGTAGGATTTCAGTTAAAGTAAAGCATTGGGTTTCATTCACTAAGAATATGTACACCAAATCTGCACAAGAACATTTTCACAAACAAATCATGATTCATCAAAGAATTTTGTTCTAAAATGTATTCTAAATTTACGGTCACACTCTTGGTGACCTTATAAACATATTAAGATGAAATTTTAAACAGATACATTGAAAAAACTCCAAATTCATCAACATTATAGAACGAGGTTAAGAACAAATGCATGTGTTAATTAGGCAGTTTTCATGAGAAGTTCAAATGTGCGTATAAATACATTAGTGTACGTAATTATTAGCGAATGACCCATCGACATAAAAAATGTTCTGGTGTTTGTTTCAGGGAGCCTGTGACCTTCACACCAGAACGTTGATGCAGAGAGTTTTTTAGTTTTTCTACAATAACAATGACCCCCTTTGCCCTTTACATTTTTAACACTATTTCAGTTTAATAAGCTCCTCTGGGAGAAATATGTTGGCAGGATTGTAGTGAGTCTAGAGGCTGGCGTGCAGATGGTATGCTAATGTTTGCAGGTCATGGAGGTGTGGAAACAGAAATCATAATGATTAATTGATCAGTGCCACACTTGCACTATAAGAATCCATACAGGTCTTCTGAAGCGTCTTAGCATCGAAATTCTCATGGATAGGTAAGGGTCAACAAAAGTGGATCATCAGTTTTTCCAATCACACTGTATATAAGGAGGCAGAATACTCTAAATGAATGCTGAAGAGTCCCCTACCTGGCATAAAAATAACAAGCTGTCTATCTATCATTCTCAGGAGGTGTGTGATGGATGTCGCTTTGAAAATGTCTGCATATGTTTAGAGAGTGAGAGATGGAAACAGCAAACGAGAAAAGAATAAGTAGGAAGCTTTTGGCTGAACATCAAGGGGGTTAAAAAGGAAGAAAAAAGGGGAGAAGCAACAGGAGGCAGGCAAAATGAAATATAAACGTTGCACTGACAGGATGGCAGAAGAAAAAAAAATCCATATCCACGTCGGTAAACAAAGGTCCAAAAGTAAACGACAAACACAACACGTACTGGATGAGTCAGAGGCAACAATGGAACAAATTAAACTAAAACAGACGAGAGCTACAGGCTAAAAGGTTTCCTACGGAGGAGAGAACAGGCTATGGCTAAAAAAAAAAAAAACAGCAGGCGAGGGAAAGACAAAAGTAGAATGAGAGAGAAAGAGAGAAACTGTCAGCAAATCCAGCATTTGACAGGATTATGTGAAGCAGCTCCAGTGATGTTTTCAGAGAACAATACAGTCCTGCAAATCTCTCTGCCTCACTTATGTCATACAAAACAGGATGACATTTAGTGTGTGTGTGTGTGTGTGTGCGTGTGCGTGGAGATGGGAGAGCAAGGGATTAGAAAGGGGTAGATCTGGTGGGAAATACAGAGGGAAAAACACAACCAAGGAGAACTAGAGACACCTGCTGGACAAACAGCTTCACTCGGGTCAAGATCTGACTCAGAGACCAGGAGAAATCAAGTCCAATGAAAATATACCTTAAATAAACGGCATATTTAAGTATTTTTCATGTTTTATAAAATACACACTTGGTTTGAAGAGTTGGATGAGTATGACTTCATTCCAAACATCCTGAACGCAATTTGACATTTAAAAAAAAAATAATAATTCTCCATACCTAAATGTATACCAGGGTGAGTTTACTGTACTCACTTTATCTAATCAGCTACAGCTGTAATATGATGATGTTTGGACAGAATCTACACACACGTTGTGTTTTCATGTTTTATGGGGACTTTCCATAGACATAATGATTTTTATATTGTACAGTATATAATATCCCCTTAAACTAACCCTACCCATCACAGAGAGAGAGAGAGAGAGAGCGAGAGAGAGAGAGAGAGAGATGATGGTTCATGAAAACTCACAAGGAATCAAAGTGTTGTTATCATGTGTATATGTATGTGTGTTCAGAATCATATTCCTCTCACCCACAAAGATTTCAGATATTGGCATCTTTGTAGGGACATTTTGTCCTGATAATGTAGGGTTTTCCAGGAGTGCCCCTCTCCCTCTCATACTCACAGAGATGATGGTTCATGAAAACTCACAAGGAATCAAAGTGTTGTTTTTATTATGTGTATATTTAAGTAAGTGTGTTCACTATGGTATTCTTCTCACCCAGCATATTAAAGATGAAGTCTTTGGCCGTGTGGACCTCGAGCGCGGTCTGGTCCCCGAACTCTCCCTGTTCCAGCAGCACGAGCGCGTGCACCTGCGCCGACAGCTCCTCCAGCGTCGTGCCCGAGCGGAAGTCCACCTCGGGCACGCGCTTCACCGGCGCCACGCCAGTGACGGTACTCATGAGCGTCTCCATTGAGCATTACCTGGGAGAAACCACTACAATATTACCAAACTGTCCCAAAATAATGACACTTATAAATATAACGTCAAAGATTATCATTAAATGTATGCATTTAAATAATTATTAAATTATGTTACTTAAAAAAATAAAATAATCGACATTAAGTGATAAACATATCAAACCGCTGATAAGATAAGAAAACAAAACCCATTACATTTAAGTCCTACTCAGTACTACTAACTACCCAAACTATTCATTAATTGTTAATAACACCTAAATAGTTACACGCAGGTTAGTTATTCATAGCGACTGTAGCGGAATGTAGGTCAGTGGGCAGATTAATAGCTAATTAGCCAGCTAATGTCTCCAGCGAAACAACTTTACAGTTAATTATTATAAACATGACGAGACTTCTGAAATATGTCATCTAAACAAGAATTCCCCATGACTTGTGCTGTATGAGGGGGAATATGTTTGTTTCATGTGTCCACTGAGATGCGTGTAAGTCAAGCAGCCCAAATGAGCCGACTAGCAGGTGTGGAGCGAGCTAACGTGCTAACCAGCTAAAACACCTCAAGATTCAGCGATGACACTTGTTCTTTACAGTTTACACACACCCTGTTTTCCGCTGGCTCGGTGCTCTCTGCCTTAGACCCCGGGTTGCTTGTTGTGATTTCTTTAGTGAAACAGGATTTCAGCTCCCGTCATTTCCAACAGGTCCCCCAGCTCGCACCTTCCCACTGGCAACACTTTTCCCGGAAATAATGGACCTCCTCCGAGAATCTTGGGATTAGTAGTACTTTAAAAGGACACAAGTCTATCCTGACCATGATTAGGCGCAATGACAGTATAAGGGATAGTAAACTATTTGCACTGATTTATGTCTCACAACAATAGTCTAGCTAGTAATAGCAATATAACAGTCTAGTAATAGCTAGTCTAATTAATTGGTTAATGTTTTTTCATATCATATACACAGTTATAATATATATATATATATATATATATATATATATATATATATATATATATATATATATATATATATATATATATAAACATATATTATACCGTTTATATTTATATTTTGATGCAAGAATAGAAAGGATCAGTGTTAAAGTCCCCATGAAATCGAAATTATTAAACTACTGTGCTCCAAAACAATGACAAAATTCACATTTAAAAGATATAGCATTAAAAACAGAGGCTGCGTCCAAAATTGCATACTCTCTTGAGTAAGTACTTATTTTGAATAATTACTTCATGACCGCTAAAAAAGTGTGTTCTATAGCCTGTGTGTAGTATGAATGTAATCCAGACATACATTTGCCATGTTGTCATTATTATGTGACCTCCCAGCGTCAGTTGCATCACCTCACTGTCATTCACAAATCCTCTCCCGTGGCCTCATGGAATAGTAAATTGTCCATCGTATGCGCACTTCAGAATCTCATTTGACTCCTTTTTGCCTACTCTTTTTATGAGTACTGTGAATTCGGACATACTCTTATTACACTTTTTTAAAATGAGACTATAAATCGAGGGGATGGGGGGCCTACAAAACCTCTCAGCCCCGGGGCCTAACATTAGGTTAAGGCGGCTCTGCTTGTCACATACTGTATTTCACCTACTATATTGTAGGGAAGTATGCGATTTCGGATGCAGTCTCTCACTTGTCAATGATTTTGATGACATCACTCTGCACTTCAGCTTCTCATCAGATTTTCACGCCCAATCAAATGCTCTTTAGAATCTAAAGTGTCCCGCCCCCTGCATTATAAATAGACACTGAAGCTGCAGCTAAAACTGGTCACTTGTTCACACATTTTGAATTCTGCACAGAATGCTGTATTGTGATGTTGCGATGTGGAGGAGATCAGGAGGAGAAACGGTTAGAGATTAGGAGGAAACTGCAGCTTTACTGAGCTCAAAGGCTCAGACTGAGCTGTGATATAAACAAAAAGCTGTTGGCTGTTTTCCTTTAAAGTGGAATCCCACTCCTAAATAAATTATAAAGACAAAAATGTGAGAAATTAAATACATACCAATTAATTAAATTGTCATGATACCCAATGCCAAAACAAAAAATATTCTCTGGAAAAGGCATTACATTTAACTGACAATGTATCCTTTACTACCCACTATTAGCCTATAGTATTTTGTTTAACTGGTCTGGTCTGCAACCTAAAAATAGTTTAGTGCCCTTTAGTGTGAGGGAACCCAATTTGAAAAGCCAGACACCATGAATCCAGTCAAATGCTCCCCTGGCAGCTTTTAAACTTCACCTCTCCTCAGCTCCAATACTTTTTTCCAGGAGGTGAAGAGTGATCAAAAGCGTCCCGTTGTGTTGCGGTGTTACCTTGAAATACCTCCCCTTTGAAGCAGCATCTGAGAGGCTGACAGCGCAGATAATTGACAAGAAACGGCGGAGGCCGAAGACAGCGAGATGCTTTTAATTCTTCACTTCTTCTTCAGCTCCGTTCTCTCCAGCAGCTCTACACCTTCTAATTAACAACTGAACCCTGTAATCTAATGCGCATTTAATTACATATTCATTTATAATACAAAACTCTCCTCTATTCAGCGCTTTAATCAAGCTTTTGTAGCGACACAATCCACTTGCCTTTCACACACACAAAAAGGCCGGGTTTCGAATGAGATTTTTTAACATTGAAGAATGTAGTGACAGCTTTTGAAGCAGCACATCAGAAAGAATGATGATCTTTTCATGGGTATATGGGAGACTGACATGTTGAAGCGAAATTGTATTAACACTCTTCTCTGGGATGATTGACGCCTAGAAAAGCGAGCGGGAAAGAGAGTTTGGGTAATCATATCAGTGTGTGTGGGCATTTCATTCAAAGCGGAAAAATCATAACCTCCCACACCTTCAGACGACGTCTCTTTCGACAACCGAGGTCACGGTAAATCAGACCGGGGAATGAATTGGCACTGCCCACACAAGCGAGGGTAAGTGCGAAATGTCAGTTGGCGTTCAGAGGAGGAAGCGAAGCCATGTGTATACCCACAGAGAGAGACTTCAACTCCCATGAGTCGCAATTAACAACACCTACCTCACTGACCGCTTACCCAACTGTAGTGAATCTGAGTTGCTTGCCCACAGCGCTGCTGGTTCAAACGCCGAAAGATCATTCAAGCGCGATGAGAATTTAACGACCGAATGACCACAGGGCCACTGCAATGTATTGGCTGCTTTAAACATCGATTTTTCCTGGCTGCATCTATCCAGACAGAGCCGGGGAGGAGACACTTAACACGGCCTCGTGAAGCAGAGCGCCATGTACACGCCTTTATGGGTTTTAACAAGACGACTCTGATCTGACTTCAGTAATGAGCGACTGGTGGAATTCCCAGTGCTATTGAAATGTCAGGGAGGAGGAAGAGGAAACGACGAAGTAACCTTTCCAGAGACGCTAATTATCTGAAAACGCCTTTATATCATTCAGTCCTTCAAATATAAGCATGAATGTCTTTCGGTCTATCTGCAAGCACAGAGAAATGTCTCATTCTTCTATCGGCGCGGTGATGGGGAGACTAAAGTGGTTTGATTGCCTTGCCCTGATTTGCACTGGTCTTCTAATAGCTCGAGTTAATCAGGGTTTTACGAGTGGTGTGATCACTTTATTGGGACGTGCCGCATCAATAGAAGCCTCTCTCCGCAATAGAGTTGGCTTATGAAGCTGCCCTTGCAAATTGACCTGAGGATTTATAAAGTCATTTTCAAAGGTTCCCAACTCAGCTGTGTGCTGACAGTCACAGGCCCCGGAATTAAAACCTCATTGGATTTCACTTTTCATTTGAATAAAGATAAGTTTGGACACTGGAAGCCCTAAAAGTGAGGTCGCCGGTAATGAACTGCTTTGTACTGTCATACATAGAGGATCAAAAGCTTGAAGGCTATTGAGATGGTTGATCTGGGAGAGAGACGTTCAGAGAGACATTTCCTCCAGTATCAGAAGGTCAGACTGGCAATCAACTTCTCAGACAGCTTTATTTTTTTTCAAACAAAGGAAACATATTTACAAACGCTTTCAAGACATGAGGAAACCCAGAGTGTGACTCATTCACGGTAATAAGGAAAGCTTCTCAAAAGTATTTTTTGTTCCCATGCTGACAAAATAAAGATGCCTGTGACAGTGTGGAGGGAAAGCAAAGAGTTATGTTTGATCTCAAGGCCTTATCATCACTTTCCAGATGTGACTGAAAAAGGTTTTAGTTTTAGATAAGATGTGAAATTCTCCACCCTTTTTCTCCTTCAGCCACCACATATCTCCTCTTTTCCTTGTTCAAATTACAAAACAGAACATCATCTCAGGGTTCAAAGAGCCATTGCAGCCCAGCCAACGATGAGCAACGAGCCTCCGATTGGTGCCAGCTTGCTGAAGCTGGGGTCGTTGGTTAAGGCCTGGTGGTAGAGCGGCCCACAGAAGCAGCCCATGCCAGTGAGGAGGACTGCACCCGCCTTGAGGAGAGAAAAAAAGTGTGTTATTTACGTGATCGCTTCCTTATGATGTTCATTCAATTCTTAAAACAAACTCTGCTTCATGCCCGGTACACATTGTATGATTCTGGGTCGTCCCAGATGAAATATGACCAATCGTGGCAATTGATCTCTGTGGTCGTGGATCTACGTCGTACAGTGAGAGAGGCTCAAAGACGGCTGTTGTCACGGTCTTAAGACCAAAGATAGCCTGCGATCATTTAACACTTTTGCACGATCATCTCACAGTGTGTTTGCTGCTACGACCTCTGACTAAAAATGAAAAGGCGTATTGATCATGGTGCTAAAACTTAAAACTATTTACCTCAAGCTCCATTTGCAAAACTGACTTGCCAAGTTGGCCTCTTTTCCCAAGCCATGACCGCGTCTTATTCTCTTATTCTTTTTTTAAGCACTTATAAAAAAAACACAATTGCTTAATTTTGATTCATCTTGCTCTGTTTGTTCACCAATAGCTCACGCTGATGACGTTTTATTCTTCTATATTAATTGCGTCGTAGCCTACGATTCAACAGGTGTCATCATCATACAGTCTACATACATGTCATCATCATACAGTCTACATACATGTCATCATCATACAGTCTACATACGTGTCATCATCATACAGTCTACATACATGTCATCATCATACAGTCTACATACATGTCATCATCATACAGTCTACATACATGTCATCATCATACAGTCTACATACATGTCATCATCATACAGTCTACATACATGTCATCATCATACAGTCTACATACATGTCATCATCATACAGTCTACATACATGTCGTATCCGAGATTATTAGATCCATGACATTTAGGATTGCTGAAATTGCAGCTGTGGTGCTTTCAACAGTATAGATTGATAATGTATGCAGACATGGTCACAAAGCAAATATATTTTATTGATATCATTATATCGCTATTGATGGCCATTCAAAAGTAGCCATGAATTCTGATTAAATTATTCGTTTTTTGTTTCACAGAAAGGAGGGCGAGTTATTTATTATCACGGAATAGTGCAGGGGATTTGTATCATCCTGTCCCTAAAGGGATTTATTTTATATTATAATAATGACTTTTTACAAGGCTACTTGGCATAGAAATGAATAAATGGACATGACATATTGATTTGAGTTATCTATTATTTAATAACGTTAGAAACATGAGACCGAAGATGGATATAACAAGAGAAATTAAACCTCTATTAGGAAATCGGTTTCCTGAGACAACTGTCAATTACGCAGATTAGAATCATTAGATAATATTTCACCAAAGAATCACAAACAAATATTCCAGAGAGCCATTTCTTTGACGGGTATGAAAGACATAAGGGATATAATATATAAGACTCAATTTCTGTCTATATCTCAATGATATCAGTAGTTATCATAAGTAGCTGAAACTGTTTATGTTATAATCAGAATGAGGATGAGAGGTGTGATTACCAGAGCTGGTTTCCCACAGCGAGCGGCTCCCAACAACGCCAGACTGTGGTAGAAGTGGTACGTGTTTGCTGTACCATACAACTGAAGACACACAAAGAGCAGAACTGTCATTTTTGTTGCGTTGCACCTTGTCCTGAATAATAACTATAAATAATGCATCACATTCATAATGATGCCTCTGCCTTAGCTGTTAATAATGTGGGTTACATAGTGACATTTTTTTTTAATCTATTACCCCAGCACAAAAAAGCATGCTTTGGTAAGTCATAAATATGACATAAAAAGTTGAAATTATAAGATACCAAATCATAGTTATGAGATAAAAAGTTATAATTATGAGATTAAATTATAAAGATATACGTAAAAGTATAATACTACGGCAAAATTTAAATAAAATATCAAAATTATGAAATACTAAGTCATAATTATGAGTTTAAAAAAAAGAATTAAAAGAAATTCAATTTTGTCAAGATTGTTTATCATAATGTTGACTTTTTGCGTCATAATTATGATTTACTGAGATAAATAAATAATTTAGATTTCATCTCTGTCATCTCTGTAAAGCTGCTTTAAAACAATCTGTATTGTAAAAAGCGCTACATAAATAAAGGTGATTTACCAAAGCAATTTTTATTTCTTATGTGGCAGAAATGGGCATACCAAATAACTGTGTACATACACAATAAATCAGATTTCTTTTTTATATAACAATTGCAGCAAGATGAACAATGTGACAAAGACACAGATCATAACTAGCCAAATTAATAAAAAGAGGTCATTCTTATGAGATAAAGTTATAAAGATATACTTGAAAGTATAATACTAAAGGAATAACTTAAATTAAATATCTAACTTATGAAATACTAAGTCATAAGGAGTCAAAAAATTTGTTACAATTATGACAAAAATTATCTCAGTTTTGACTTGCGTCAAAATTGTTTGTCATAATCATGATTATTTACCAAAGCATGTTTTTTAAATATTTTTTTTATCTTATGTGTTGGAAATGGGCTTCTACACCAAATAAACTCAAACGTACACAAAAAAACTGTTTGTTTTTTAGATAATACTTTATGCAAGATGAACAATGTGACAAAGACACAGAACATAAACAGCCAAATATCCTCACCTCTCTCTGGTATTCACTCGCTTCACCGTGTCGGAAGCCTGTCCAAGAAACAAACACAAGAAAGAGTAGCAGAAAAGCTGAAAACTTTGAGGTCATGTGAGCGCAGTCACGCTCGACCTGTCTGGTGCCCAGTCGTGCAATATATGTTTAATCTTCATAACGCAGCAATCGTCTGAAGAGTCCCGTCAGCCAAACAAAACACAATCTCCCAGAAAGGACACTTACCGTGAGCTCCATAAGCACCTGCTGCGACTGCAAGAGCACCAGATATTCCTGCCAGCTTCTGGACCACTGAAGCAGCGTTCATGACTCCAGAATATCCTGGGTACAACTAGTGTAAAACACATGCAGGAAACTGAGGTCATTACGGATCTAACAGGAAGAATGACGCTATCCACTCGGAACTGCGTGCGTTGAGCCAAGATGGCGTCCAACAGCACAGTTGCACATCACGTGAGTCACTCCGATAACGCTTATCACTCAGGTGTATTGAAGACAGAGATCAAGTCAAGATCAAACACATTACACGATATTGTAAGTATTACAATTAAAATGGAATTATGAGTTTGTGTAAAATATTACACGACGCAAATATATTCTTTTTCAGTCAAGGTCACAGAAACACTTTAGCGTAATAAACATATATTTTTTATTTTATTATTTTAAAAAATAATAATTCCTTTTAGGTATGCAACTCCATATTCTTTTGAAGCCCCAACAAGCGAATGCTGTGACCCCCATTCACTGTTTCATCAAACAAGTTCTCTACCTTGAACGCCGACAGCCACTGCACTGTGGTTCGTATGAATTATTAATAAACCTCCATTTCACTTCAAAAAGGTTATTAAATCTAATTCTGCTGGTTTATAGGTTCGTGCACATTTCTATAAATTTTACACAAGACTTGCTTGTGCAATTCTAATCATAATGCTTTAAAGCCAATTACACTTTGGTAGTAATAGTTACAAACTATACTTTTTTTTTATACTTTTTGCTCCTGTTTGGGGAATGAAGACCATTTTCAAGTTTGTTCACAATTAGTAAAATAGTAAAATCTTAGTTCTCATGTAGTGAATCAAACACATGGGCTTTAGTGTCCAGTGAGGGGCGCTGTTTTACTTTGACTGTTGGCTTTCAAAACTAAGACCTTAATGTGTAGAAAATAAACAAATTTAAATCCTGTCCTTGAGTAAAAACAAAGCTTTGGTCCAAAATTGTAATGAACACAAAATAATTAAGAAAGAACACAAGTATTTAGGTTTGGACCCTAAATTTACTGTCTAGAGGTAAAGTAGGATGTACACATTCTGACTGCAGTCAATTAAACCATTTACATAATTTCTGTATGTTCCATACTTCATGCACACATTTTGTGTGAGGGGTTTAGGGTTGAAAATATTTACATTTACATTTATGCATTTGGCAGACGCTTTTATCCAAAGCGACTTACATTGCATTTCAAGGTACATATTTACATTCTTATCAGTTCTTGCTTTCCCTGGGAATCGAACCCCCTGTACCCAACGCTCTACTGTTTGAGCTACAGGAAGGCTGTTCCTTCTTATTAAAATATTACCTCTCTAATATGAAAATCATTGCGTTTATGTATTTATTTACATGTGATGCTCATTGATGATAATTATATTTTTTCTAACAATTTTCTTCATAAATATCATATTTTATCTATTAAGAGAATGGATACTATAGTCTCACACCAATATTTTATTTTAATAATTTCATTTTGCTTGAAGGTATGTCCCTTAAATTACATCTGCTTTTTGAAGTGAATGGGACTTGAGTTCAAAGTAATGGATAAAAAATCTAAAAGTCAAGACTATCTGTATTAAAGTTTTTTTTCTACATTCTAAATAATTTAGAAAAATAGATTATTTAAATTTAATTTTCTTTCAAAGACATTTTTTTAATGTCCGCAAAAATTCTCTCAACTATGTTACTAACCAAACACCCTCTGAAAACTAAAAATGGTTTATCCCAAAACCATGTGACCGGCATCACATGATGTAAATTTGTTCTGTGGCAGATATGTTGAAAACATTATGGTAAATATTTTTATATTTTTAAATATTTGTAAATATATAAATATTTTTTTTTATGTTGGGTATGGTTTGAAATATTTTTATGATTTTATTTCAAATTAAAATTAAAATGTGAGGTTAACCTGATCAAAAAAATACCATTTGGTTGGCCAGACAAGTACTGCCATCAAAATTGAGGCAAAACTGTAACATTGTCAACTATATTGCCTGTCATTCTCAACTGTTACCTGTTATTATCAACTATGTTACCTGACATTGTCAACTATGTTACCTGTTATTATCAACTATGTTACCTGTCATTGTCAACTGTTACCTGTTATTATTAACTATGTTACCTGGCATTGTCAACTATGTTACCTGTCAATGTCAACTATGTTACCTGTCATTGTCAACTATGTTACCTGCCATTCTCAACTGTGTTATCTGTCATTGTCAGCTGTTACCTGTCATTGTCAACTGTTACCTGTCATTGTCAACTATGTTACCTGTCATTGTCAACTGTTACCTGTCATTCTCAACTGTGTTATCTGTCTATGTTCACAGATTTTTTACATTTTAAATATCTGATGCTTTTGAACCACATGGACTGGAGTTTTGCATAGCGTTGCACAACTATCATAAATGGTATATAAATGATCTTTCTTTAAAGTAGATTTATGATTAAAAAAAAATCTTATCCTTAGTGACCATGCTGACAATTTTACACAAATATCTGCAAAAAATTAAATTCTTAGAAGTCTAATCACTGTACATATGTCAGAATAGACCAAAAATCATTGAATATTTGAGTCACTGAAAGTGTTGCACTTAATCAGTGTGTGTAGTGGCATACTGTAACATAGTTGACAAACTCACCAGGAAAAATATAATTGTTCTACTTTTTTTTATATCAAAATGGTGTTTAATGATTAAAGGGATACTCCACTTTAAAATGAAAATTCTGTCATCATATACTCACCCTCATGTTGTTTCAAACCTGTATGAATTTCTTTCTTCTGCTGAACAGAAAGGAAGATATTTAGAAGAATATCAGTAACCACACAGTTTCTGGTCTCATTGACTTCCATAGTATATCTTTTTTCCTACTATGGAAGTCAATGAGACCAGAAACTGTGTGGTTACTGATATTCTTCTAAATATCTTCCTTTCTGTTCAGCAGAAGAAAGAAATTCATACAGGTTTGAAACAACATGAGGGTGAGTATATGATGACAGAATTTTCATTTTAAAGTGGAGTATCCCTTTAAGCTTTGCAACTAGCAGATACATTACGCTGATAAAATATATTAACTTAAACCAACAGTTGTTTTAATGCAGATAGCAGCTATCGCCTAAACATTACACTAACACAAACAGTTTTTACAGTATGTTTTATACGCCATTCGCCTCTTTCGGGCTGTTGTCTGCTCCCCGTGATGTAGGTGATTTCATATTTTACTGTCCTAATGGGGAGATCTGGTGCCCAAGATGTAGGCAAATCCACTCGTAGATAAACCTCTTTGACAGTGCTGGTATAAGATGATATTTGTGTGCTTGTGTCTGCTTTATCTCTGTGCTAGTTTGCATACTCTTGCTTGGTAAATCCTGCACTGTCATGAACAGTTCTCTTAATAGGCTGCACAATATTCTCTGTGCTCGTGTGGGAGCGAGGCAGTCAGGCAGAGAGTTGTACAGTGTTTCAGTGTACATTAAGAGGCAGTCTGTTCCAGCTAAATGGCTTTGTTTTCTCGCTCGCGCTGTTTAGCCACTAACACTAGATGAAATGACAAGCACAACCATGAAACATTCTAGTATTAAAACCGCATGCACTTGATGCATTGTGGCTGTCTCTGTCAAGGCTTTCTAAACCAAACAGCAGTTTTCATTGAAGCGATTCCTCCTGCAGACTGTCCGTGTGTTTGCCAGGTTTCATCTGAATCCTCAACTGGCAAGGTCATTTTTGATTGGTAAAAACTCAGAATCTATTCGGATGCTCACATACAAGACCAATGCAATAGCATACTTAAGGTGATGATACACAGGGCAACTTTTTGAGCAATGTTGTTGGGCAATGTTGTTGCCCCCGTTGAGGGCAACCAGATGAGACACAGGGCCCACGACCGATCTAAATTATCCAGATAGAAATGTATTGCCCATTTTCAATGGGAAAGTGCCCAAGCAACAATCACTCTGCAAGATTGCCCAGCAACATTGCTCAAAAAGTTGCCCTGTGTATCATCACCTTTAGACCTTCAGAAACAATGATCAAGCCACAAATGTCCAGTATTGCAAATCTGCTTTTTTTATGCTGCCATCCAATTCTAATTATCTCTCTTCTACACACACACACAGTAACAAAGCAGTGCAATGTTTTAGATATATCACTGTAAAAAATTATCGTGATTTTAACAGTAAAAGACTGTAAAAATGCTACAGTGAAAAACTGTTAATTGGTTAACAGAAAGTTTCCGTACTACGGTAAATAACTGTGATAGATCTAATGGTACATTTAATGTCATTGTACTGTAAAATACCGTTAAATTTACAGATTTTGGAAGTAAAAATGAACAAGTCACTGTATAATTTACAGTGAAATTGACATTCCCACAATTCCCTGCGTGACACTTCACATTTGATGTATTTTTGTTGAAATAACTATGTTTCGTCATAGTTTTCTTAGTTTTTTTATAATCAGTATGTACATTAGGGTTTTAGATTACATTTAATGTTGTTAAATTAATGTTTATTGTATTTTTAAAATTTCATGTGTGTTACCATGATGGTGTTTAATGTCTGTGTGAATGACACTGTGCACCTTCTATATGGTCTTGTGGAAGAACTACTTGTGATGAGCTTTGATTACTCATGTGACTCTCATTACTGCTGAGATTGTTGGTTTGTCAGTGTAATACTATGGTACAAAACAGATATTAATACTTCAATAGGTCGGTAAATTAACATTATATCATATTACTGAAATCCAATGTTAAATATACATGTTTAAAATGTTAAATTTACATGTAACTCCGTAAGTATGTTTACGGTTTGATGTGTTTTTTACAGTATTGTTCTGGTAACCACAGCTGGCAGTTTTTTTCCGTAAAAACAACGGGATTTTTTTTACAGTGTACTTTACAGCAATAGTTTACCCCCAAAATTAAAATTCTGTCATTTACTCAAACTGAAAAAAAAAAAAAAATGCACTCAGAAATTGCTAGTAAATTTCACAAACAATTGCAAAGAAACAGCAAGTAACGCATAGAATTAAACGTGAAATTTTGAAGTAGAACAACTGAAATAGTATTTCATTGTAAACGTACTACAATAATCTTTGTTTTACTAAGTCATTCCAAACCTGTATGACTTCTGTGGAAGAGAAAAGAAGATATTTTGAGAAATGTCTCATTGTTTTTGTCCACAATAGAAGTCAATGATAACCAAAGCTGTTTGGTTACCAACATTCTTCAAAACATCTCGTTTTGTGTTCTGCAGAAGAAGAAAATAGTGTGAATAAGGATTCTATTCTATTCTATTCTATTCTATTCTATTCTATTCTATTCTATTCTATTCTACTATTACTTTGATTCTACACTGTTAGAAGAAAAAGTTTTGTTTATGTAAATCACAGAAACCACAAAAACGCACAGAATCAGACACTACTGCTTTTTATATAACACATTTTCCTTTGTTTTTATGATACTGCTTGTTGGTCCGTTGGGTCAGATTGCGGATTGGACTGATAGTTTTGGTGCGGATCCGAGCGCAATTGCAGTGTTTATGCCTAAACGAACCGAACTAAGGGAGAAAATCAACCAGGCTCTGAAACAAACACTCCAAATGAGCCAGGTGTGAAAACGCCATTTAAGAACCCTTTATATGCCACAAAGGTTTTATAAGGAGAAATGTCTTAAACGATTGCATGTTTAATGGGTTATTTAAAAAATATATATAATTTGTGATAAAGTATGTATACATGTTTTTATGTTCAAAAATAATTAATTTAAACTAATCCCATGGAATGGTCCCATGAATGGAACCTCTGAAAGGTTCTATATATGAAGCACCTGACTGAACCCTTCAAGGTTAAACAGAAATGTTTCATCTGAGAGTGTATGAACATTGAACACATGCATGAATTCTGTTTTGGTTACTGTCATGTGCAACCTGTGAAATATATTCATCCTTTGTAAGACAGCCTCAGCATTGTGAATTCCACGACACATGCATAAATCTTCATCCTTCAACAGCTTTCTCAAATACAGAGCTTCAATAATAGATCAAAAATGAGGCTCTCGCTCGCTCTCTCTTTGTGTGTGAGTGCAGCAGGTGTGTGGAAGCAGCCCCCTGTATGCTGTTAAATTATAAAGAGCCCGTGCAGAGTTCTGGAGACAGCCCTGACCTCCAGTAACAGCAGGTTTGAGAGAGAGAACCACATGAGTTCTGCAGAAGAAACAACATGGCGCCAATTGCAGATTCCGAATCAGTGGATTGTTTTAGCACACGGTGTATGATTGGCGTAGCCTTGGTCTGAGATCAGCTTTTTTGGGGTTTATGTGGGAATTGAGGGCTTGAGGATGCACTTTGAGTTTCTCTAACTCTTACTTTTGCCAAGTCAGGGAGTGTCAGAGCAAGAGAAGATACCGGTTATCAGCAGGGATCAAGCTGTTGATAGATACTTGGCTGTCTTTCTGACTCTGGGCTTTGAGCTTAATACCACACCAACTTCTGTTTCTTAAACTTCAGTGGTGGGAAACGGAGCTGATGAATCCATAGACTGTCTCCATGGATGGTAGCTTCTTGGCTGCATGTGATGCTATAATGCCACATCTTTCTCACTGCTAAGTTCAACTTTCATGACATACTGTACTTTCTTTTGTGGGACCGAATTGTATTTAATTTTTTTTTCCCAAACAATAAAAAATGTTGTTGTTACGAATAGTGTTGGTTCTGTGAGGAATAGCTTCTGTTCCTCTTTTGTAAGTTGCTTTGGGAAAAATTGCATTTTTGCTCATGGGAACCACAGAAGTTGAACCCTGAACCCTTAAAGGGATAGTTCACCCAAAAATGAAAATTCTGTCATTAATTACTTTCCAAACCCGTAAGACTTCTGTTTATTTTCTAAACACAAATGAGGATCTTTTTTGATGAAATCTGAGAGCTTTCTGTCCCTCCATTGACAGCTATACACAACTACCACTTTGACACTTCAAAAAGTTCATAAAGAGATCGTAAAACTAATCCATATGAATTGAGCGGTCTAGTCCAAATTTTGATCCTCATTGGTTCTTGCTGAAGCTCAAACGTGATGCGTAACACGAGAAAATGAAATTCAATCTGTTCATCAAAGGGATCATGTTCAGTTGATATGGATTAGTTTTACAATCTCTTTATGAACTTTTTGAAGCATAGTTGCGTAGACTGTCAATTGAGGGACAGAAATCTCTCAGATTTCATCATAAAGGTCTTCATTCACGTTCTGAAGATGAACGAAAGTCTTACGGGTTTGAAACGAAATGAGGGTGAGTAATTAATGGCAGAATTTTCATTTATGGGTGAACTATCCCTTTAATTACAATAGAAAATCCTTTTGACTCACCCCTCAACTTGTCGAAACAGCAGAAATTCATGTTTACTGTAATGCAATATTGGACGCCTTATAAGCTAATTGGATATCTTATTGGAGGAAAACAACCTTAACCTTTGCCTCAGAGGCTTTGCAAGAAGATATGTATGGAAGATTTAGACGGTTTATGGAAATTTGTTTTTAAAAATTCAATCTTCAGAACCTTCCCTGTAAAAGCTGGCCTTCACAACCATTTAAATTATGCTGGAGATTAAGGCACGCACACCGAGTGCATCGGAGATTCAAGTAATGTACTCTGATCTAAGCACTGGAATGCACCGCTTGCACAAAGTATGCTAGCAGTCAAAGTGTGAAATAGAAAGATGTTAGAGACAGCAAGACAGTGATCAGCACAGTAATTAGCAAAGCTCATTAGGCTCATCACCATCCGGCTTCAAAGGCAACTCATGCAAATTGACAGGATTTATCCACCAGCTCCATTTGGAAAATTTCAGTGATGAACAGGCTTGTAGCGCTTACCTGCTCAGAAATGCCTTAGGAATGTTTGCAATTAAAAGTTTCCCTAGTCATCCAAAATATTATGATCTTTTGATTGAGCATTTTTAACCCTAAAAGGCTAGAGTGGAAAATGATCAGAAAAAAATAAAAAATAATTCATGTCACTTTTATCATCATCTGTACTTAAGTAGAACATTTCCAAAGGTATTTTTGATATATTCTGGATTTTAAGAGTTGCATCTCCTAGGATACATTGCCCTATTATGGTATGAAAAAGCCAAAGTCATCAATATTTTTTGATTTATATGGAGTTTTATATATTAGGGGGAAAAATGTAATATGCAAAATATGCTGCATTTATGACATGTCTAAGTGTCTAAGCCATATACATTTCTATTTTTCAAGTCAAGTCACCTTTATTTATATAACACTTTATAAAATACAGATCATTTCAAAGCAGCTTTACAGAGATAACAGGAAAATAATGCATTTCGACTGTTGTTCATCTGAAGTCAGTTCAGTGTTGATTCAGTTCTGTTGTAAAGATCATCAATTATTCAATTTGTTAATTTCATCTATAAAGCAGTTTGCAAAAAATAAATAAAACAAATGTCAATGTCCAGCTCAGTTTAGTTCTCATACAGCAGCATCAGTTCAGTCAGATCAATAAACCAATAACTGTCTCGTCTTCAACCTTATGGGTGGGCAAGTCCAGCCCTCGAGGTCCAGCACTGCAGGGTTTGTCTCCATCCATAATCAATCATACAATGCTATTTATGATACAACATATATTTTTCTAAGTAATCCTGAAGACGTTGCTTAGATTTGATCAGGGTTGGAGCCCTACAGGAGCAGGGCTGGACACCAATGAACTGTGTGAAACCCTGCAAGAAAATATTTAATAGTTACAAAATGCAAAGATGTAGTCAACTAAACGTAATAATATCAGTTTTACATGTGAACATTTCAATTTGCAATTTTTTTTAACTCAAATACATAGATTGAGAAAGGCCCTGAAATGCGATTTATGACTCAATATATATGATTGTCAACGAGTGGATCTCTGAGCTGGTGTGAGTGAGTGGAGGCGGGGCTCATTTGCATATTCATAGAACCGCGTATACTAAATGTAGCAAGGGTGTAGAGTTACATTCAAGCTATTTTAAGGCATGAATTAAAATATTTAAATTAAGATTAATTAAGAATTAAAGATTTTTTTTCAAGGAATTATTTTTTAAATATGCCATTTTGGTGATCAAAGATGAGTTTTAAGGGGTAAAATTATTGACTACAGGGGGACTTTAAGATTTTTTTTTTATGTTTTTGAAGGGGTGGCAACCCTCCGATGGGGTAGGTCCTCACACCCCGTGATTACCGCCTATCGCACTATGTACTCATCCGTAGAGTGTATGGATTTTATAAGGTTGTTTTGTCATTCAACATCGGAGTCTGATGGCCCCTCCCCCTCTGATACATAATTAAAGTTGCGACCGTCGAGTGATAAAGTGTCCAACATTCCACACTTCGTTTTTCCCATTAACGTCATAGAATAGTTCTCGCGAGAGCACAAGTTGAATTTGCTCAGCGAGTTTACTCTGGCATTGAGTAATGATGCTCATTAAATATGCCCTTGTATCCGAGCTGCACCAATCACATCGGGTTATCTGATATAGGCGGGCCAGAGGCGAGCTAAACGGATGACGACAGCGCTGTGACATCTAAGTCATTAGTAAACATTGCAAGATGGCTATGGATGAACACCAGTTGTTTGAAACAGCTTTGGCCGCTAAAATGAACGAGTTAGACTTGGCTTTTATCTAAAAGAGGAACAGAAGACGACACTCGAATCATTCCTTTGCAAGAAGGATGTTTTTGCTGTTTTGCCGACCGGATACGGTAAGAGTCTAATCTACCAGTTAGCTCCGCTGGTAGCTAAGCGTATGGGGCTTGTTGTGATTGGTCGTAGTGTTATCCAATTGCGTGCAGTGAGATTTTCAAATGCATGCTTGGTGCCGCCCCTCGAGCTGGTCGAGTTTCATTAGTCGATGCCAGACCATTAATCTTTCAGATTTAGGTCTGGATTTCCAGGCTAATAGAATAGTGCATAAGGACGCGAATTGGGATGCACCTAGCATTTTCTATTTTTGAAGTCAAAGCGGAATTTTCATGATCATTACTCCAGTCTTAAGTTTCACATAATCCTTCAGAAGTCATTTTAATATGCTGTTTTGGTGCTCAAGTAACATTTCTTATTATTATCAATGTAGAAGAAACAAATTATGCTTGTTATTATTTTCATGGAAACAGTGATCCCTTTTTTCCTAGGATTCATGTCTGTAAAAAAATCTAGGCCTGGTTTCACAGACAGGGTTTAGATTAAGCCAGGATTAGGCCTTAGTTCAATTAGGACATTTAAGCAATGCGCCTTAAGAACATCACTGATGTGCATCTTGAGACAAAACAATGGCACTGATATATTTTATGATATATCAGTGTAAGCTGCTTTCAGTGAAGACAGCTCAAACATGCATTTTAGTCTGAGACTAGGCTTAAGCCTTGTCTGTAAAACTGGCCAATAGACACACTGCAAATTGTGTTTACTAATCAACAGTGGTCCAAAGGCACCTTAGGATGGTGATACAGCTGGGGTTTCTTTTTTTCAGCGGTAACTATTTCATATTGCTATGCAACCTGTTTTGTGGTTCTATGAATATTTGGATGGTTGCCAGGTGATGCTCTCCTCATGCTGAGTGACATATCACACGCCTGGGGTTAGAAAAACAGACTGATTCATCTTATTTTTAAGAGGCCGTTTGCAGGAGGCCATCATTTACATCTTCTGACCAGACTCAGCCTCTGCTGCACACAGAAATAATGACGCCCCTGTTGAGTTCTCGCCATCTTGAAGATAAAGTCCAGCAGAATCGGAATTGATTTTTCGGAGTTGATTGATGGACTATGAGGGTCTTAAGAGAACCTCTTGAAGTTCACATGCAGCCTCTCAAGGAAGACGTTATCTTCATCTGAAAAAATAATAAAAATGAGAGCCGCCTCTGTCGCTTTCATCCAAACAGTGACTCTCATTAACAAGGTTAATTAAAAGAGGAGAGAGAGGTTGTGTTGTTTCCCGGGGCAGATCTCCACTCTTGCGGATGTAGCTAATGTTGTCCATGAGACTTCCACGTTCATTTTCATCCACGTAAGCATCCATACATGCACACAGACACGCACACAATCACGTAATAATATACACAAACACCCAGAGACACTCACGGATTTGCAGATAGACTTTAGCAGCACTGCTGGGCAACAATCAACACCTTGTTTGTTCTGATAAAAAGACGTAAAAAGGGAGAAGAACAAGTTCCGCTGATTTTCGCTGAGCCTCCTTCAGGGCAGATTCCCTCTGCTGTTCGTCCTTGCCTTGTTAAGCTGCTTTCATGCGTGCAACACAACACTCAGACTGAACTTCTGCTTCTGTAAAAATCCATCCGATGGATGGATTCACTCCCTCATGAAGTGATATTTGAGAGTATATTTTGCACTTTCATGATCACTGATGCTTGTGAAGTTAGTGGAGTTGCACTGTTCACCTACAGCATTGCACCTTGCATGTGTGCAGTATTGTACTTTAATGCATATCATATACTGTATTTTTGTACTTTCTGAGTTTATATTGTATATTTTGAGTCCTCATCTTTTTGAAGTGCATCACAGTGGATTCTCAGCGCTGAAAACAACGTCTTCTTGACATGAACAACACGAACCAAACTCTTCCAGTCTCAGCTACAACTACAGTGTTTGAGGGTCAAAGTAGACGCTGTTCACAGGCAGCCAATGAACACCATAGACTGGCATTATGCAAATGAGTTACACTGTAACAGGAAGAGAGACTGGAATTACTGACGCCTCGTTTCGGCAGTTCAGAGTCGACTCTTTCTTTTAGGAGACAATAACTTTATTTGTCGTGCACTTTGAGTTTTAAAACTTTTCGGACCTTTTACCTTCCCAAACAGTAAAACTGCATGAAATGTATTTGAAAAAGCATAATAGGGGTATTTTAACATTCCCACACCCTTAAAGCTTTTACAGTACTTTAAATTAATAATTAATAATTGTAGAAGTACAGCTAAGTGGATTCACTCTGATCTTTAATGGAGAAGTGTTGATAAAAAAATAAAAAACATTCAAAAAAATTACCTTTCTCAATCAAAGAAACAGCAATACAAGTTTAGTAGTATTTAGCATTTAGTAGTAAATAAAGTTGCTCTTTCATGATGTCGTTTGATAATTTTTTTGATGAATGAATGCTGCCATGATCAATAGAAAATGTACAGAAGCATCTCTTTTAAAGAAATTCCATTGCCTTTATGCAAGCACTAATAACTTCAATTGCGCCAGACAAACGGCGTTGACTTTTGTGAACAAGACACAATCCATAATGAGTCTCATTTACATAGAAATGATACGAGCTGAAAAGAATGACAATGACTCAAGTTAAATATGCATGTCACAGTGCTATACCACCACAGATAACACCTGTTTTGGCTGAATTAGCTGCTTAATGAATAAGACTTTTAGCATAAAAAAGTCGCACAGCTGTTTAGTGATTTGACACTCAACCAATGGTGTGATTTTGGGGGTGGGGGGGCAGTCATTGTTTGGACAGTCATTATTTGCGCAGTTCATTTATTGCCACATGCTTACACACTTCGCCTGAATCAAAGATGAATGTTTATATCTTTAAATAACATTACATATCGCAATGTGTGATAACATTATCCTGTCGTACAACACGCAGGTTATCCTATTTGGCATTCACAGCACAGTACATTTGAAGATAACCGTAATATCTGTAGCTTGATAAATATCTGAAACTGGTGGGCAAAGTCAGAGGGACTGGGGCTCTGTTTAAAGAAATATTGACATCTTAGAGGACACCGCGATAAGTGTGATGGTAAAGAGTTCTCCGAGTGCTTATGGCAGATGATGGTGCCCAATGATATTTCGGTTTGAACTAATCTTACCTCATCTGCCTCACAGCCTGTCTTAGGCTCTGTTCACACCTGGTATTAAGATGCGTTTGGGTTGATCGGATCACAAGTGGATGATGCTAAATACAGATGTAAAACGCTTCGAGCTTGTCCACTTTCGACCACTTCCAGAGGAATTTGAAGACGCATTCGACCGGATTGCTTTCGTAGTGTAAACGCTCATATGTGTTCAAACAGCCACAAAAGACCGTCTTCTCTCCGTCTACTGACCTCATGCGTATTGAGAAGAGCTCTAGACAGACGGATTTAAACTTTGTCGACATGAAACCCAAGTTTGGTTTGAAGATCAAAAATGTACCAAGCACAATGTTCTCTCACCATTCTTGATTTCTAACACACACTCACAGCGTTCGGCTGGTCTTGTGACTGTCAGAGCAGAAACTAAAGCTGATGCTCTCTGTGTGTTTTTCTGTCGTCTCCAGTCGCGTTCAAATGTAAATTACACAAGCTTATTTTGTCCAGTAGATCAAAAGATCTGAAAAAGCCCATACATTTACCCGCCCATAGACCCTCCCCTCGAAGAAATCAGGACAGAAGTGGTTGAAAGTGGGCAAAAGAGACGGATTAAAACACCAGTAAACGGGAATGTGCCTCCCTCGTCTACTTGTGATCCGATCGACCAAAACGCATCTTAATACCAGGAGTAAACAGGGCCTTAGTTTGTCCTGTATATTGTTGTCTCTCTTCCCTTCAGATCATCCACATTTCCTTTCATCCCACAAGGATCCCTTTGCTTTTTTGTCTACTGAAACGAATACAGCGTTGAAATCATGTCATGATTTATTTTAGGCCATTGCTTCATTATTTAGCCTACTCTGAATTCTCATTTGCCTTTTTAATATTCTGCGAATGCGTCTGACTTACAAATGCTCTGGCTGAAATAACTAACTATATAAACAAATAAATAAATGATTATGGATAATTACGGGAATCAGCACTATGTAAGAATGAGCTGACTTGATTACCTGTGAAATTGTGCTCTATTTAAAGAGGAGCTGTGTGAACAAACACACACACACACACACACACACACCAAAGTCAGAAACACTGAAACAATGTACAGAAGCCGTATACTGAAACGAAAGCAGTAGACAAGACCAGTCACTGTGATTAGCATCAATCAGTATGTTGGAGTATGTTGGCCTACATTCAAACTGCTGGTGTGTTCAAACTCTTGCTTCCTGTTTCTTCAGAAAATTGTTATGGAGAAAATTCCCTTCATGGAAATATCAAACAACCATATTTCCTCCTGCCTTGATTTTTTTTTTCTTTAACAAGATATGTATGATGAATAATTCATTGACCCAGGGATTCTTCCAGCAGGGGAACGCACACATGAGGGTGTGAACATACTCCAACATAGGTGCACAGACACACATATGCACAGTACACACACACACACACACACACACACACACACACACACACACACACACACACACACACACACACACTTGTTCATGTCGTAGAAGGGAATGCACACTCACACACTGTGTGTAGTTACACACTGCAATAAATCTGATTCTTTATTAGTATCTCTTTGTTTTGTTTTTCAGGAAACATATCTAACCAATCATAAAACAAGACAAAAGAAGATAGAAGATGAGAAACAAAATTAAGTATGGAAACCCATATCTCCTAGTCTGGCTATCACCAGACCAAGCTCAATCTTTTAAAGGGGTCATTTAATGGTACATGCACTTTTACAAGTTGATTGTACTGAAATGTGTGCTGGCAGTGCCTGTACACAACCATCATATAATGATAAAAATCCATCCAGTGTTTTTTTTAAAAATCTCCTTATATGTTTCCCCCTGTCTCAAATCAAGCCGTTCGACCTAGTGACGTCACACGCCCCTCCCACGATTGTTAATTGCCTGCCCTGAGCGAGCTGTCATCATAGTCCGCCATTGTTGTTACGCTGGAGCAGAATGGCGTCTGAGCGATTGTGGCGTTCTGTTCTTGGGTGTAATAACGAACACAGAAGTCATTTTGATGTTCCTAAATCCGAAGCGCTGAAGACGCAGTGGCTGAGTTTTGTTTTTGAAGGGAATATTCCCCACGATCAACGTCAATGCTTTCATGTTTGAGCGAATCATTTCTCACCAGACTGCTTTACAAACGAGGGTCAGTATAAAGCTAAAGTAAAAAGTTTTTCATGACCATTAGCTGTAACATCAATCTGTCAATGAACTAACGTATACATCAGTAAACACATAGCGTTCGTATCTCACTACTCTAGCCTGCAAGTACATACAAAGATAGATTTGTGACATTATGTTAAGCAACCATTCAGAAACGTCCTGTTCGAGCCTTAATTGTCAAACTTCTTTGGGGCCGTCATCTTGTTCCGGGTCCGACTCAAGTTCAAATTGATAGGTTGGACAGATGTGTCCTCAGAGACTCCCGCTGCCATTCTTTCTCCAAAATATACCCTCAACTGTTGTCAAGGCAACACTCCACGTGTGTTGTGTCAAAACCATAGACTGTAAAAAATATGGACAAAGCGTCTGTGACGTCACCCATTGACTTTCTGAAGAACGGGTTTGAAGCCGTTTATGGGGGGTATGGGCGGCGCCATCTTGGAAAATCTTGGGAAACCCTAACCCCGCCCACCTTCTGACGCAGCGCGCGTCACTCAGCTCGCTCTGCTACTCCGGTTATCTCTGTGTATATTTTAGGCAACGAAATATGTTATAAAACACCACACTAACTCTTTTCGTTTTCATTTAAAGAAATCTTAAACATTATAGCCACACAAATGTGGTTCAGGCAACGCGTATTGATTATATTCACTGCACATAACGTTTGCCTATTTATAACAAAACGAAATATAAAACACAAACCTGCCTCTTTTCGTTTTAAATATAATATAAAAATATTAAACATTTTAATATGGTCCAGGCAATATGTGCATTTGTACTAAACAACAGATGTTGCAGTAAACAACATTACAGATCATCTTCGTTGTATTAAAATTTAAAATGACAAAACTCAACCCAGTCTCTTTTTGTTAAATTTCAGTTTTATCAATATTAGCTATTATAAAAGTATAAGTAAAAGGTAAAGTTACAAGAAGCTATACAAATAAAGCAAACAATTCAGTCAAACATAAAGTCATGCGCTCGATCTAGTCTAACCATACAACGGTAAAGTTAAATATAGCTTATAAAGTTATGAAACTTCCCCTCAGCCAAAACGATTGCCCAGGGAACAAATTGTAGATTCACGTGACCAAAAATCGCCCGTTAGATATAGACAAGACGAATTATATCTCATGTTTAACCACTACAGAGACGCCAGAGTCCGCGGCAAACCTCAAAACGTCTAGCCGATGAAAGGCTGCTCCAGGCGGGGTACATCGCGCCGAGCGCCCGGTCATCGCTGGATCTCACAACTGGATACAATTTTCATAAATCTTTATAAATAAACCACAGATTTGAGCTTTAAACAACTACATTCTCGCCTGAAAAACTCTTAAAACTACATTTCATGATACAGAAACAGTAGTATTATATGTCAACTGTATTAAAAAATGGCGCTTCTTATGTTGTCATTCTCCGTGGCGCTGCCTTTCAGCTGTCAATCAAGCTGTCAATCAAAGTTAACCACGCCCTTATTGTCATACATTTTATATCTAAATACTATCTAAACTAACGAGTTAGAAAAAAATTCACTACCCTCGCCGTTGTCAGGCATTCGGAACCTATCGAAAAATCCAATAAAAGTCCATGGGACCAACCTGTAAAAACATGATTTTATGCTGTGAAAACGGACATTTTAACATGGGGGCTATGGACATTTGCTCCCTTTTGGGACCTTCCCCTAGCGGATTTTCGATGTATTGCAGTTTTTCGCACTTCCGGGTAGGCTTCATTTTTCAGATCAGAATGTTGCCCCTTGGTCAAAACGCCCCACAGAACAGAGGGGCGGGGTGAGCAAAGCTCATTATCATTTAAAGACACATGCACTTAAATGGCGTGCTGAAAACAGACCAGGTAAAATGAGTGTTTTCTTACAATACTAATGAGAATTTTTAATTAAAGTATATTACAGGCTTCTCATTTAGACCCTAAAGAATCATATTAACTTGTACAAAAATGGCATTTTATGACCACTTTAAGATTGAACATTAGTCTGAGGAGTCTGCTCTGTGTTTTCCACTGCACAATTAGTAGTGTGATCAATGGGCATAATTCAAATGACTCTGTACGCAATTGGATAGTCCTTCAACCAATCAGACCAGTGATCCGGGTGACGTTCTTTGCAGAGCAACGCGAAAACTCCAGGCATAAAACATGTAATCAAACGTGTTGATCAGCGGTTTGCAGAAGCAGCAATGGCATCGAGCGATTTTTGCAGGCTGTGGAAAGAAAATCAACAGGAAAGTTAGGGGTATTTACACCAACTCGAGCGATTTGTTAGCTAAAAAGAAGCCATTGAGCATCGTCGAGAGGTTAAAAGGAATTGGATTGGATTAAACCCGCCAATAGCGCGCCAGGTGGATAAGCCAGTTTGTGATTGACTCCCACAAATTTGTAACGGAAGCAGCAGAGATAAATGTACCGGTTTCCAGCCTGAGCCGCAGGGCGAAATCAAATCGCCGACAGATCAGGCTGGGTTTACCCAGTCTACATATCTCCCTCAAAAAGAATTTGAAGGTACTTGTAACTTTTTCTTTTTTTTACAATTTATATATCAAAATAGTACAATTATAATTTATCACAGTTATGTCTAAATATCTCTTAATTTTGAAATTAACTTAATATCTTACAATTTTGTCTTTATTTTTCATGATTGCGACTTAATATCTTGCAATTGCAACTTTATATCTCACAGTTACGAGTTTATAACTAAGAATTATGAGTTTATTTTTCCCTATTGGAACTTTATATCTCATAATTCCACCTTTTTATATCTTGGAATAGTAAGTTTAGATATATCATAAACAGGGTTAGAAATTAACTTGGAATTTTTAAGTTTCACTCACCGGTCAATTTGGCTACAAATTTAAGTTACCGGCCATTCAGGACTTCTACAAAAAAGAAAAAAGAAAAGAAATGAACCAGATTAACTATGTCACAATATATATATATATACAAATTTAGATTTCATACATTCATTTTTTATTCAAACTAAATCCTATCATCCAGCCATCTTCTCCCTTCCTCTTTCATCCTCATCCTTTTCACCAAAAATGTGTTTTAGGTGGATGGATCAAAACAGTACAAAGAACATCCACAAAATGTAGGATGTTGGAAAGTCTTTTCTGTTAACCAAATGCTTTTTAATCTTCGCTAATGCTTTAATGCAAATGAACAAGCACGCGGTTATTTGTTGCGTAGTGACGGTCAGATATGCGCAGATTCTGCTCAATGCGCTGTATTTAACATATCATGATGACTCATGAGTTGAGTACTTGCGCTAAATCGGCGCAGATTTGGCTTACACGAACTTCCCCAGCAAAGTGAGTAAGTTAATAAGTAACCCGCCAAATTGGCTAGTGATTTGACACTGGCAGGTGTTCATTTCAAACCCTGATCATAAACATGACAATTATGACTTAATTTCTTGTAATTGCAACTTTATATCTCGCGATTTTGACTCACAAGTGCACCTTTATTTCTCGTAATTGCAACTTAATATCTTGCAATTGCAACTTTATATCTCACATTTACGAGTTTATATCTAAGAATTGCGTCTTTATTTCACATAATTGCAACTTTTATATCTCTTTATTTTTCAAAATTGTGACTTTGTATCTCACAATTGCAACTTCATTTCTTGTAATTGTGATTTTATATGTCATCGTGACTTTCGTTTTGTATCTCACAACTGTCTGCTTTATTTATCTACTTTGAGCTGGAAATTATTTATTTTAAGAGTCTAATTTTCTTAACCTCTTAATCTGCGCCCCTATTTTTGAGAAATTTCTGAAAACGACATAGGCCTACCCAAATAAAAATCTCAGCAGCTCTTAAAACCATTTTGCACAGGAGCTCATTGAGAAACCAAGACATCGCTCGTCGTATGTAGAATGCCAGTACTCACAAATCACAACTGCCGTGCACCCCGCTGTTTCACAAATACGCATATTCAGTATGAAGAATGACCATGAAAAAGGATTTTCTTCTATTTGTTTTTCCTCTCTTCCTTTCCAGTCTTCCTCCCCATTTACCGCATCTCTCTGCCAGCTTCTGTTCTTTCATTTCCTCTGTGCGTCTCTACATTTCTTTATTTTCATCCTTGTCTTTTTCCCCGTGAGTGTACATTGAGGGCAGGTGAGTGTATCCGGTATCCATTCCTCCCCTTCTCTGTCTATTATCCTCATGCCAGATCTCACATGGGCTTCAATTATGAACAGATGCCAGGAAAGTGCAAGGCTCGCGCACACGCATGCACTGCAGAACCGTGTCCCACCTCGTCCTGTTAGTGCTGCTATAGGCTATGAATCTGTTTCTTGTCATGCAAGCTGAGAAAGAGGAACAAAGAGAGACTGGGGACCGTTTTCTAGCCTGTGTGACTGTCCTGGGACCCTGCCAGGTGCGACTGGCTCACGGACACCTGATGGCTGCTTGTTTAAAGCTAGTGTAACTGGCCTCAGACTGACAGAACTCAGAGATATGTAACTAAGATTTAGGAAGGACAGAGAGGAGACACGTGTTCACCTGGCTAGAGATTGATGACCGCAACGCTGCCAAGTACGATGTGTCCCTGGACTTTTTGTTGGTCCAGGAACAACATTGCAGCAAAGAAACTAACTCAGGATAAACATCAGGACATTGAAGTGTGAAGGAACAGTTCAGGTAGGGCTGGGCAATTATACTCAACAGAGTTGCGACCTTTTAATTTAGGGCCCCATGAAATCTGTTTTATTTTTCCCTAAATTATATTTTTTCCATTCATTTTTTCTAGATTTTATCCCTTAAAACTCATCTTTGATCACCAAAATTACATATACATAAAAACATTTTCTTCATGCCTTAAAATAGCTTGAATGTAACTCGAGACCCTTGCCTCATTTAGTATACCTGGTTCTATGAATATGCAAATGAGTCCCGCCTCCACTCACTCACTCAGCTCAGAGATCCACTCGTTGACGATCACACGTTGACCTGATTGGTTACAAGGTAGTTTGTGACGTCAGAAACACCAGCGATTTCAAACTGTGTTTTTGAGACTGTCTTTGGTTCACTGCAGTTTTAAGGAGAAAATACTCAGCAATGGTGTCGACTTTCACGTAAGCACAAATCAAGATAATGTCAATTCATATGCATGGTTTATTTTACCTCATCTAGTTTCCTGATTTATTATACTTATGATATAAATGAACACTCTCTACATTATGAAAAGTGGTCAAACAGGAAACTTCTCATAAGCTAAAACAGTGAAATTCCTAATATTAATTACAGTAATTCCAAATTATGATCCAAATTATGGGTGTTTAGGCTTTTTGAGAAAAAAAAAAAAAAAAAGGAGTGAATGGATTTTTGTCATTTTATGGTGGTTGTGTCCACACACTGCAAAGACACCTTTATATGCAAACACCATATAAAAGTTAATTTTGCGTCCGATGACCCCTTTAACATTTCTAACTCATTCTCACAGAACAATGATCAGAAAAACTCTATTTAACATACTTAAAGGGATACTCCACCTTTTTTTCATATTAAACTATGTTATTCCCTTAACTAAGACGAGTTGATACATACCTCTCTCATCTCAGTGCGTGCACTCAATCGCTCTGGCGCGCGGCGACACTTTGATAGCACTTAGCTTAGCCCAGTATATTCAGCAATGAATTTAACAGCAATGAATTTAGAAGCGACCAAACACATCAACGTTTTCCCTATTTAAAAACAGTTACACGAGTAGTTATACGACCAAGTAGGGTGACACAAAATAAAACGTGGCGCTTTTCTAAGCGGGTTAAAAAGGATAACTATAATGTATGGCGGAATAGCACTTTTGGGAGTACTTCGACTCGGCGCAGTAAAAAGTCACGCCTGATCCTCTTCCTCTCACTTCTGTCAATAGTGGGAAGAGGATCAGGCGTGACTTTTTACTGCGCCGAGTCAAAGTTTTTTTTAAATAGGGAAAACGTTGATGTGTTTGGTCACTTCTAAATTCATTGCTGTTAGATACCACTGAATATACTGGGCTAAGCTAAGTGCTATCAAAGTGTCACCGCGCGCCAGAGCGATTGAGTGCACGCACTGAGATGAGAGAGGTATGTATCAACTCGTCTTAGTTAAGGGAATAACATAGTTTAATATGAAAAAACGGTGGAGTATCCCTTTAAGCAGAGCTACATACCATTTACATTCTGCCAACGCGCAAGCCAGTGTCATGAATAAGTCAGTTTGACCTTTGAGTTTAATTCCACTAGGATCTATGCTTTTATACGAATACAGTATATGTAACATTTTAAAAGACATTAAGGTCTCTTGACATGATTCATAAAGTTATTGGATTTTTAATCAGGCACTGAAAGTAAGATTTGTTTCTGCTAATGGAATGACTTTGGTTTCCCCTTAACAACTCAGAAAACATTCACAATCACATAGCAGGGCTATTGCTTAGATTTTACACTCTAGCATCATGACAATGAGGTTTGCACATACTGTAAGCACCATTTAAAATCTAGCTCAAGTAATACAAACGAACATGTAATGTAATTATTACACTCCACAGTTAACTCACAAAGACCTCATGGTTACACACACAATTAAACATTGACAAAGGTGTTACGTTTGTTCAACAGTCTGGTTAATTATAACATTGGCCTTACTCAGTATGAATCCAGTCTTCATTAACTTGTCTCTCAAAAACTCTGACATGAGCTGCCGTATTATGTCATATTAATGCCATGCCATCTTCCTAGTTTTATCACAATTTACATTCATTAAACACTCAATTCCATTGAGAACGTCACACACGGCCCTGAATGCATGTTGACAGATGCTGTTATACTTCTCAGACGCTCTGAGTTTCGACAGGTGCCACCCCACCGCTCACCTGTCGGATTGTCTGTCGAAAACTAATTTGCCATCAGCAAAGTAATGAAAGCCTCATGAAGTTCGTGTTTAAAGATAGATTGCATTTTCCACCGCCACCGTTCTGGGATGCGTCACCACCACCGGGGTGTAAAGAAGAATTTAGTGTTGATGGGAAAGTGCGATGCTCACACATTTGAACACATGCAGTTCTGGGTGTGTGATCTTTATATGCGTGTATGTGTGTGTGTGTGTGAGATACGGCATCACCTCCTTGCATACGTTTTGACTCAATCGCATTTGTGAGGCATTTGAAGCGTGACTGGTGAACATAGACAGACACGAGGGTGATAGTGTTGTTCCAGAGACCCATTGCTTGTTGAAACTGAAAGAAAGAAAAACAATTCCCCCGTGTGTAGGAGAACTGACTGCTTTCACAGGATCTCTGTTGCTACACACACATTTTGTTTTTGGTAAATATAATGCGGATGGCAGTGACTAGTGGTTAGAAAACCTGGCCTCATATACGCGAATGGGCCTGTCATTTAATCTTTCTTAAACCCTGAACTCATCGTGCCATTGATGGCTGTTGACCTCATCTCCAGGGGTCGTGACCTGTAGCTGACCCTGGACTCCGACCCCTCTCTCTTCCAGCAGCATGATAATTACAGCCGTGATTTCATTACCGATACACAATTCAAAATGTCATCCGGTCTGAATGTAAATTAAGGCCTTTATTTTATTCTAAAATATAAAATGATTTGAAAACGTTATGTGTACAGTATGAGTAAATTTCACAAAATATTTATCATATTTCACACCAAAATCAAATCGAATATTTTGCATAGAGAAAATAAAGCCTATTTTGTGTTGTTATTATTATTTATTATTATTGATGCGATTATTATATTTTTATGGCTTTGCATGACATTTTAGTTGATTTGCAGGAAATTGAAAATAAATAAATAATAATGCCAACAACAACATCACAAAAATCTTAGTCACCATGAAATCAAAATTGACCATTCTTATTATTTTATTGAATTTATTTACTTACTTATTTTTTAATTCATGTGGCCTCGTAATTTGTTTATCAAAATAACTTTTCTCTGATGACGGGTTTACTGGCGTGAGGGCGGGGCAACCCATCACTCACATGAGATTTGAGCAATGATGAGCGATGATGTGTTTTGTGGGCGGAGCCAATAAAAGGATAAAAAAAGTAATTTTGAGTATATATTTCACAATTCGGACTTTTTTTCTTGCAATTCCGAGTTTATATCTCACAATTCAGACAGACGTCTGTATTCTATAAAAATGAAGACCATCTCTTTTTTTGCATTCTGACATCCAAAGGCACAATAAAACATTTGTTCTCTTATTCCGTGAATCTCGACCATTTTCCTCCACTTGTCATCACTGTTTTTGTGCCATCACAATGTGCGCGCATCTACAGCGAGGATGTGTGACGTCTGCTTCCAATGATCCATGCAATTCCCAATGGACAAAATCAAGTCCCGTCCGACATTTTTACTTGTTTGAGAAGCAGATACATCACAATAGGGAAGAAAAGACTATCGCAACTTCTGTTTCATGTGGTGTTTTGGTTTTGGGGGTAAATTATGACAGATTCACACACATATAGACAATATTGGGCATTGTGGAGAGTTATGTGCTAAACGATGTATATACAATTGAGTTATTTAGCAATCAGAAAGTTTGCTTACATGCCTCATTGGGTTGCACATGATATTTTGACACATATTGAGCCCGGAAGATCATGATGACATCCTGTCCAATTTGTCTATAAAGTCAATGTAGCTTATTACAGCACATGAGCGTTGAGCAATGATGACTGTAAAAGAACAGTGCTAGTGTGAGAGTGGATGAATTGTTGAAGGTGTGCAATCTGTATGTACGTTTGAAGCATCTTTGTGAAACAAAGCTCCCTCTGCCTCCAGGAGTTTGACAGCGGGAGAGAGTCTCATAATGCACTTCAAAGATTCTTTTCGCTGGTCACTTACTGAGAATAAGACAGATCAAACGTCGCTCACTCGAAATAAGAGAGAGAGAGAGAGGGCATTGCAGAACATTTCTTTATGTAATGTGCATCCTCTCCTGTTGCAGATGACCCATAAAGGGCCAACAGTGTGCACTTGTATGCAATGTGTGTGTGTGTGTGTGCATTGGTTTGTGTGTTGCAAATATCAAAGAGGTTGTGTGGCTCTCTGGCTCTGCACTGATGTCAGTCCTCTCTGGTGTAAACCGTTACCTTTGATGGCTGATTCTTATCCACCGAGAATCGCCAAGCATCCCCAGCTCTGAACTCTCAGTCTTTGGCTCAGTGCAGTGGACATGTGAAATAAATGTAATGTGTCTTGGGGACGTCGGGCAGCTTTGTTTCTGTCTCGGACAGTATCTTCCTTGTCACCATCTTGAGTGGTATCGTCAGTCATAGTCCAACTCTCCCTCCCCAAACTAATTGCTCCGTTCTATTCACCCACTTACATCAATCTTTTATTTTTTTCCCTTGTTCTCCACGTTTTCCCTTATCTTATCTGCCAGCGTGACTGTTAAAAGACACTTTGGCAAAATGCCAAATCAGTCATTACTGAAAGAAGACCAGAAAAAGGCCAATTGAGACTGATGGTTTTTAGAACACCATTTCTCCAAGTTATTCGAGCAAAAAAAGAAAAAAGAAAAAAACAAGCATAACTGTTTTTGGAAGAAAGAGCTTTGAGAGTTAATGTTCATGAAAAAAATTGCACATCCTTCGTTTTCTTAAAAAAAGGAAAAGTTGACACGCTTACATGAAGGGAAATGAGGATGAATTTTGGAGGATTTAAAAGCAGAAATGTAAACTTGTAATTTTGTAAAAACATACATTTCTCTGTTAAAACATGTATTGTTTGAGCTGTAAAGCGGTTTAAATAATATTGCGGTTGTTTTAGGGATTATGGTTTTACACAGAATATAACTTCACACAGAAATCATGTTAAAACATATTGTTTATGCCAATGAAACAGTGAGAATTTTAAAATGTATGGATTGGCCCCATTCACTTCCATTGTAAGTGTATCCCCCTTTTTTAAAGTCCCCCTGTGGTCAATAATTGTATCCCCTAAAACTCATCTTTGAACACCAAAATGACATTTAAAATTTGATCCACTCGCTCAGTCCACTTACTGAGGTAAACGCTACACAATGGTGTCGCTCTTTACAATGTCGGACACATAACGGTAATTAATATGATTAGCCTTTTGCTTGACTTTCAAACAGCTAATAATGTGTTGCTTATGTTACACAAACCATGTTCCCGTTCGCCATCTCAGAGTCAGACGACGGCCTTCTAACAATCAGAAACGCTTTTTATACAACTCTTATAATTCTTATAATTTATCATGACATCGTAATATACATCATACAGCCGCTATATTGCTAAATCAAGCAATTGATATAAATCTATATTGATATTTTTCATTTCAACAGAAAAATATACCGGGTCTTCTTTTGAGACTCCCCTGCTTCAGAGCGATCATAGCTAAAGCTCACCGGCACGTTGACCTGATTGGTTACAAGGTAGTTTGTGACGTCCAAAAAAATCCAGTGATTTCAAACCGCGTCTTTGGAGTTTTAAAGAGAAAATACTCAGCAATGGTGTTGACTTTCTAATTTGTACATGGTTTGTCTTAAATCATATTAAAAACATTACATAGACATATAAACAACATTAAAAGCTTGATTTTCACCACAGGTGGACTTGAGGAAATAAGAGGGATGAGTAGAAATATATATATTTTTTGTTCTAATCAACATTATGCCACAAAGTCGTCATGAAACGGAGGTTGCGATAGTCTTTTCTTCACTATTGTGACGTACAGTATATCCGAGTGAAACGGCTTCTCAAACAAGAAAAAAGTAGGGCGGGACTTGATTTTGTCCATGGGGAATTGATTGGATGGTTGTGGTTTGCTATTGGTTGATCTCATGTGAGTGACAGGTTGCCCCGCCCTCGCGCCAGTAAACACATCATCAGAGAAGAGAAGTCGCTGCAAGAGGGAGAAGTTATTTTGATTAGAGATTACGAGCGCATAAAAAAAATAAAAAAAATCAATTTTGATTTCACTGCGACTTTAAATAGTTTGCCAGTATTATAGTTGAATACAGTCATTCCAGTAAAGCCATGCTGACTCTGACTGTGAGATTGTAGATAAATAATTGTCTGGAACATTTGGGGAACTGCCTCTGTTGTTTTCTAGTGTGTATGGCCTTGTAAGGTGGGAAACTGCTGCAAGTCAGGCCAGTAAAGTGTCTCCCTCCTGCTGTGAATGAATCCTCCTCTGCCCAGAGCAGATGTTTCCGCTGCTTTCACAGATTTAGACACACCTGCTGCCTTCAGCTTCAGTTCAGGTTAAGGTGAGTCCGGTCTGCATGAGTTTAAGATCTCCTGAGTGTTGTCTGGAGACTGGATAAAATGAGATCTATTTCTGTATAACTAACTGGATGTGTTTCAGCTGCGTCTCACTGAAGCCCATGGACTCGCATCGTTCTGTAGAGAAGAATTAGAAAATATTACCACAAAAGTGCTGGGATAATTTTTGATAACTTGTGTTTATTTGCCTTGTTTCGTGAGTGTAGATATTATAGTGTACTGCAGTTTGTGCAACTGGAGCAAAATCAGTGATTTATTGTTATTAAATCAATAAAATCAAACTGCTGCACTGATTAAGGCTGTTGAGTAGTGGAATATTGTGAAATAATTTGTGCTTGACCATAATATCAGGCAATTTTCATGTCCCCATTCATCACTATTACATTTTTTTAATGGATTATAACATAGAAAATAAAGTATTTTAAATAAATTTAAAATAAAAATGTTTCTTTCTTTTTGAGAGAAATTATTTTATTCAGCTGAGATGTGTTAAATGTTAGAAAAGATTTCCACATTTTGAATAAATGCTGTCCTTTTTAACTTTTTATTCATCAATAAATCCTCAAAAAAATATCACAGGTTCCAAAAAATGATTAAGCATCACAACTGTTTCCAACACTGAGTGTTAAATCATCATATTATAATGATTTCTGAGGGATCATGTGACACTGAAGACTGGAGTAATGATGCTGAAAATACAGCTTTGATCACAGGAATAAATTATATTCAAAATAGAAAACCATTATTTAACATTTTAATAACATATTTCACAATATTACTGTTTTTACTGTATTTTTGAGCAAATAAATGAGGCTTGATGAGCACAAGAGACTTCAAAAACTATTTGTTTTTTAGTTCTTGAATTTTTTTAGGCACAAATGGCACCGTTTACCAAAGATGCACAACAAACCGATAGTCCAACAAAGATGTAAAAGAGGATCCCCATCATCCAGCGGTTGACATCGGGTCATGGTGAACAAGAGGGGGTTCTGTCACTTTAAAATGCCCTGACGTCATTCTGATGCAGAACCGAGGATGACCTCGTGCGCAAGGAAGGAGAGAAATCAAACGTATCATATCATATATAACATTCAGCCTTGGTTTTTGTCAGCACCACTACAGTGGTGATGGTGTGTGTGTCCATCAGAGCTGTATGTAACGCATAGGAATGCAGCAGGGATGCTGAGAGTGGTGTGTGTGGATGCGCGCGTTGTCACAGCGACAGACCAGCTTGGATACAGAGCGTCACAGAGATTGTGAACGCGCACAAGAGAGAGAGAGCGCTAGAGAGAGACGGGCAATCAAAAATCTCACAGCATCTCATCTCTCCCGTCGCACAAGCTCCCGGAATCACGGGAAAACGACAGCGGAGCCGGTGAGCACCATGACCGCCTTCAGTAGCCGGGATCAGACGCTCGAGAGACCGATAGATTAAACTCGAGACTTCGCTGCCGAAGTCAGCGCGTCAAATCGGCGTTTGTAGCCGGAAAACCGTCAAATATCACGAAAGAGAGTCTTGCTTAGACACATAGAGGGGAAAACAGGTCATATAAGTGAATTCGTGTTTATTTCGTGTTTTCTCTCTCTCCATATGCGCTATTAAGGGAGAAGCTGACAAGCTTTTCAACGGACAAATCCAACTAGACTTCATTTACGTAGACGTTCCGTTGATGGAGCGACGCGCGTGCACGAATCTTCACTTTTGAAATCGTTTTCTGTGAATGTGTGTTATGTCGGGGTGTTGTCGGGAGAAACCGTGAAACATTTGCTGCTGTTCTCGGACAACGGAGAATCGTGTGGTTTATTCCGAGCTCAGGCTGATGGAATTGCGCTGACCAACGACTGACAACACAGGGAAATACCCATAGATCATCAATTCACAGACCTCGGATTTCTGCCTGCGGCTCATTCCCAGCCAGGTAAAGGTATTTCTATGGTTCATTTATTAATTGCGAGGCTGTTTTATAGTCAAGCAGGGTCAGTTGGAATAGTGCATAAAATGTTGTTGGTATAAAGGGAATTAAATGACCATGTTTTGCTGTTTAAACTGTGTGGTGCTGCAACCTGTTCTGAACCCTTTTCCGAAATGCTTCTTCCCCGCGCGTTTCAATTGGGGCAAAACGTGCACGCGCGGATGGTGCTGTCGCGTGTATCATATGATTGTGTGTGTCGGGAAATAAACGTGCATATTGACCCATTTTAATATACGCATTAATCATGCTTTAATGTTTTCTTTCCTTATTGGCCAAAGCAGATTCATTTTTATGCCTATCCCCATTCCCCCCTAGTTTTGTTAGAAACCAGACACTTTAAAAAAATTTTTTTAGCATTATGTCTCAAACTTTGATATGATATTCCCAAACTTAATCTAGCATAGAAATTGTAAAATGAAAGTAAAATGAATGTCAATTGCAAAGAGTATACCAACGCCACTGAGTTGTAACACCAACAGAATTTTTTTTGTGATCAAATATAGGCTACTGTTTATATATTATATATACATGTTTAAGCCATCATCAGATTAAAAACAGCAAGCTGTAATCGGAGCCAAATTCAGAAAAGTATTAAAAAACATATAAGCTGACAGTGTCATCTTTATGGGCCCAGTAAAGTACAGTTCACCCTGATATATAGGCTATAATGTTACATATATAAAAGACAGATAACATGTTTATATATGAAATGCTTGTTCATTAACAATATATCAAATCCATTTTTATGTGTGAATTTTGTAGTTTCTTATACCTCAAAATTGGTCCTTTATATTTGTACACAGAGACATCAATATTTTACTGTCACTTAGGGAGGGTGTGATCATGTGTAGTGAGTGATGTCATCCCATCTATTCTAGTCCATGAATAATTTGTTAAATTGATGGTGTTGCAACACTGGCCAGTCTCCCCTATACACGTATTGGAAATATCAACAATATATTGTCTCATTTCTTTTCTTATATTTGAAAGGGCTTTGACGTCATAAAGCATGAAAATGAGATTATCAAAGAATCACTCTGGCCCCCAGCATCCTTCTCTGTCCTCCTGCAACACACACACACACACACACACACACACACACACACACACACACACACACACACACACACACAGGAACATAAACCTATCACCGTATATCAAAGACAAGTAATCGCTGGTTCACTGATGTGCCGAACATCTGATGGGAGGAGAGGTTGAAGCAAGAGCAGCAGTTACCCCACACACACACACACACACACACACACACACACACACACACACACACACACACACACACACACACACACACACACATAGTCTCAAAGAATGGGCCACATTTATATGCTATCCTAGTATGGCCATTCCAAACCTAGTGGATAGCAGAATTGAGAAGAGACAGAAGCGCTCTGTTCTGTGAGCAGGGAATGCTGATCTCTCTCTCTCTCTCTCTCTCTCTCTCTCTCTCTCTCTCTCGCTCTCTCTCTCTCCATCCCTCTCTCTCTCTCTCTCTGTCTCTCTCTCTCTCTGTCTCTGGCCCAAATAGCAGATATGGGGCTCACTGTGTCATTTGGGAGCAGCGTAATGGATGGGAGCAACTGTGTGACTGTCCTTGTGTTGGACTGGTTGGTTACTATAGCCTAGATGTTCATTTTTCCACTTGCTGCAAAGCCGTAGACTTTAAACTGTGGGTAGCTTATACCGAACAACACCCATTTGTGTTCATTGATATAATGTCATAGGCTAACCATTACATTGTTGTTATAACTTTTTCGTAAGACTTTCCACTAGATGTTGGAACATGGATGTGGAGATTTGCTCCCATTCATAGTCTCAGTGAAGCACTGATGTTGGGCAGGGGTTTCTTCCAAATCATCCTAAAGTTCTTCAGTAGGGGTTTAAGGTTTGGCCAACATATCCTTTAACTTTAGTCAATTTTTTTTTTTTTTTTAGCGTTATTTTTTAGTCAGTTTATGTCTAGTCTGGCCTAGTCTGGATGCAATATGTAGATGTGCCATTTCAGCTTTTTGCTGTGTGTGTGTGTGTGTGTGTGAGTGTGTGTGTGTGTTAGCAGCAGCAGCAGCAGACAGCATGTCTTGTTTATTCACGCAGAAGCAGCGGATCAATGAGCACTAATTGATTTCAGTGAACTGATTAAAGACAGGGAGGCAGGAGGCCACATTGTTGGAGGATATACGAGCATGTGTGCATGTGTTTTATGTGTGTGATGCCTTGATGGAGTGTAGACTCTGTGATCTCACAAGATGGAGAGACCAAACATATGGGTGTAGATGCGCACAGAAGTGTGTGTGTGTGTGTGCTGGTCTCGTACCCTGTAACAGATGGGCTGAACTGAGCCAGATAAGGAGTTGGACACCAGGCTCTTGAATCTCCATGTGTTCATTTGATAGTTACTGATTTCTGTGTACTAATACTAGGACTGAATACGCCGTGTTTACCTCAGCATTCGTTCGCTTTGCCCAGAATCTGTTCATTCAGAGCAGCTCCTCGGATTCGTTTATGCTCGAATGAGGCTGTGATGTTATGTGTGTGTGTGTGTGTGTGTGTGTGTGTGTGTGTTGTATTGTCATGGTTGAATTAAGCTGAGGGATAAAAGGTAGGGCTGTCAAAAGGTCAGATTTGATGGTTTCTCCTGGTTCATGTCATTTCTGTCTGCTTCTGTTGTGTGAAGGAAGGGGGCTTACGTCTACAGAACCTATCCAGGTGTTTAGTGGTCTTGGATTAGAGCTGTGTGATGTTGGGATGTAAGGGATAGAGATCGAGGGAGAAAGAGAACGAGATAAAAGCAGGATTCCCTCACATCCTGGATTCTCTCTGGTCATGCATCTCAGAGCTTTAAGTCAATGCTGGCCATCATGTCACCACTCGGCAGCCATTTTAATGAGATCTGTGTCCTCACCAGGGTGTGATGGTCCTCCTGTCTCTTCTGGTTTGTGTGTTTCCCTCCCTCCCCCTCGGATAGATTGCTCTATTCTTTTTGTTCACAGCACCTCACTTATCTCTCTCTCATAGGCTCTTGTTTTAAGGTTAGAGGAAGGTCAAATGCTCAAAAGAATCACATTCACACACACACGGCTATCATGGTGTGTGAAGTATACTCACGCATCTGTTTTATAAAACAGACCAGTGAAGAGGGCCAAGGGGATTAAAGACATGAATGGACACACACATAGACTTACACACACTCGCATTCACATCCCTCGGTGTGTGAGGCACCTGTTGGGATGCAGGACTTAAAGGTGTAGCAGCTCTCCAAAATGATACATTTCCAAACACGTTTCCTGCAGAATTCTGTTAAATAAGAAGTTTGGGGTCGGTCAGATTTTTTTGCGCCATTTAGGAGGAGAGAATAAGTGGTGAAGAGATAACACCCATAACACCACCAACATAAATTACACACTTTTCAAACTACGCAAGCATGACTATGTTCACTGTTTTGCTTTAGTAACAGTTTCATATTAAATCTAAAAGTGGAATCTATTAGACAGTGGCTGTCAAAAGCTGTCAAATGCGGCTTTAAACGGCTCTGGCCGTGCTAAACGAAACGCTATTGGCTATTTTTAAAAAGGGGGAGGGGCTGTTCGATATGTCCCGCCCTGTCTTCCTGTTTCAGTGGAAATTACTTCAACGTATTGAATAATGCTGCGTGTTTCAAGGCACTTCAGTGCGCCTTTAATGATAATAATAAAAAAAAAACATAGTTTATCACCAAACCGGTTACTGTTTCATCTCTGATATACAGTATATTTATAAATGTGATGCACATTTCCACACATTCCTACCGCCCACCTCGTCTCCCATAGTCAACCTACAAATTGCTTATTTTTAGCTGTTTCTGCATTGGAATAGAAGTATTTTGACATAAAAAATACACACTTTACCTTTAACTCCAAGTTTTTTGTGGCAGATTTGTCAGCTCCCAGAGTGTGTTTGATGGGTCGGATAAGCAGCCGGAGCAGATCCCAGGTTTCCAGGGCATGACGCTGTTAAACTCGTTCAGTGTTAATAAGAAGCATCTAAAAATATAAACACTGTTGGTGAAGGTGTTAGGGGACTTTTCTTGCTTTTATGTTTAGAAATCTGTTTAAAATGGAGTGTTTAATTCATCATCTGCTGTTTGTTAATTCTATCCATCCATCTAATGGAAATCGTTGCAGGTTGAACTCATAGGTGTCGCTGAGGTATCGATAGAGATATCTCTTAAACGCATCGATCTGCATTGATATTCTGTTTAGTCACCGGCATGCATCACGTGACCAGCGCAGCAAGGTCACTGCTCGTCTATGGCCTGATTTCCTCTTCCTGCTGTTCAGGGGATTTGAGTAAATCCGCATTGCACGATGACGCTCAGCTAGATTAGTATATTTATTATGTAAGACACGCGCACACACGCGCACACACACACACACACACACATACACACACACACAGAGACACTTTATATCTATAATCATATTCCGTCAAATATCAGGGATATAAATAGAAGCGTTTGCTGCTAGTCTATCCTCGAATGGAATTCATGCAATGCATTCACGGGATGAAATGAGTTGAGTGGGCTATTGCACCATTTCCTTCCTGTTTTGTTAACATATACACACACACACACACAGAATGAGACTATTAAGCCAAATGGCTGCTCTTATGGCAAGTGGGTCCTGACTACTCCTGGTAAAACTGTGAATTCTGGGAAACAGATATATTTTGAGTGTTCATGCTAAATTGGTTGCATCAGTCTGATGGACACCATAATATCAAGATATTGTATCTCCTTTAATTCCCTTTTTTTTCTCTCTCTCTCTCTCTTCACGTCTCTGTCCAATCAGGGTGTTTGTTCAGATGGCGGTGTGTTTGTATGTGTGTGTTTTACTGTCTGCTCTGGATGCCTGGGTCTATCTGTGCCCTTGTCTGAATGTTAATGTATAATAGGCGTTAGACAGCACACAGTAAGTGCTAACATCATAATAGCCTGTGATATGACAACCGACCATCACAGGCAGGTTGCAATAATGAAGCACTCAACATGAGGGGATTTCGCACCGGAGGAACGTTTCCATAGTTCCTATTACTATTGGCAGAAGTACCTGCACCACAGGAACTAGGAACGATTTTAGCTAAAGCAGCGCCTTTTGGGGGGACCCTGTTTACACCTGGTATTAAGATGCGTTTTGGTTGATCAGATCACAAGTGGACGACACTAAATACAGGTATAAAACGTTCTGAGCTTGCCCACTTTCCACCACTTCCAAATTAATTTGAAGACGCATTCGACCGGATTGCTTAGTGTTAACACTCATGTGATCGAACGTGTTCAAACAGCCACAAAAGACCGTCTACTCTCCGTCTACTGACCTCATGCATAACATGGGAAGCGGCTAGACAGGCGGTATTTAAACTTTGTCGGCTGGAGACCCAAGTTTGGTTTGAAGATCAAAAACATACCAAGCACAATGTTCTCTCACCATTCCTGATTTCTAACACACACTCACAGCATTCGGCTGGTCTTGGGACTGTCAGAGCAGGAACTAAAGCTGATGCTCTCTGTGTGTTTTTCCGTCGTCTCCCGTCGCGTTCATATGTAAATTATACAAGCTTATTTTGTCCATTAGATCGAAAGATAAAAAAAAAAAAAAAAAAACCCATACATTTACCTGCCCATAGACACTCCCCTTGAAGAAATCAGGACAGAAGTGGTTGAAAGTGGGCAAAAGAGACGGATTAAAACACCAGTAAATGGGAATGTGTCTCCCTCGTCTACTTGTGATCCGATCGACCAAAACTCACCTTATTACCAGGTGTAAACAGGGCCTAAATGAGCTCCTACTTCAGAGTAGTGTCTAACCCAGCACAACTGGAACTACCAGTGACGTAAGTATACGTTGATTGGCCGTGAAAACCCGTGTAAAAAGCAGCATAAACACACAGTTTACATATACTTACTCCACAAACTAACATACAGAAAGCTAAGTGAATTTTCATCTCTTAGCCCTCCCTTTTGCTCTTTTAATCGCACAACAAAAACACAGCTCTGATCACAGCGTTGTCCATCCTCCAGTTGATTGAGTTGTTGAATGCCGCATGGTTGGCCGGCTTATGTCACTCCAGAGTTCCCATTGCCGGTGCGAATGCGACCAGGAAAATGACCCCAGGGGAAAATAAAAGTTCTCGGCGGACCGTCCTGGTGGCTGGTTCCTATAATTGAGTTACTTTAACTACCTGGTGAGAAAGACCCTATTCTGTCTGGTATTATTATTATTTTCTATTATGTTTCTCCCCAGCCTTTTCTCTCTCTCTCCTAACATCAACATGAAATGCCATTTTCGCTTTACTTTAATAATCGGGCATATTTCTGAGTCAAACAGGATTGTGATCTGATTGAATTGTGAAAACAATCTGGCAGACATGGGTTTAAAAATAAGGAGATGCTAAACAAAAAGTAATTTCAAAGCTCATATTACTTATGATGAAAAAAAGACAATTATAAACTAATAGGGTTGATTTTTCACAATATATTTCTTGATATATTCTGGTTCTTCTCACAGTATTGCACCTCGGATACTATTAGCAATATTCTAATTTATTTCTGTGTTTATCTGATGTCATTTTCAACAGTTCCATTATTAAAGCAGGTCTGCTTAATAAGCGTATATGGCGGAAGTATAGTATGATGAGGTAGTTGGTGATACCAAACATGATGTTGACATGCATATACGTTTGTATAATTTCTCGGATTCTGTTCCATTTCATTCTGTTAGCTTCCCCGCTCTTTCTTCCTCCACGTCTAGAGGCATTTCCACGCTGAGGACATGCCTGTGTGTCTCTGGCTGGCTGGTTATGTAGGTTAAGGAGGGTGACGGAGGCATTGAGGACTGAGCGCTGCAGTGCTGCACTTTGGGAGGATGATGTGATGGCTAGAGCCCCTCACTCTCTCTCTCTCTCTCTCTCTCTCTCTCTCGCTCTCTTCCGTTCTCCCCCTTCCTTTACCCCCCTCTCTCTCTCTCAATTTCTTTTTTTCTTCTTCAGTAAAGCCCTGCTGGTCCAAATACTCCTCTGCAGTGCAGAGTTGGCCACTTGACCTGTGTCAATATTAGAGCCCAGCAGCTGGTCCTAGATCAGTGCAGCAGGTGTACTGGTTGAGCCTAATATGAAAGTACTAGAGAGGATGGAATCAAGGATCTGCACTCAAGCCCGGATGCACTATGCACTCTTTCTGAAAGCACGCTTTTATTCCCCCATTTCTCTCTCTTACTTTCTTTCAGACTCTAAAACAGTGTGTGGCTATTCTTTATGGCCATTGGGTCTTGTCAAGAACATTGTCTGTCATATTTCATGCTAAGATCAAAATAGGTAAGAAAAAATATATTTTGCAAAATGTACATTAGGTACATAAGAGTTTTTGCAATTGCAAAAGTAATGATTGAAATTGTAACTTAGTAACATAGTATTTGTTGCATTGAATTTATGCTGATAATAACAAAATTAAATTGCTGTACAGTGATAAAAACACAAGTATTTTAAAATTGTGATTTGACAAAAGGAGGATTTTCAGCCGTTTGTAAGATATATTATTTTATATAAATGTATATTATATATTTAATTTTAAATTATGTAAGCAATAATAAAAAAGTGATTATATTTTTAAAAGGCACTAAAATATAATTTTCTTTTTTATTTTGATTTAGGGTGAATTATTTCTCTGCCATAAGAATGAGAGGAAAGAATAGTGAGCGATCGCCGGTGTTTTTTTTGTTCCCCCCTTTTTGTTCATTCTTTTTACTGCCACAATCAATGGTGAAAAAATCCACACCGAGCCAAGACTGAGCAAAAGAGACGGAGGGTAGGATTCAGAGAGAAAATTGGAGGGAGGGAATTAGGTGAGCTCAAGTCCCCAATAAAAAAAAAGAAAAGAAAGCATAACACGGTTTTCTTGGCCGATTGTGCTTGTCGAGCTGTTCGTCTCTTCCTCCTTTTTAAGCGCTGGGCGTTGTGTTTGGTGCGCTGCCATTTTTCACGTGAAACAGTGGCTTTTTCAAGATTCATTAATCAGTAGGCTCTTTCTTTCCCTCAAGGCTGAATCAATCATTCAGAAAAAAAGAACAGAAAGCGGAAAAAGATGGGCGGATACGGTGAGTGCTTGTATAGATGAGTTGGCATCATGTTAAAGGTTCCCATAGTCACTTCACTCCATAGAGTCTAGTTGTAAGTATAGTGTAATAATTGCAATGTCAATAGTTACTGAATAAAAAAAAAAGCCATTTGTCGTGCTCTCGCTGTTTGTACATTTGCTTTGACACACAAAGCTCTGGTGCTTATGTAGATAATTCAAGTTTGAATCTAGCATGCAGTGTTTCCTAATTGCATCCACCCTTTTTTGCCCTTCAATATACTATGGAATACATTTTCTTTACTTTCTAGAGATAATGAGCAAAACTCTAGAGTTGTGAGTGGTTACCAGGGCATTTCTATGTTTGTTGTTACGAGATTCTGATTGGTTTTTAATATGTTGCTAGCTGGTAGAAGAGTAGGGCATTCTGGGCAGTTTCTTGGTGGTTATTGGCCAAAATCAAAAGAGCCCAACCCCTAAGTTTCTATGATATTAAATATATCCTCATATCCTATATCCTGTCCTCCCTTAAATATCGATGGAATTCTGTTGGATTTTTTAAAGGGGTCATGACATGCAAAATTAAATTTACCTTGATCCTTTGTGCCATAAAAACATCCTGCGAGTTTTATTGCTCAAAACATCCTCATCATCATTATTATCAAATCATTTATTTAACCAAGCTCCAAAAACAGCTTGTTTTGATATTGAGGGATTTGTGACATCACATGGGCAAATTCATTTGCATATGACTGCCTCCAGAGCAAGACATCGATGAAGAGTTCTACATCATCTCCTCATAGGCTCCGCCCACTGGCGTTCAGTCACTTAACGGCTGACATTTTCCTACACTGTATGTGAGCGTCATGTCAAAAACATAGAACCCATTATAATCTGACGCTGTCTACACTGATACAGTTTACAGATGTGTGTTTCTGACACTTGAGTCTGTCGACAACAGGACAAATGGACGAGTGAAAGAACGTTCGCTTTGTCTCGTCCAGTTTAAACAGCTCACTTGGGTCTCTATAGAGACTTCAGAAGGATCCCAGTTTCAGAAAAAAGTTGGTGGTTTATTTTAATGGCGTCCCGGAACACGTCAGAGAGCATTTTGTTTTGTAAACGAGGCACAGTGTAATGGAGAAGTGAAAGTGTAATGGAGAAGTGAAAATGTAAATGTAATTACTTTGGAGGGGGAAGCACATTATCATTAGCAAGCACCACTCTTAAAAAAGGCAACAAAGCCTGCCAGCCCCCCCCACTCAAAGAAAAGCCATTTACCCGCACTAGAATAATGGGCACCTGGCAGTTGGTTGTGGTGCATCAGATATTGCAGGTTGTTCTTTCAGCACCACCAATTTCAGATCGACAGTCTTTTGGGACAAACTGTGCTGCATCAGAGACATAGACACGTTAACACCTTGCTGGGCAGCGGAGGATGTTAATGTCACTCACTGACAGGCTCATGGGATAGGCACATAATATGTTGCAGCTTTTTTTGTTCACAGCACATGGTCATAACCCAGTGAAGTGGGATGTCTCTTGTGCAATCCCATATAACACCAGAGACGGGGTGATACGAGATTAAACTACCTTCCTCAAGTTCCAAATCCAGGGACACTTTTTGGGAACCAAGAAGGAAAATTATGAGCAGAGGAATAAATGCAAGTCAGCAGGATTCTCCCTTTAAACATTACAGATAATATCTGAAGTAACAATTTATTTACATACATATATAGTAAAACTAATCCTGTGAGACTGAAACACTGCAAATCGGGTTATTTTAGGTCATTGTTTTGGCTGTAAATCAATAGCTGCGTTTCCATTACAGATTTGCAAAAAACTTGTGCGATATTTTCTAAATGTCGATAAAAAACTGTTGCGAAATGACGGCTTTTCCATTAACTGATGTTATGCGACTAAAGCATAAGTATATCTCAGCCACCGCACTAGCCATTATTTTTAATGGAAGGAGTCGTGGCGTGTTATCCAAGCATTAATGATAAGGAAAGCCTCTTATACTTGTTAGCGGCACATATGAGGTGTTTTTGGGTGTTTCTCCCTCATATCTGCTTCGAGGTCTTTTTGTGGCATTTCTTTGTTGTTTTAGAATCCAGTATTTCCATAATACTTTTGTCGTTTATGAGTTTAATAAAGAACTCTGTCTCGTCTTCTGTCCAAACATACCGCATCATCTTTAAAGAATGATCGACTTTTGCAGTTTTTTGGGAAATATTCCTTTTTTTAATTGCCTGAAAAAACACCTCATGCGAGCGTAAAAACTTTTTTGCGATATATGGGAGTCTTTGCAAAGTTGACGTGTTTCCATTTGGCGTATTTTCAATTTGCGCAATTTGAAGGGTAATGGAAACGCGGCTAATGATGCTGTCTGTCGGTAGGGAATAGTAAGATAGCCGCCCGAACACTTCCGGAGGCTTCAATGCCTGATGGCAGTTTAGAACGCAATTAACAATCCGGCCATTTATATAAGTTAGTGGATGAGGACAGATTCCTTGCAAATCATGCCTTTCATCTAGAGAAAGAGGAATCACAAGATCCCGCTCTCTTTTTCTACATTGTAAAATATCCAGCCCATTTTAATTGCGTCCTTAAATTATTTTAAATCATAGTGGTGCCAAAGTTATAACCTGCAGCGATAAGTTCTATACTGGTTTGACCTATATTTAATTTAACTACTTATGGATACAATCAATTGGAAATACTTTTAATTAAGTAGTAGTGTCAGAAATGATTTATATTGTAATATTTAATAATGAATATGTTATTACATAACATAATGATGGAAACATCTTTGTATTGATCTTGTTTTTTGGGGGGAAGGTTTTTCTTTCTTTCTTTCCTTCTCACACACCGTTTGCCCATTTGAATGATTGAAACCTTAAAATATAATTCCTTGTTAGTTAATCACACAGAGATGAAAGGAAATAGAGGTGGCAATCTCAGAGCTTTCAGACATAATGAATCATTTGTAAGCCCCTCTTGAAGCCGTCAGATGAAATGTCAACCGCTTTCATATTAATTCCAGTGCCAATACTGCCCATGTAAACAATGTTGTAATTGTAGAAGACTACATTTCCCATGACCACCCCTCATTCTTGCAGCTTTTCTTTGCTCTTTCACCCCTCTTCTCTCATTCACGCTGCTCAGTCTCTCTCTGCTTAATTAACCATTGATCAGCATGCTCATAAATTAGGCCTCCAGAGAAGGGCTTTCTAAGCCTCCTACTTGCTACTTCATCCATTCTTCCTTGTAATTCAATAGACAGGACTCAAACCACTGCGTTTAACCACAGATGTGTCATTTTTAATGGACCGGGGGACATTTTTCACTTCCTTAACCTTTTCTTATTGTCTTTTTAAAACCTTGTTTGCTATTTGTAGATGCATGCACTTTCCTGCGGGGCCATAAAAGGTTAATCAGCAATGTTTCCATTTATTTCTTCCGCTGGGATGGGGGGGTTGAGGTTTGAGCTTCAGTCTAATTAGGATAGACTGGTATCCCATTTCCCAATCCAGCCCACTTCCCACTTAACCATGAGCATATTCTTCACACACACACATACAGGCTGTGTCAGAACCTAATGAGCCAAGCCAGTTGCTAAATGGATCAGGACCACGAACATGTGTCTGTGGGGGCAATCAGCAGACATGATTTAGTGGGACGAGGCCTCCCTGAGCCACCGAACTCTGGGTTTAGCGCTCAGGCGTCCTCAGAGGGGAGTGCAGCACTGTGAAGCACATTAGCATGTTCATTTCACCATGTCTCTAATAAGCTGAATACATGACAGTGTTGCTGTGATGTATGGATGAGTTATTTTGTTCAGTTTTGCGAGGGAAATCTCGCAATGACATCGAGTGTCGTTTATCGTAGTAAATATAATGAGTCAGGCATTCAAATAATTTGTATTACCTTGCTGTAGTGCATATGCTGGAATTTATTTATTTATTTTTTTTTTTTTCATTTGTTTCTCTCCTTTCTCCTGCAGAAGGATTTTATCTGGTGTACAAATGAGGGCGGTTCAATGAAAGCTAATTGAGTTGCCTCACTCATTGATAATTTTGTGACTCCAAGGAGCAGTTGTTCAGTTATTGAGTGTGTTACGCCACGCTTACACAACAAATAGACTTGTTTTTCCTCCTTATTATTGAGATTACAGATGTTTTGTACCCCTCCCATATGTTTTTTATATTGTTGGAAGTTAAAGGGCTATATTTAAGAATCTTTTTGTATTGCCAATGTGTGAATAGCTTGTAATGAATCTTTAAAAAACGAGACCTTCCCCGACTTCCAAGGTTGTTTATGAAAACCAATACTGATGTTTGGACTTGGGTCGGGTTTGCCGGAAAAATCCAAAGGATGAGTTTACGCTCCCGAGAGCCTCTCTTCTGTTCTATGACACATGATACAAATTATTAAAATACAATGTTCAGGATAATGCTGAAAGAGGATCATGTGACACTGAAGACTGACGTAATGATGCTGAAAATTCAGCTTTGATCATGAATAAATTACATATTAATATTACAATAGAACACATCTTTAATACTATTTTGCAGTATCACTCTTTTTACTGTATTTTTGATCAAGTAAAAGCAGCCTTGTTGAGCATAAGAGGCTACCTAAAAAAATTTTTTTTTTTTTAAATCTAACTAACCCCAAACTTTTGAGATGTAGTGTATGTAAAGCATTCTTGTTTAAATTTGGGTCTCCCAAATGCATATGTAAATTATATTATATAACTATGAATGATTGTATGGTTCGCTACATTTTATTACTTGCGTTGAGCATTGTTTCCCCCTTCTGTCCTCAACCTCATCAGAGCAGACAGGTTGAGAACCACTACTGTCGCGTATGGATGTTTTGTCTTAGCCATAGGTGGGTTCTGGCATATACAAGAAAAAGCAAATCAACACCATACACTGGGTGTACATGCACATTTCCACCTGGTTGATTTATGGCAGGGGCAAAGAAGCTAAATGAAATCTGTCAAATGAAGTCAGCATCACAGCTTTTAGTTGTGTTCAGTCTCTCATCTTTCTAGAGCAACACAGTGGAAAACTCATGATGTTATTTTACACAGTGTAACCAGATGCAGATGCAGTAACTGGAGATGTTCTAAATGTAGGCGGTGCCCACTACAAAGTGTGCACCCCTGCATATGAGCACTGTTTCCACAGTAACACAAGCGCAAAGCAGCTGGGCGGCGGGTCCCTATCACGAAGCGACCCGTCCCCAGATTCCACTCAGTTCCTCCTCTAGCTCACGCTGGAGATGTTCTAAATGCCCCTCCAGCTCGCGCTGGTGATATAACATATGTAGGTCACGTGCCGACTATAAAGTACGCAGCCCTACACCAGGGTGGGAATTATGTAATTTTAGGGGCAAGGCCATTTGGCCTCCACCTTTTCTTTTTTTTTAGGGGCACCAAGGCCATATGACAGGGCACAAAGGCCATCGAGTACAATTCGATGGTTTTCCCATTCAGATTGATGCCATAACATCCTAATTTGGAATAAGACATGGATTATGACTTTTTTAATAAAAAAAAACATTTTTTAATGAGAGAGAGAGAGAGAGAGAGAGAGAGAGAGCGCCATTACATCCAGAAGGTATACACCCTCACACAACAATAGAAACAACATAAATGCCAATAAAAGCATTCAGAAACACCACAAATGCCAATAAAAGCATTCAGAAACAACACAAATGCCAATAAAAGCATTCAAAATATTCATTCAGTCCTCTATATCATGTGAGTGTGAGAGAGAGAACCATTTCATCCAGAAGGTATACACCCTCACAACAATAGAAACAACATAAATGCCAATAAAAGCATTCAGAAACAACACAAATGCCAATAAAAGCATTCAAAATATTCATTCAGTCCTCTATATCATGTGAGAATGTGAGTTATTAATTATGATTATCAAAGTTTACTTTCAATATAGGCTATAAACAAATTTTGTGTAAACATGTTATAATTTGCCTATATATATATATACATACATACATACATATATATATAACATAAATTGTAAGAATATGACTAATAGTAAAGACTAGTACTAATAAATAAACATTAGGCCTATGCTAAAGTTATTAAATAGCAGTCCCAAACTAGTTTTTGTTGTTGGTATGAGCCACTACAGTCATTTAAAAATATAAAAAATAACACAAAGAAAAAATAGTGGCATTTTGGGGTTAATATGGAAAGGACAGTTACCATGGTGAATACACAATTTTAACAATAACTGTTAATGAAACATGGAAACTGCTTCTGGTGAATAGAATGAAAATCATACCTGCATTACTTTTATTTCGTGTAATTTACAACATAACGGCGTTGCATGCTCGTAGTTTATTTTGCACTTGATCAGTGAGGCGATACAGCGCGCGCGCCGCCGCATTTGCGCGTGCAATTGAAGAGTGTGCGCTACGAGAACAGGATAACGGCTGACAGGACAAGAAAGTCCGTTTTTCTGAGGTGAAAAACTTTATCTCAGCGTACACTTATGTCACTGCCTGATAGTTCCTATTGTGCTGGGTTTTCTGAAGTAGTCTTGATTCGCCTCTCATAACATAACATGCTCTAAACACGCACGCAGAGTGGAAAAGGAGGCGCGGGGAGCAATGAATTTTTTTTTCACGGGGCATGAAGGCCAAAGTGTAGGGCAACGGCGGCCATGGCCGCGTGGCTGCGGTATAATTCCCACCCTGCCCTACACACAAGCACTGTTCCCACAGTATCACGTTTTCCTCCAGCTCACACAGGGAGTGCAATAAATGTAGGTTGTGTGCCCACTATAAAGTACGCACCCCTGCACAAAAGCACTGTTCCCACAGTATCAAGCTTTCCTGCAGCTCACGCTGGAAGTGTAATGTAGTTCGTATGCCCACTATGAAGTACGCACCTCTACACATAAACACTGTGACCACAGTATCAGTTCTCCCTCCAGCTCACGCTGGAGATGTAATAAATGTAGGTTGTGTGCCCACTATGAAGTACGCAACCCTACACATGAAAACTGTTCCCGCAGTATCAGTCCTCCCTCCAGCTCGTGCTGGAGATGTGATGAATGTAGGTTGTGTGCCGACTATAAAGTACGCACCCCTGCACATAAGCGCTGTTCCCACAGTATTACAAGCACAAGGCGGCTGGGCGGCCGGGTCCCTATCACAGAGCGGCCCGTCCCCAGACATCTTTCAACCCCTTGCTATGCGGGCCAAGGCCTGGGAGGCCATCCCCAGTATATCAGAATGGGTGTTGAATATAATAAAACAAGGCTACTCGCTACAGTTTGCTCGCAGACCTCCTCGCTTTATAGCCGTGGTCGAGGCGACAGTGAGAAGCGATATGGCGCACGTCCTTCGCACCGAAGTGTCGAAACTGTTAGAAAAAGGGGCTGTGGAGCACAAAGCCAGTCGGGCTTTTACAGTAGCTACTTCCTCGTTCCCAAGAAAGATGGGGGCCTCAGGCCCATCCTAGACCTCAGACACCTGAACAAAGCGCCCATTCAGGATGCTGACAACCAAACAAATCCTCGCGCAAATTCACCCGGGGGATTGGTTTTTCTCTTAAGACCGTTCGGCCTATCTCTTGTACCTCGCACATTTACGAAGTGCATGGACGCAGCGCTCACCCCCCTGAGACAGCGGGGAGTGCGAGTGTTAAACTAGACTCTATACCATTCAACGCCTGGCGGCATCTTTCAGAGTAGGTGCTTGCGTGCCTCTCAAGAGATTTCAGAGGATGTTGGGTCTCATGGCCTAAGCATCATCAGTACTCCAGCTAGGACTACTGTATATGCGTCCTCTCCAGCGCTGACTAAAACCCTGTGTACCGACTCACGCGTGGCGATCTGGCCACTTACAAATGAGAGAGAGCCACGGCTGTATCTAAGCCCTGGCTCCCTGGAAAGTAGCCGACTGGAATCAGTCCGGAGTAAGTATGGGTGTGGTTTCAAAGAGAAAAGTGATCTCGACCGATGCGTCCAACCTAGGTTGAGGGGCCCTGTACGAGGGCAGGCCCATCTCCGGCCTATGGTCAAGTCCAGAGACGCGCCTACTTATAAACTGTCCAGAGATGAGAGCGGTCGCTCTATCACAGAAAGCTTTTCTCCCATATCTAAAAGGCCACCACGTCCTACATAAATCGCCAGGGTGGTCTCAGGTCGAACAACCTGCACACCATGGCCAAGAGTCTCATTCTATGGGCTCAGCACAACCTGCGCTCTCTGAGGGCGGCGCACGTGCCAGGCATTCTGAATCAGGGTGCGGATATGCTATCCAGGGACAATTTTCCCCCAGAGGAATGGTCTCTTCACCCACAGATGGTTCAGCTGATATGGAGCGTCTTCGGCGAGGCAGAGGTCGACCTCTTCGCCTCAGAAGACAACGCTCATTGCCGAACATTTTTAACAAAAAACAGGGACGCGCTAGCCCACGACTGACCGCCCGCTGTATGCATTTCCTCCGGTCACAATGCTACCACAGGTCATCAAACCAAATCAGGGAGAGCAAGTGTGCAGTGCTATTAATAGCCCCCCTCTGGAAGACCCAGTTATGGTTCTCCAAGTTGTCGCAGCTGCTGGAAACATCCCCATGGCCGATACCGCTGAGGAGAGATCTCCTCACGCAGGCGAACGGAAAAATCTGGCATCCCCATCCCGACTTGTGGGTCCTTCACGTATGGCCCCTCAACAGGTATTCGGATGTCTCCCGGAAAGGGTGCTAAAAACCATCACTGAAGTGAGAGCTCCTTCAACTAGGCGCCTCTATGCTCAAAAGTGGGTTGTATTCTCCGGCTGATGCGCAGCACAAGGCCTAGACCCCTACTCGTGCGAAGTATCAAGTGTACTCGCCTTCTTGCAAGAGCTCTTGGACGTAGGTCGTACCCCCTCCACGCTCAAAGTGAATGTGGCGGCCATAACAGCACTCACGATCTTGTGGCCGGGCAATCACTAGAAAGAAACGACCTCGTTGTGCGCTTCCTTAAAGAGGCAAGAAGGTTAAACCTTCCTCGACCCCCCTCTGTGCCTATCTGGGACCTCTCCATGGTCCTGGAAGCCATGAAGGGTGCCCCATTCGAGTTGCTTCGGTCTGCGGATCTAAGCCTCTTTTGCTCAAAATCGCTCTCTTACTGGCACAAGCTTCAGTCAAGCGAGTGGGCAATTTGCCAGCGCTCTCAGTAAGCGCTTCCTGCCTTGAGTTTGGGCCTAACGACTCCAGAGTTGTCCTTAAGCCAAGGCATGGTTATGTTCCTAAAGTGCTCTCTACTCCATTCAGAGCACAGGTTATTTCGCTAGCAGCTCTTCCCTCGCCAGAGGACGAAAGAGGCGCGAATCTACTCTGCCCTGTCAGGGCTCTCAGAGTTTATCTGAAGCGTTCTGCCTCGTTCAGACAGTCAGAACAGCTCTTTGTATGCTTTGGCGGCCGCACCAAGGGCTCGCTGTCACAAAGCAGAGATTATCGCGCTGGATAGTGGATGCTATCGCGCTTATGAGTCTAAGGGTCTTCGTTGCCCCTTAGGCGTTAGAGCTCATTACACAAGAGGTATGGCCTCGTCATGGGCTTGGTCAAGTGGAGTACATATTGAAGATATCTGTGCGGCGGCCGACATTTATGAGGTTTTATAACCTGGAAGTTCCCGCTTTGCAAGCGAGGCAACTTTCAATATAAAAAGTGTTAAGCACAATCCCCCTAAAACATAGGGCCCGATATATATCTGGTCCTGGTTAAACTCAAACTGTGGTTCTTATATATATATATTATAAAGGACTTGGCCCTTTTTAGGCCCATTCCTGGGTTCCCTATATGAAGCTCTTCACTAGACTGGCTTCTATTAGGATTCATAACTTTACTCTTCTATGGGCCTCAGGCATCCTGCCCTTGGCTATAGGATGGAGCAAAGTTTTAAGCACGCACAGCGTTCTGAAGGGGGTTCCCATAGCGTAAGCTAGCCTTACACAATACGAGAGGCCTCTCGAAAGGGAAAGTCTCAGTTACTAACGTAACCTCGGTTCCCTGAGATGGAACGAGTATTGCATAACCCGGCGTGCTACTGTGCTTCGATCAGGGTGTTGCTTCAGTCGATTTAAACCTGAATTCCATGGCTGAATGAGTGCTTATAGCTATAAGCCACACCCATTCTGGCGGGCTCTGACGCACCAGGGTGCGAAGCGGCCCGATTGGTTAGCGCGTCTGAGCCGCCTCGCCATAGGTTTGTGAAGTTGCCGCAGCGCAGCCAATGACCGCGCTAGTCACTCATCTATGTGTCTGCTGTGCAGCTGCACTGCGTTTTAAAAATGTTGCTTCAATATTCTCGAGTAAAGGAGTTTTCCCATAGCGTAAGCTAGCCTTACGCAATACTTGTTCCCTCATCTCTGGGAACCGAGGTTACGTTAGTAACCGAGACGTTATTCTGTTCGGTTTGAATATCGTTACACCCCTAATAACCATGGGAAAATGTGGGTCCCATGGCCAAACCAGTTGAGATCCACTGCTCTATTGCATATTGAACATTAAACGTGTTCTGATTGCCAGTGATTATATTGCATCGTGCAGCACCTTCGCTTCCAGTGAGGACAGACAAATGACTTGTTTCTGGAACTTGTCACGTCGCATCTGGTTAGGACACGGTGTAACAATCCATCTTAGATGCTGTGAATGAGGCTGTCAGGTTGTTGAGGATTGCTTTAGTAAAGCCTATTTCAGCTTCTCTGTCTGTCAGTTAACCTGATTCTCATTTTCTCTATCTTCCTCATCCCCTCTCTCTTCATCTCTCTCCCTTTCATGTGCCCTTCTGAAGCCCGTGCTAAATGTCTGGAGAGTTGCCTGTGTCTCTGGGGAGTACTGTTCACTCTTTCATTCTTGTTTACTGCCGAGGCTACAGCTGGGCCACTCTCCCTCCATTACTAGATTGCTGACTGCTGTTGAAAAGGCCAAAAGGTTGAGATCTTTCCCACAGATCTGTAGAGATATTTCTGCAAGCACGTGCTATGGCTGGTGTGCCCAACCACCATTCAGATATGAATTGGGAATGTCTTTCAATTTCTGACTTCTAAGTTGATTGCAATTAAAATTTGAATGTAAGAAATAGGGTAGTCAAACGTACCGGTACCAGTCGGTACTAAAAAAGTTGATGGTACCAGCAGTTCTGTAGTACCGGGTACCAGGTATATTTGGTACTCACTAATAGACGCTGCTTTCAAACGCTCTCGTTCGTGTTTATTCGAGCATTTTCTGAGCGTAAAAGGTTTCTGTTTACAGTGTGTTTTTACAAGCGTTGAGCATTGTAGCCAATCACAATCATATCCGTTGAGCGCGTGAACACAATGGCCAAGACTATCAGAGGTGATAGTCAGTAAGTTAATCAGAATCAGCTTAACACAGCTAAACGCACAAGGATTTGTTTTGTTCAATATGAGCTGCACGTTCGCCAGTCCTTACATTATAACAAAGTGTTGTTATTGATTCATTGTACAAGTAAGACTGCTTTTTATATATAACGGGAGTTTTCGCGAGAGTGCAGAATTCAGTGAGTTTGTGCTTTAGAGATTGACAGCTTTAGTCATTATAAAGGGAGGCCCTGCTCTTGCTTCCTGTTTATTACTCATTCACAATGAATCTGAATACAAGTTTAGTTTTTCGTGCTGCTAAGTACAATGCAAAGTTTCAGGACTGACAACCGCGTTTAAATGCGCGATTGAATCGGACTGAATGCAATGATTGGAGGAACATTTTCTTGGACATGAGACTTCCACAGAAGATATATGTATTTTTTTAAAAATATATTTAGACCACTTCTCTTATTGATTGCTATCAGGATGTGAAGAGAGTTTCAACCAGTATAACAAAAAGGGTTAATGAAAACATTACCTACCCTACCTTTAAACATTATCTGTGTTTTTGCATTACATTTTAAATTCCAAATTACCATCCAGTTCAAATTTTAATTCGACTTCCTTTTGATATGTGGTGAAATCATTTCAATTTAAAATTATTCAATCCTGAATTTTGCTCAATCCTGGCTGTGGCATGAAAAGACCATTTTCATCTCCAAGTGGATAAAATCACATCCCTCCCTATATAGCATTTAAAGTTTGGGATTACCATTTGAAGTTTTGGTCAACAAGGATCAAACTAATCAAAAGACATTTATAAAGGTACAAAAGATTTCTATTTTAAATTTGGAACTTTCTATTCATTAAAGAGTCCTGAAATTATTTATCACTGCTCCAACATAAATATTAAGCTGCAAAACTGTTTTCAATATTGATAATAATCAGAAATAATTCTTGAGCAGAAAAGCAGCATATTTGAATGATTTCTGAAGGATCATGTGACACTGAAGACTGGATTACTGATGCTGAAAATTCAGCTTTGATCACTGGAATAAATTACATTTTAAGATATATTCACAGAGAAAACAGCTATTTTAAATTGTAGTAATTTTTTTGATAAAAGAAATGTAGCCTTGATGCGCTTAAGAGCCTTCTTTCAAAATTATTAAAAACTCTTGGAGGCCCCAAACTTGTGTACAGTAAATGTGTGTCTATACAGTACATAAATAGTATGGACTTTAAGAGTGGCTTTTTGCGGTGTAATCATGTTATTTATAATCAAATGGCTACTCAGACATTTCAACAATATTATGTAGATTGTATTAAAATAGACGTGGTCATTCCCGAGAAGCACACATGGTATTACTGTAGTTCTGTTTGGCAGCGGGAGGCCTGTATCTGAGGATCAGGTAGAAGGTGAATATGAACATATGGCAGACAGGCTGTTAGTCACAGGACAATGCTAAATTTGTAGACAGTCCCCACTGAGGGGGCTTAATGGGAACCAACCCAACACTGCCACCTACAACATAAAATTTTGAGACTCTAGTCGTCCCTTGAGAGCTTAACTTTACGAGACAACTTCCATTCTGCTGTGTGTACACATGCTGCTTTCTGTCTTTATTTCTTCACTAGAAGCAGTCAATGTAATGATGTATGAATGTGATGCTGTATTGTACTGCGGGGCATTGGACAGTGAAGTTTCATTTGCTCACATGAATCTGTATTACAGACCGCCAGCCAGGGACAGGATTATAGCACATTGCTGTCAAATGAAAAACACACTGGAATAAGATTAAATGTGACTGTGAAAAATAATATTCCCAAAGGTAAAGTGGATTGTTATAAAAGACTGAAATCCTGATGATATTGAGGCGGAGAAAAGGTGTTATTTCACTTTGGTCAAATCGTCTAGCAAGGACAATTGTTTTAAAAAAAAAAGCTTTATAGAGTCAATATGCAATCAAAAGCAGATATGCACTTTCTTATCACATTTCTGGTCCTATTGTGTGTGAGTCATGGTTGCATGCTATTCTAAAGGGAGAAAAATATTTATGTATTACTTTATTTTTCCGCTAACATCACTAGGGGCTATTGGATAATATTAACCAACAGCCAAATAGTTATTTGCTCACATTCTGACCTGGCTCCATTCTGGGATGGAATGCCCTTTTTTACATTTAAATTGATTCTTCAAGGATAAAATCTAGTTTGGTCCTACATGTTTTTTTTTCTTTAAAGGGGTCATGACATGAGAAATCAAATTTACCTTGGTCTTTTGACATGTAAGAGGCCTTTGAACGATTAAAACATCCTGTAAGTTTCAGAACTTAAAACATCCTCTTCATTATAAACACAGCATTTATTAAATCAAGCTCCAAAAATGGCTCGTTTTGATATTGCGGGATAAATAATTGCAAACGAATACTATATTACTTTAATTTTGGTAATACGATCCCATATTTTTTTATATTTAATGTAAAACTTTTGCAAAGTATGTCATAATATGACAACAATGTAACATAGATGGTTCTATTTTATTTTTTTATATAATTAAGATCTTTTAATAATTTTGAAAGAAGTCTCTTCTGCTCACCAAGGCTGCATTTATTTGATCAAAAATATAGTAAAACAGTAATATTGTGAAATATTATTACAATTTAAAACAACTTTTCTATTTATATTTATAAAAAAAAATAAAAAATGATTCCTTTGATCAAAGCTGAATTTCTCCAGTCTTCAGTGTCACATGATCCTTCAGAAATAATTCTAATATGTTAATTTGCTACTCAAGAATCATTTCTGATTATTATCAATGATGAAAACAGTGCTGCTTAATATTTTGTGGAAACCGTGATACACTACCATTTATTTACATTTATAATGTAATATTAAGCATAAAAAAAAGATTTTGTTTTAAATTGATAATAATAAGAACCAGTACTAATAATTTAGCACAAATAATAACTGATAATAAATGAGACTGGAGTAATGATGCTGAAAATTCATCTTTGATCACAGATAATAAATTACAATTACAATAAATTACATTTTAAAAATATACGAATATAGTTATTTTAAAATGTAATAATACTACTGTTTTGACTGTATTTTTTATTATTCTGAACTTTTGACTGTCAGTGTGTGAACATACTTAGTATTATTAAATAAAAATAAACATAAAGCACGTTTATGTTGTATTTAAAAATTGTATGAACTATTTCTGATCTCTCTTACATTACCTTTACAGCATTAACTACATTCCATCGCGGTGTATTCAGCCTGAAGTTCTCCTTTTCTATTTTTACCCCAGCTTGTCGTTCCCTCACTGCTCCGTATTCACAATCACACACCGGCTTAACATCACTGACCTAAGAGGCGCACGCTGACACACGCGTGTACTTTCAGGAACTACCACACAGCACTCTGGCCTCTTTCCACCGGCCGATATGGACACTCAAGGCAGGGCTGTCAACCCTTCAGCTCAGAGCGAGGGATTGTGGGTAAAGGAGCGCTCCCAGGCGGGCGTCTCATCTGTCATCCAGTGCGTGTCAGTGATGGAGCGAGTGTGTGTTGCCATATAATCGCACGGGCCGTATGTCCCATTATACTCAACATCAGCACACCCTACAAAGAGTAAACAGCCCGGCACTTTGATGAAGAAAAACGACTGGCACCCTGGAGTGAGAGCTTTAGAAAATGAATGAAAAGGGGGGATGGGTTTTTTATTAAGAAAGCACTTTCTAAGAATATAAATGTAAATGTTAACATAATCTTCCGGGCAGAAGTACAAATACACAATGCATGGCAAAATACACATGCAGAATGCGTACAGTTGGACACATTAGCATATATTTACTCTTGGAAAACGCTTAGTCCGTGTGTTGACCAAAGCGATTCTAGCCAGCTGAAAATGGCAGACGCTCTTCTGAAGATGCCTGGCTGCAAGTACTTGGGAACGCTTTGGCAGCGCCATGTTTTTTTCAGTTGAGACGCTTTGATACAGAATATGTTAATGGTATTTGATTTCGCAGATATAGTTTGTTTCTGAATATAAAAATGTCGACACGAAGAATTTCTCTGGCCCTTGTTTTGGATGATTTTGTTCAGTTGTTGTGCTGCTTGTTGCCTTCTGTTGTCGTTGTAGGATGTGATCATTGGTCGGCGTGATGTTTGTCCTGCCCCTCCTCCACTGTGATTGGACAGCTGGGTAAAAGGTGACACAGTGATGTGCGTTGTGTTGAACACGCTGCTAGCGTTTTAAAATGCGTGGCACTCCCATCGAAAACAATTGAAAAAAATGCTTAGGTGGACACACAGCCTTACACAGGCTTCATAAAACCCGACCTGCATGCAAACGCTCGCTCACACACCCTCAAGGGCATTTTAAACATCTATGTGGTTGACTATGCAATAATTGTTTAGTGACACAGGTGTTATTCCCATTGCATGCTAGCTAGGGCATGATCTGAATAGTTTGGGAAAATGAACAGTTTGACAAGCACATGATGATTCGCCTGCGGTTGATTGGCACTAATTATTCACGTCTCTCTTATTTTATTTTATTTTTTCAAGCTACTCTGGCTAAATGCACCTGCCAATCAAAGCAAAATAACACCATTAAGGCATGTAGGTCAAGTAGACCATGTGCTAGGAGAGCGCTTTCATTTAAACACACACACACACACACACACAAAATCATGCCCTGGTATTGTCGAACACCTGTAGTTTAGAAAGTGGGAGACGGTGGCTTTTGGAAACTATTTTAGGTACAGGTAAACACATGAAGACAAAATAGCATACGATGCCCTAGAGAACCCATACACTCAGAGTATTTTTGTGACACACATTTGTTTTTATATCAGGACTGTTGTTTTGTTTGTATAGTGCACTTTATGCCATTTGCTTTTATATCAGGATTAGCCTATTGTTTTTATTGCACTATTATATTGTCATTAATAGAACTGGCTCATAAGAGTCATTTGTTCATGAATCATTCTGCACTTGTTGTGCTATTTATTTATTTTTTATTTTGTGCTCTTTCCAGTCTGAGATTACATTCAATTTAGCAGTCGAATACAATTATGAAATGAAAGATCTGTCACATAAGTGGGCTCTATGTTTGCTTGCGTGATCATCAGGGCAAGGCGACTGTAATGTCACACATGGTTAAAGGATCTTGGGCTGCGTAGGGGAAGGCGCCCTCTGTTGTTTGTGGTGGTACGATCTGTAAATATGGAATGAAAGTTTGCCACCATAATGTCACATTTCATCACATTTTGCTTATGAATTATAATTTAAATTCACAAAGCAAAGTCAGTGCTGAAATGGACTGTATGTGTTTCTCCATGGCACTGCTGTTACTTTACTTTCACCAGCCTGTCTTACTCTCGTGCTCCTTGCTTTCAGTATCGTCTGGTTTTCTCTGGTTAACTCGTGCTGAAAAAATCTATCAGCCCACGGTGATGGTGGTGGTGGTGGTGGTGGTGGGGGGGACTCAGATAATGTATTTATCCGATAAGAAGACATGCACATAAACTATGATAGAAACACATTTACTGTATAAATCCCTCAATGCGTAGCAAAAAACTTGCGTAACTTTGCCTCAACAGTGGATGTGGATGTGATTGGATAACTGGACTAACTAGTGGACCAATCGTGTTTCAGCATCTCAAATGTTGCTTTAGTTATTCTGAAAGGCCTGAACCAAAGTCTGTCATCAGAATCAGGGCCGGAGTGGGGCCACTTTTCAGCCCGGGAGTTTCAGGCCCAAGACCGGCCCACTTTTTCCATGGTGGAATTCCAAATTAGCACTTTTTCCAAATTGGATAAATGAAGCAACTCTTACTATTGTGTAGTTTAGTTTGTATTAATACCATGGTTCAACAAATAATGTAAAGGTTAAATAATAATTCACTTAGACTTTATAAGAAGCAATTGCGACTTTATTTCACGCAATTCTGACTTTATATCTTGCAATTCTGACTTTATAACACGCAATTGCGACTTTATTTCACGCAATTGCGACTTTATTTCACGCAATTCTGACTTTATATCTCGCAATTCTGACTTTATAACACGCAATTGCGACTTTATTTCACACAATTCTGACTTTATATCTCGCAATTCTGAGAAATAATGTCAGAATTGCGAGATGTAAACTCGCAATTGTGAGATAAAAAGTCGCAATTATCTTTTAAAATGTTTTATTCTGTCGGCAACAAGCTTCCATACCTCCTGGCCTCTTCCTCCCATCCATCCTCCCTGACGCGTACTGTTACGGTAGGGCCGGCCCAGCTATCGGTAGGCGGTGCCGCGGTAGCCTACCTGAGAAAACGTTTTGGAAAAGACGGGCTATGGACCCAACCAACTCTATAGGAGGGGAGGGGAGATCTTCCTCACAGGCTGCGCGCTGCGGGGTCAGAATGCGAAACGTGTGTAGCCTAATGTAACTAACGTGACAAATGTGGGGGAAAAAAATCCTCGACCGGCCCAAAAGTGAAGCGGCCCACCGGGAATTCTCCCGATTACCCACTCCGGGCCTGATCAGAATGATTTGGTTTAATTCTCTCCCAGAAGCATCTCACACGATTGAGTTCCCAAACATCTACCTTCAAACGCAAGATAACATGGCAGTGTTTATTGCGTTTCGTTTGCACGCTCTGAGACGCAAGTCATTTACAATGTAGGTTAAAAGAGCCCCGATTTGCAGCAACTTCCAGTTTTATTACAGATAATTTCCCAGGAAGTGATGATTTTGTTCTCTTGAACACATAGGATGGAAACGGTGCCTTATTTGCAAATGTTTTATGCGATATTACAATTTTGTGCACAAGTTAAATTCGCAGCTTTAGATAGAAACAGTGCTATAGTGCTCTATACAGTGAATAGGGAATGATTTTGACACAATTCTTTTCCACACTGGATGTATGCAGTGATAGGAGTATATTACAATCTGAGATGTCATTAGTACTGTATAAAGTTAGTGCTTATGATTGTTCAACAGGCTCTTAATGGAGATTAAGGTAAGGTAATTTGAGTTTGTGACCCCTGTTTTAAAAGCTGTTAAGTGTTTCTTGGTATTTTATTTGATGTTTATCTTTGTCCTCACTCACTGTTTTGAAATACCCCATCGAGAAGTGGTGTAGTCCTTGAGTTTAGTAGTCTGGAGAGCACAAGAGAAGACATTTAGCATAGAGAAACTGTTGCCGCATAAGAGAATTGACACAAAATGGCAATTCACTTCACAGATCAATTGTTGAATCATGCTAAAGTAAATGCCACCCCCTGAGGTTGTTTTAGTTTTTCCAAGAGCTATTCAGGATTGTAACTTGCTAATAGCTTGAGCATATCAGGCCTCCAGTGGTATCGCACCGTAGAGAGGCCCACCAATAAATGAATCACACACACTAAATTAGCATCAAAATTCTCCTACTCACAGCGATAAACTGTTTAAATTTCATCAGTCTGAATACGCCAAAGGCTTCATGTTATTTGTGTCTAATTTTTTAAAAATTACATTGGTCAAATGGTTTTTAAGGAAGCCGGTTTCCCAGGGTGGTAGAGTGGATTGCATATGAATTTAAATTGGGTTGGTGCGTAGAGGATTGGTTTCAGCTATTAGAGAATGGAAGTAAATGTGGAGGAGGAATGGGAAAGGATTATACCCCCTTTACCATGACCTGAACAGACAGAGAGAGAGAGAGAGAGAGAGAGAGAGAGAGAGAGAGAGAGAGAGAGAGAGAGAGAGAGAGAGAGAGGCATTGAAAAAGGGGAAGAAGTGTGCAGAAAGAGAATATAAAATGAGGAGAAAGAGAGAGGGAGATATGAAGCTGAAGGTTACAAGTGGGGTGTTATACGGTAATGAAAAAGGGATTGTGGGGAGAGCGCTGAAAGGAGGAAAAGAGAAATATGTTGAAAGAGGGAAACGGAATAAAGGGTTCATTTCAAGCAAGAACCTGCAAATGAAAGACAGTGAGAGAAAGAGATGATAAAAGAGACGGGGACGCTACAAAACGGGTTATGGCAAAATGAAGAGTAGAGGGAGGTGAGATGGAGAGAGAGAAAGATGTGAGGTAATCGGGTCTGTGGCACTGGGGGTTATTCATGAGCGATCTGGGGAAATGAGACGAGAGAAGTTTGGATCGCCATCAATTGTTACATGAACCCCCTTCCTCACGAGTCCATTTTCCACGGTTCCCTCCTCTCATTCCTGTGGTTTATAGCCTTTCAGGCTTGACCTTGGCCGCAAGAGAGCGCCTACAGTCGTGACCATAAATTTTATATAGAAAGGATATAGACTATCCAGTACTAAGCCTTAAAAATGGCCATTTTGTCAGCTGGAATGTTATTTTAAGTTTCCGAGTTCAGCCTTTGGTTAATGCAGGTTTTGTGTCGAGCTGTGCTTTGAAGTCGACTTTCACACAATGGCTCTAACAAAATTGTTCAGGATAAGGAAATCTGTTATGCCAAATCCAAACGACTAATAGCGTGTGTGATTATTCGCTGTGTTTGAGTTCATTGTACAGAATCTGTTTTTAATGTATATCATTTCTCTCAGGATCTCATAGCTGTCAGGTACCTCATAAGGCACAGCTTGTCTTGTAGAAATACGCCTTGTTTTTAAGGAATAATATAAATTTGAATTGTCCTGTGTGGTAATAATGGTTTCATGCACAGGGCTTCATCTTGATATGAACATCCAACCCTGCTTATTTTGAAATTGGTGACCGTCAGAGTGGGACTAGGAGCTTTTCTGATCCATTGTAACCTGACAGGGGCAGTGCACATAGAACTGAGCAAATAATGTAGATGCAAAGGCCAGAACCCTTATATTCTGATGAATTGTAATTATTTCAATTATGGTGTTGTCATGCAATTTAATAACCAGTCAAGAATTTTTAGCTGTGCAAGATGCTCCAAAAAATATTAGGCCCCAAAAAGTATTTGGCCACTTAAAGGGATACTTCAGGATTTAGCATTAAGCTTTGTATTAGTAGAAAACCTGTAGTATTTTCGAATTACCGTGCTTTCCACCCTCATATCCCCCTGAGAGGAGAGATTTATGTATTTTTTGTCTGGAAAAAATCCTCCGATGACGCAAAAATCGTCATTTTGCGTCATCGGAGGATTTTCTGGCCAGAGGCTAAAGACTACAGCCAGTAGTAGGGGCTGTCCCGCATGTTTTCAACCCGCCCATAGAGGGATCTCACTCACAGAATGTACACAGTGTCAGCCGTCTTTCTTTGGAAGCTAAGCTAACAGGCTCTTGTTCTGTGGAGAAAGCTGAATAGTAGGAGAAAGCTGAGTAGTAGGGGTTACCATCCTCCTTTTCCCGGACTTGTCCGGCGGGCGAGATCGTTCAAAATGTCCGGGATTCAGCTTTTGCTTTCTGCAGTCGCCATTCATTGTTTATATGCACACCTCTTGTTTCAATCTAACTGAATTCAATCCGATCGGTGAATCTGAATGTAGTGTTTACATGAACGCTAAACAAGTGATCGGTTGATGTGCGTTTTAACATTGCTAAGAAAATTCCCGCTCCTCCGTGAGAGATGCGAGACCGGCGCGTCTCAGTAATGACGCCACCGGCCTCGCGCCGTTCTCCCGCGGCCGTCAGCCTCGTCCTGCTCGCCACAGTAAACATAATGAATGGCGACTGTAGAACGCAAAAGCCGAATCCCAGACATTTTGGGCGATCCCGAAATCCCAGGCAGACTCGTCACGGAGACTCACTGGTAGCCTAACCTTGTTGTTTTCAACTGCGCTCTCTTACCGGTAGGCGTGGCTTGGGAGTGGCCTCCTAGGGCAGCGAAGCAAGTGCATTCTGGGAGTTGTTGTCTTTCATCCACATAAGCCAAAAATACATTTTCTGGCTTTTCTCAGTCTAGAAAGCTCCAAATTAAAAAATTTCTTCACATTTCTTCTACATAAATGACCTATTTTAAATACACATTCATCTTTCCAGAGGTGAAGTATCCCTTTAAGACATACTTCCACAAATTTTAATTTAATTTAATTTAATTTAATTTAATTTAATTTAATTTAATTTAATTTAATTTAATTTAATTTAATTTAATTTAATTTAATTTAATTTAATTTAATTTAATTTAATTTAATGCCATTTAATGCCATTTAATGCCATTTAATAACAAAATATCCAACTAATTGGCATATACATACTGTTCGAACTTTTGGGGTCAGTAATATTTGTTTAAAAAATTCATATTTTTATTCCAAAAGGTTCTTTTGAACTTTCGATTCATCCTGAAAAATAATATATCATGGTTTCCTCAAAAATATTAAGCAGCATAACTATTTCTAACTGTAATAATAATTCGAAATGTTTCCATTTAAAAAAAAAAAAAAAAATTTGAAAAGCTATTTTAAATTATAATAATATTTCACAATATTACTTAGACATTTTATTGTATTTTTATCCCCCCAAAAAAATAAAAAAAATAATTTGCAGCATAGAAGGGGGAAAAAATCCCTGACCCCAAACTTTTGAACAGTATAAGTGACATTGCACTGTTATAAAGAGTCATTCATAGATTTTTAACTGTGTTTAAGTGTGTCCAAATACATTTGGGGGCCATTGTATGCAATGTGCATACAATGTAAAATGTTTCACACATTTTTTTATTGGTTTAGCTCCTGACAATGTGAAAAACTAATCGTTGATGATTGATTCTCCATTCAGAGCTACACAATTAATCTCACCACTCTTCCTCATCAATTCATCAATTAAACTGAGCGCTTGAGCAGTCATCAAAGTCTTGGAGTCATGATGTCTCTGGAGTGGAAGTAGACCGACTGCTGTCTTCTTGAGCCGCACTGGCTGAGAAGTAGCTTTTAATTCATGTGCGGAGCATATCAGATTTGTACTTTTTATTACACAAAAATGATCATGACATTTATGGTATTTGATTGAAATAACATTAAGTATACTGCTCTTTTGTTCCTGAGACAGTTATTATCATTTCTTTATTAGACATATAAACTTTTAGTAGCTTTTTGTGCATTGGGGGTATTTCAAGTGATGCAAGAAAAGCCATTAAATTAATTAGCTGTTCCCCGTAATTCTTTATGAGGTTTTGATGAGACAATGACACATATGGCGCCAGAGGAAATAAAAAAGACCTCTCCCCATTGTCTCTCGATACCCTTTTCATTTTCTCACTCCATAATGTGCACATACTTTTGATCTAAACTGTAGCTTCATCTTGTATTCAGAAGATTTTGCCATGTGGGAGCAACAGAGATTGCAGCATCGAGGTCACGGCTCTCAGTTATCCACAGGTAGACCAGAAGCCATGGGAACCGAGTTGATACAATCATGACTCAATTAAGCATAGCTCAAAAGCATAGCTTGCCCGCTAATGCAAGATAGCGGGCAAAACTTGCCTGGCCTCTTTACAAAAGTGATGTCAGCAGGTGTGTTTTGTCCATATCAGTGGAGTCAATTAATATACAGAATGAGAAGAAAAGAAGAAAATGTTCCACGAACTAGACTTAGAACAACTGAGTTAAACTCTATTGCTCAGCGGTGTCTCTCATTGAGGTCATATCAACTTTGTCTCAGAGTTCTCTTGTAAAAAAAAGTATACATTTTAAATGCAATGATATGAAAATAGGCAGGACACACAATACCAGTCAAAAGTTTGGGGTCAGTAAGATATGAATACTTTGATTTAGGGTCCAGTTCTCACTATTAACTAGTTGCTTATTAACACGCATATTACTATGATATTGACTGTTTATTATTACTTATAAAGCACATATTAATGCCTTATTTTGCATGACCATATTCTACATCCTTTAAACCTGCCCAATGCCTAAATATGCTTTAAACCGTGCGCAAATTCATAAATCAACAGTCAACACCATTACTGAGTATTTTCTCTTCTCTGAACCAAAGACAGTCTCAAAAAGTGTTTCTGACATCACAAACTACCTTGTAACCAATCAGGCAATTTCATCATCAGGCTCAATATGCATATTCATAGAACCGCGTATACTAAATGAAGCAAGGGTGTAGAGTTACATTCAAGCTATTTTAAGGCATGAAGACATTTTTTTTTCAAGGAAAAAGCTTTTAAATATGTCATTTTGGTGATCAAAGATGAGTTTGAATGGATACAATGATTGACTACAGGGGGACTTTAACAACTTCTTTACTAACTAATAATAAGCAGTAATAGGAGTTTATTGAGGCGAAAGTCATAGTTAATAGTGAGAATTGGACCCTAATCCTAAAGTGTGACCAATATTTTTATTCAGCAAGGTGATCAAAAATGACAGGAAAGACTTGCATTGTTACAAAACAATTCAAATAAATGCTGTTCATTTGAACTTTTTATTCATCTGAGAATAGTGGAAAAAATTGATCAGGGTTTCCACAAAAAATATTAAGCAGCATAACTGTTTTCAACGTCGATAATATTTTGCCAATACATTTTAAAATATATTACAATTTGGGTGAGCATAAGAGACTTTTCCAAAACATAAAAAATCTTACCAACTGCAAACTTTTGAACAGTATTGTAAGTATAGAGAATATAGAACTATTAAATGAATGTGGACATTGTAACTCATAATATGGTCTTTAACGAGCCGAAGAGAACACGTCACTCCTCTCCTCACAAAACTGCACTGGTTGCCAATTGCCGCTCGCATCAAATTTAAGTCGCTGACTTTTGCCTACAGAACAACCACTGGCTCTGCTCCCTTTTACCTAAACTCATTACTTCAGACTTGCGTGCCATCTAGAAACTTGCGCTCTGCAAGTGAACGCCGTCTTGTGGTGCCATCTCAAAGAGGCACAAAATCTCTTTCTCTGACCCTTTCCTGGTCTGTTCCCTGCTGGTGGAATGACCCAACTCAACCAGAGCGGATGAGTCAGTGGCCATTTTCAAGAAACAGCTGAAGACGCATCTTTTTCGGCAACACCTGATCCATTAATACTAACACTTTATCATCTATTCTATATCTTTAATCTTCAAAAAAAAAAAAAAAAAAGAATGTACTGCGTTAGATTAAACCGGCAAGGGTCATAGCACTTGCATATTGTTGCCCTATTTTTAGTTTCACTGCTTCTGTTGTATTGTTGTAATTCGCTTTGGATAAAAGCGTCTGCTAAATGAATGAATGTAAATGTTTTAAAACTCGAGAGACATGATTATTTTGGTCTTCACTTAAGCAATAGTCTCCATTTGCTGTTCTTTTTGTCTCCTCACTGTCTACACTCTAAAAATTGCTGGATTAAAAACAACCCATTTGGCAACCCAGCGCTGGGTAAATATTGGACGGAACATGATGGGTCAAAGTAACCCAACTAGTTGGGTTGCACATTTTAAATCAGCAGGTTGGGTTCCACACTTTAACCCAATATCAGCTCATATTGACTAAAAGCTGGGCTAATTTTACCTCATAAATTATAAGCCTATTTCCATTTTTTCTTGCAGCAAATGTTATTTATACAGTATATTTATTTAATAGACCTTAAGACCTTAAAGTTCTTCAGAAAGATCACCTCAGGAAGTTTTCTCCCAGGACAGGAGACGAAATGACCGTTGAAAAACCAGTTTGACAAACCAGCACTGGGTTTCTATAACCCAGCAGCCTGGGTAGTTTGTGAGGAATTGCATCATTTCTACTGTTAGTGAAACTGAACTCAGCTGTGAGTTACTCAAATCTACCCAACACTGTGCAACTAACAACGTTTTAGAGTGTTGAAGAAATAGTTAAGATGTATACACAAAAGAAGATATTTTAAAGAATGTTTGCAACTGTCTGGTTAAAATATCTTCTTTTGTGTTCAACAGAAGGAAAAAAACTCATTGAGGTTTGGAACAACATGAGGATGAGCAAATGATGACAGAATTTACATTTTTGGCTGAACTATCCCTTTAAGAGATCTCATTTGTGAACCAGTACTTCCATGAAATATGCAAGTTCACTTATTAAATAAAATATAATTAGATTACATTTATTTCAATTTGCTGATAACTGCAGCTGCTTGACCTAGCAGTCACTTTCCTCCTTTCACGAACGTCTCCTGTTTTAAACAGCGCATGATCAGAGCTCTTCCACTCTGTCCTGAAGGGCTTCTCAATGGTCTCTTCAAAGCGCTCACGCTTCCTCCGAGTGTGAGGTTTCCAATGGACCGGGGGGTTAGGTTAAGATGACAGGTGGGGTGAAACGTTGAGAAGTGGGTATTTATCCTCTCTAGCAGTGATGATAATTATGACCAATTGACATCCTCCGTTCCTCTGGAAACCATCCTCTCCAAACCCTCGTGGAGGATAGTGCTTAAAACGTCTCTTTAATGGGCCTGTTCCCAAAGAAGGACAGGTTGAATTACATCAACCGTTTGCAGCCTTGTTATTTTAAGGTCTTTAGATGGGATGTAGTCCTTTTCTTCTTTAGCCCTATTCGCACTGGATTAGTACTATCTGGGGACCTCGTGTGATTTAGAAATTACCCAACCACATCTGAATTTCATGTGGCGCATTCGCACGGGATAAGCCTGTGATTTTACTCAAATTGACTGACTTATCTCCCGGATATGATGTCAGTAGGCTATTGCTTGGAAATGTCTTGTCGTTATAGGTCTAGCTGTATGATATATCATAAACAGAAGAATGTTCCTTACCCGCATGCTGCTATACATGTCATCCATCTCCATCTAATCATGGTTTTCAGCTTTCTCTTTCTGCAAATTGTATAGTTGTATGGTGTATAGCGATATGACCCAGCACCCAAAATACTATCAAAACACTCCAACGCAGCCTCCATTCCTCATGAAAGATGGATAAAAAAGTGCACAGGAAACAAAACCCTTGAAAAAATTATATACGACCCCGCCAAATCACAGAGATGCCGATTCGCACGGGACTAATATTACCACAGGACCTCTGTGTTCGGCGAAATATGGTAGGTCATTTGCGGGGGAATTTTTACTTTACAAATCACAGACATGGCCGATTCGCACGGGATTAAGATCACAGACAACCTCCGCAATTATTACGAATGACTAGAGGTCACCAGGTAATACTTATCCCGTGCGAACAGGACTTATGAAAACTATCATTTTTTGACAGTGAGAGAAGATTTCAAGATTCTTACTGATTACTTATCTTAGTCTTGAGATTCCTATGTATCGGTCTGTCTATACCAGGGGTCTCCAACCTTTTTTCATTTGAGAGCTTCTTTTTAAAAATGAAAGTGGCCGAGAGCTACTCATGTAATGCAATACTTAAATCTCTTAAATAATGTCTCATAACTCTCATATTAGCAACTATCCAAACTGTTTTAGACCTAAAAGAGTTTTTGTAGGCCTTAAATGTCAGAGCTAAAAAAAAAAAAATCTAGAAAATTGTACTTTGCATATTATACTGTGTAAAAACACATAACTATTGTTGATTTTATAGTGCATCATAACTAGAGATGAAATGGCATGAAAATTTCATTTCATAATTATAGTGACCAAAATCATCACGGTTATCACAGAATCCTGTTTAAAAAGTACTAATACTACACAATAAAATCAATTCACCAAGTTTTATGTCGAAAACCAGCAAATAACAAATAAACTTAGCATCAATATGCACTTTTTGTTTACATAAACATTAAAATAATAACATTACAAATTATGGCCAGATTTTAAAGGAGTGTCTTGCAACATGTTATCTACTAACATGTACAAGTTCAAATAAAGTTTTGACAAAAAAGTTTTTTATAAAAAGATAAACCTCGCATATTTCAGCCTTTAAATCATTTTTATAAAAAGAATGAGTCAAAAAAGATAAATTACGGAAATTTACAATGCACATTAGCTTATCTTTTATTATGAATAGTAAAATTCGGTCCGATTTTCCCGTGGCGTCTGTCGTTGCTATGCAACCATGCCCTGCGCTCTCCACAACGACAAAGAAGTTTTAATAACGAATGGATTTCCACCATCGAAAAACGCTTGCTGTTGCTCTGCTACTAGATTTATTTACGGAGAAGAAAAAAACACCCGTAGTTTGGGTGCACCTCATCGTTCCTGTTGACTCGCTGCGCCTGGAAAAAATGAGCGCGTCGCTTCAATTATTTGAAATAACGGACTTGAGCGTGCAAAAGACGCGATATGTGAACGGCCCTTGGCGAGCTACCTCCAATCAGGCCACGAGCTACTGGTAGCTCGCGAGCGACGTGTTGGAGACCCCTGGTCTATACTGTATATAGGGTTGGGTAGAAATATTGATTTCTTGATTTAAATTGATTCTCATTTTGATGAACCAATATTGATTCTTAAATCTCAAGAATCAATATTTTAGTCTATGCTGTTTTCAGTTGATGAATTAGCAAAACTTTGTACGACAGAAATACAATAAAACAGCTTGTAAACAATGTAACATAATGCTACATTTACCTCAGAAAAGCCATTCAATGTCCATAAAGTGGATAGTCAGCTAGAAAAATAACTCTAGAGAGAAGCATTTTGCTAAATATATGCACTATATTACATAGTCATTGTATTTTTACTTGTTCTTCAATATTTAATGTATGTTCGTTATTTCAAATAACAAGTAGAAACATAATTATGTCATTAAAAAGTTATTATTATAATGCTATTATAAAATTTCCAGTTAGTTTATTTTAAGGTGTATTTGTTACACTGTAATTATACATTTAAGAACTGAGGGTAACACTTTATTTTACAGTGTCCTTGTTTCATATGTTACATGTACTTACCATAGAAATAACAGTAAATTATGCATAATTACATGCAACTAACCCTCAACCAAACCCTAATCCTACCCTAACCCTATAGTAAGTACATGTAGTTAATTCATATTGCTCAGTATTTAAATATATAATTACACTGTAACAACTGAGTAATATTAAGTAACTACATGTACTTGCTGTAGGATTTGGTTGAGGGTTAGTTGCATGTAACTATGCATAATTTATAGTTATTACTATAGTAACATATGTAACTACACTGTAAAATAAAGTGTTACCAAATTTCCTTTATGTGTAATTTAAATGTAAGTAGCCCATACAAGAATTTTAACCTTAATATTAGGCTTTAATAATATACCAAATGGGGTTCCTTGTATATTTTACAGAAGTCGTTGAGTGATATTTTTTTCCATGAGAAATGTTGCTATGTACTGTACCTGATACACACCCCAGTTAATCGATATTGAATCGAATTGAATCGAAGTCGGAAATGAATCTGATCGCAAGATTGTAAATTGAAATCCAATGGTGAAATTTGCCCTAATATGGAAATATTGCCCCTTACAAAGAAAATTGCTGACACTGAAGTATGCAAATAAGAATGTTAATTACTAACCCAGGATAAATTATATTCAGTGTGAAATCAAAATAGCTCAACAGCCCATAAGTTAAGGGCCAAAACTGAGGTTATTTTCTCTTTGTTTTATATCTCTCCTCATGTTTGTATTTCTCATTCATTCTGTCATTCTGTCTGTCAGCACCTGTCATTCCTCCGTCTCTCTCCCTCACACGTCTCCCTCTTTCCTCGTGCGCTGATGATTTAGCCAGTGCTTTTTCCTTCAGTAATGCAATGGAGAGCGTGGACTGATTATTCTTCCAGTCATATTGAGTCAGCAGCCAGCGCTCAGAGGTGTGGTTTCAATCAGAACAGCCTGTTACTATGGAGGCATCACTGCAGGCCTCCACCTTTTCCTTTTCCTTTCTTTCTTTTGTTTTTTTTTTTTTGGCTGTAGGCTTTTTCTCTCACTCTTTTTTCACTCACTTTCTCCCAGTGTTTCTGTGCATGGAATCCAAATCTTTTTAATTCTGATAATTTTTAATAATAAAAAAACCTCATCCACATCTTTCTTTTCTCCTTTTCCCCCGTGTCATTTTATCTCTTTTCAAGGTTGCCATGAAGTTTCACTAGTCGATACCAATACCAGTGAAATGTAATGTTCAATGATTATGACTACCAATATTTAATTGCAACTAATTTACTATTTAATTTAATACTTTTATTTGATTAAATGAATAGTAATAATAATAACATCAATAATACAATTCTTTGTAGCTCAAATATTAGTTAAGCATTTCACAGTTAAGTAAATATTGAAGTGAATGGTTTTCTCTTATTATTGTTAGTATTGTTGATTAATATTTATGATATTGTAAATAGAGGCATGTCTTAAAGGCTGCATGGTCTAATGGACAATTCTGATACTTTGATACAAATCCATGTTTTCATTTTGTTTATTGTACATTCACTTTGCATGACCTATTTTTTAATTAAAAAAATTTAGTAATAATTATATAATTAATTTTTTTATAAATAAAAATTACTAGTATTGTTACTTTATTCCTAATTCATTCTGTCCAGTATAATTCCTCCTTTTCCTTCCACCTCTTCCATTTGTTCATGTGACCTGTCCTTTTTCTCACACATTCTTTCTGTCATCCCCCCCCCCCCCCCGCCCTTCTCTTTACCGTGCAAAGTGGTCAGTGCCAAGAGAGCTGTGGAAAACAGTGATTAAAGAGAAAAGAGAGGGAATACAAAGTAGGAAAAAATAAAATCATTGAAACGAAAGCATGGTGTTTTAAACAGGTGTGCAGAAAGAAAGAGATAGATGGAATTGAAATGTGTTGCAGCTCTAACAGACGCTAACACATTATTCTCTCTATATTGGTGACTGCTGGCTATTTTGACGGTGTCATCCTAGAAACACTATTTAATGGATCTTTCATCACTTGGGATAAGGCCTGTTTTCTCCACAGATTAGCTCACACACTCTTTTGTCCACCATCTGCCAAATCCTGCCAAAATGAAGCTATGTGCTTATATAAGATAAATGCTCTTGTAGATTGATGGTAAAATGGTTGATGTAAGTCTGGGAAATAATGTAGCGGAAAGAGGAGCTTCTGGGACAAAAACCAACTGTGATGAATCTCAAACAGTGGAATCTCAAACAAACAATTGTCACAGTGAATTTTTCTATTGCAGTTGTTTTGTCTGAACGAGCTTAGAGGATAATTGAATGTTGGATTTGAGTTATATTGACAAGATGTACGTCAAATTCAAGTCACACATTTAAAGTCAAGTCAATTTACCAGTGACTACCTGCCTACACATTTATTAACACTTGCAATGTTGCGTTTGTTTACATTTTCTGTTAATATTCATGACTTTTTAGAGACAATTCACTAAACTGTGCACTATTTGAACTAATGAACACACATCTTATTCATTAACCACTCCCAATCCAGTTTAGACAGACATTCAATGTGCTTAAATATTACTGCGACATTAAGTCATTGTCATTTGCAGTACAAACACTCAATTATATTTGTCTACCGCAATTGGAAGAATGTATGTAAATGTGTGTGTACATATTTTTTTTTTTATTGATTTGTGGTGCCAATTGTGTTTAGCACTTGATTTGCATAATGTCTTAAATGAATTGGCTAGTGAAATGTGTACAAATAAATGGCGCAGTTAAAGGTTAAATTGTTAGTTAAAGGGTTAGTTCACCCCAAAATGAAAATGCTGTCATTAGTTACTCACCCTCATGTAGTTCCAAACCCGTAAGACTTTCATTCATCTTCAGAACACGAATGAAGATATTTTTGATGAACTCTGAGAGCTTTCTGTCCCTCCATTGACAGCTACACAACTGACACTTTGACTCTTCAAAAAGTTTATAAAGAGATCGTAAAACTAATCCAGATGATTTAGTCCAAAATTTCTGAAGAGACTCAATCACTTTATATGATGAACAGATTAAATTTAGGCTTTTATTTACATATAAACATTCATCAGCAAACATAAACAGAAGCTCAACCGAACCTGCTTATATTTTCCTCCTAAGAGCTTAACAGATTGATTTTCAGTCAAATATCGTGAAATTTGAAATGATCAAATCTCCATCTGGTGATAGAGATTTGATGAACAAGAAATTTTAATTTGTTTTGATTATTTTGGACACATTAAACCAGTTATTTGGTAGGAGCTCTTCTACTTGAGTCTGACTTGCGCTTTGTAAAGCCAGGACTTGGTTACGGCTCTGCGTTATTGTAAGTGTGCCCTCGCAGCTCAGCTTGAGCACATGAGTCATAATTAGAATTAAGCCCAAATTGGCTTCCATTCCCCCTTTACTCAGAGCCGCATGGTGCAAAACAAGCCCAAAATGTCACGACTCATGAATGTGAGATCATTTACATAAATCTGCATAAATTTGAACATCACCACACTGTCACACATTCCCTTCCTGTGGCACTACAGTAAACATCGCTGTGTGTTAATCTCACTGCCACTGCATGGGTTTTCCCAATGATGATGTGAAATCTTTAAATGTTTTTCGAATATTAGCGTTCAAGTGCTTTGCAAAGATCAAAGTGCATAGTAAATAAAGTTATTGTCTCCTAAAAGAAAGAATTCGATTCTGATCTGCTGAAACGAGTCGTCAGTAATTCCAGTCTCTCTTCCTGTTACAAACCTACAGTAAAAATATGTAATAAATTTGCATAATGCCAGTCTATGGTGTTCATTGGCTGCCCGTGAACAACGTCTGCTTTGACCCTCAAACACTGTAGTTGTAGCTGAGACTGGAAGAGTTTGGTTCGTGTTGTTCATCTCGAGAAGACGCTGTTTTCAGCGCTGAGAATCCACTGTGATGCACTTTTAAAGAACGAGGACTCGCACTGGAATCGATACGGTAAAACCAACGCCATCGTTACTGTTCATATCGCTGTTTATCAAGCACTGATGAAGATCCAGAGCTGAAATTCAGATATGGTTATAGGCGTTTGGTTTCTAACACACACTGTATGTGGTAGACCAATCACAACAGACTGGACCGTCTGACCAATCAGAGCAGAGGAAGCTCTCGGAAAGGAGGGATTCAGAGAGTCTGAATCCTTTATCGAGCCGTTTCAGACACTGTGAGTGTACATTATGAAAGATTTAAAGTGTTTTTTTTTTTACCCTGGATGCATGTAAACCTGTTGTAGGAGACTCTAAAACAAAATTAGGAATGTTTAAAATAGCATAATAGGTGTACTTTAAAGTTACAATTATATTATATTATATTATATTATCTATTATGGTATTTCCCTGGAAGATCACTTATAATGTTCGTCATGGATTAGTGCACCAAGATCAGTAACAATCCTTGGGGACACTTTATTTTGATGGTCCCTTTTGAACATTCTACTAACTATAAGTAACTTTGCAACATCATGTCAGCTTATTCTAACCCTACCAGTCTACTAATACTCTACTAACTCTCTAATGAGAGCTAGTAGACATGTAGGTGCAACATTGCTTATAGTCAACAGAATGTGTTAAAGGGACCATCAAAATGAAGTGAAAGCACAATCCCAACTCGCAGGCTGTGGGTTTGCGGTCGGACCCAATTTATTTGGAAATACCTTGTACTATTGCAAAGTCAGATTTATATTGTGACGGGTTCACAAAACAATCCATGCTGAAATGTGCTACTCAAATAGTTAATGTCAGACTCGTTTCTATCGTTGGGATCTTTTGGAAGGCTACAGGTGTTGCTGGCCAGGAACAGTTTGGCAATTTCTGACCCTTATTGATAAAGTTTCTGCTTCTTCCTTATACCATAGGTATAGGCACAATATTGAATTTAGTGCGAATGAAAGCAAGGCTATGAGGGAAAGACTTGCAGTCTTAACAATGGCATTCTCTGTATAAAGGTCCTAGATCACATGTCATTTTCAAAACTCAAAACTTTAAAAATCATTTTATGTCTACTGAAATTCTTTTGGAAAGATATTTCATCAGCTGAACAATCAATGTGTTGTTAAACAACAGTACGGTGTGTTGAACACTCTGTACTTCCATCCCTCACAGCCTCATTTTCATTCCTGTCAAAAATTAAATATGGCATTACCCTGACTAAGGTCTATTCAGTGGCGTAAAGTGGTGCTCTGAAATGAGGCAAAGTCCTCACCGCTTTTTTAAAATATATAATTTGATGTCCCAGTTATACTCAGTGTTGACACATTTTCCTGGTTAAATTTTACTTACACTATAAAAAAAATGCATTTCTATTTTGTATTTTTACATTAACAATATAATTAATTTTCTATTTATTAAAAGTATAAATCTCATTAAGTTAGAGTTTTAAACAGTTTTACATTCATTCCACACACACACAAAAATAACTATAAGAACTCATTGCAGCAACGAATTTCAGATTACATCTATATTTTATTTGTGAACTGATGTTCAACTATTCTTTTCAATAGTCAACTTATTTTCAGATCATTAGTCATCAAAGCTCGGTAAACACTGCAGGTGTCATGATGGTCAAAGACGTGTGATGTACCTTTAATTACACCAAGCTTATTGGCTCACTTAAAAAAGCACACAGATTATGTTTTCAGACTAGTTTGAAAAGTTTGATTGTGACATAAAGCTTGATATCTAAGTGGGTGAGTTGTTTACTTACTTTTTAATTAGTCTTCCATTAGTACCTTCATTTATTCACTCACATTGAAATGTGGATGCGGAACGAGCATGAAAATGAGAGGTGGGATTTATCGCATGAACCAATTATAGTCTATCATAACCAATCATAGCGCGATGGAGGCATTGCCTCCTCTCATGACTTTTCCCCATTCATTCTCAATTACCCCCCATCAAACTCACCGCACGCTTTTGGGGGTCTGTTAAAAGTCAATGGGCTCAGGGGAGGCAAGAGAGATGCGCCGTCCCGCTGTAACTTTACCTGCCGGTGTCGCTCTTGGACAGTGTTACTTTAGGAAAAACGAGTGATTCATACACTTTTGATTTCATATTTCGTAATATTTGTGTTGTTTTATTTTTCTATTGTTTTGAGGAGGCACTGCCTCCCTTGCCTCCTCAGAGGAAACGCCCCTGGGTCTACTGTACCATGACTGTCCAGGTTATATTGCTCAGTATAGAGTGCAACTTTGAACTTTCTGGTTCTGTAAGTGGATTTTTAACGATAAATTATAAACCCAGGGCTCGAATTTCGGTGCGGGATTGCGGGTATTGCGCATAATTTTAATCATTCCCGCAGGTCTCCCACTTATAATGTGGGAAATTCCCGCAAACATTGATTCATTTTAGCATGTAGGTTGTATTAGTCAATTAATCCACACAGATTATAAAATCAAATTTTAAAACTGTCCGCGAGACGCAATTTCTCAAACAGCGTGAGTGATTCAGCGGTGCTGCGTCTTCTATCTCTCGTCTCTCAAAATGGGTTGCACAAGGCAATCGTTAAGCGCTGCAGGCGGCAATAACACTCGCGCGTTTCGGGAGTCGGGATAGACGGAATTGTCACTTGCATAATCGGGCCAGCATTGCATCATGAGTAACTAAAGTTTACCATTTGCACGTCTTTTTAAGTCTTACCAGTTTAAACATTCACGCGATTTTAAACTGACGGCACTTGCGCGCTGTCTGAGAGATGGTTTTTTTCTCTGCACACATACATAGAGTAAAGCCGCCTCACAAACAGCTCGCGGGCAACAAAAGTTATTTTTCGTGGATTATATCGCTTTAACAGTCAAAAACATGCGAAAAGTATGTTAATTTCGGTCTTGGTGAGTATCCTCTAAACACAGTCGGTTATGTCTTAAATAAGTATTAATCGCACGTGACCGTATAATGAAAACAGGATCCGTGCACTAGCTCTTAAAGGGACAGCAGCCATATGTGTCTGTCATTAATTTTGTTGTCAAAACAACAAAACATAGCTTTCATTTTAAGGAATCAGGATTAATAGCCTATGTATTTAATTTAGTCAGGACTAAAATACTACCCAGTGTTATTTTTCATTTTATTACTTTATTCAGTCTCTGTATTTCTGAATACTAGTGTTAGACCTAAGCAAAAACTTCTCTCTTTATTTCTCTTTATTGGGATCTCTATTCTATTGTATTTATTTGTGCTACTTTTTTCAATTTAATTCATAGATTGAAATCAAGCTTCCTTGTGTTGTGTAAATTCTTAAGAACAAAATTACCCCATTGTAAAAATGCAATGAGTGAGCATACATTTAGGCGAGATAAATGTAATAAAAAAAGTCTAAACTCCCCCCTCAAATAAAAAATTCCCCCCATAAGAATTCAGGCCCTGTAAACCTTTAAAGACAACCTTACTGTGAGCTAGTGATGGGCGGATCGATCCTGAAGTATCGATACTTCGATACTGACGTGGTATCGAAAAGGATCGATCCTCACATAAAAATATCGATCCAAATGTGTTTTTTTACCAGTCATTTTTTAATTAATTTAGCACGCAATTCAGTGCGTAAAATAAGCTTCTAAGTGGAAAAATAAGCGAATGTTAGAGGACAATTGTGTAGGATAGAACTTTTTCTCCTAGTCATCTGGATACAAGACGAAACCAATCAATCACAGAGAGCGTTTGATGCTGGTGCTTCGCTGAGCTCACAGGCCCAGTGCGTTTGGGAAAGCCTTGCTTAGATGACAGAGAAACAATCAGGAGTTATTTTGCAATAAACAAACCAAAAGTGTACATAACGTTTCAAAATGTTGACGTCAGTAAGATTTTCTTAATGAAATTAATATTTTTATTCAACAAGGATCGATGCATTAAATTGATCAAAAGTGACAGTCAAGGGTTTTACACTGTTAAAAACAAATCTACTTCATATATGCTGTTCTTTCAACTTTGTTCCTCAAATAATTCTGCATAAAATGTATCATGGTTTCCACAAAAATATGAAACTGTTTTCAACATTGATAATAATAAGAAATGTTTCCTGAGCAGCAAATCAGCATATTAAAATGAAATAACATCATGACTGGAGTAATGATGCCGAAAATTCAGCTTTGATCACATGAATAAATTACAGTTTACTATGGCATAGAAAACAGATAGCCTATGGTAAATTGTAATATTACAGTTTTTACTGTATTTTTTATCAAATAAATGCAGAAGAGAATTAAAAATCTAACAGACCCCAAACTTTTGAACAGTAGGCTAGTACTAGTAGGCTAGTAGTAGGCTAGTACTATAATTAGGGTAGTTTTGTAAAAGTCACTGACTAATTACAGGCGAGTTGAGAGCACAAATCACAAAATATTTAGGCCTAGTAGTCATGAAATTTATTCAGATTTAGCATATTAATGATGCATTCACCTCATAAATCATGACACACTGCTCTAGCACAGCAAAGTGCATACAAGTTCAAGTGCATGCTTTTAAAATGAAAAAGTATCGGTATCGGTATTGGTATCGGCGATACTGGCCCTGTATTTACTTGGTATCGGATCGATACCAAAATTTGCAGTATCGCCCATCACTACTGTGAGCTTCGAGGTTGTTAAACGACAGTTTTTGCTTCTGCTGAAGCCGTCAGCCCGCATTATTTCAACTTAGTTTTACAACACTTCCATTTGGAAGTCATCCGTTATGACAACGTTTCTTTTGATTCAGCGTGACTTAAATTATTTTAAATGGCACTGGCCATCCAGTTAGTGCTTCTTTACAGAGCAAGACTCACTTGCAGAGATTGTAGATGAATCTTTGGCTCCAGGTGAAGGATAACATAGAAACTGTCTTAATGTTGCCCTTCTATTCTGTTTCCATTTTCCTTTTCCTGAGTACCTTCTCAATAACTATAGCCTGTCTTTTCCTTTAATCTCAGCCCTCCTCTGCCTGGCTCCTAAAAAGCTCAGATGAGTTCTAGAGAGGTGCCTTCCTCCCCTTCAGCTCTGCAAGGTGTGTGTGTGTGTGTGTGTGTGTGTGTGTGATTGTGTGTGTGTCCTAATATCCGTGTGCACAGGGGTGTTTCATCGACCATGCTGTGGCTCAGGAGAAACGTCTGACGGAATAGAGAGGGAGTTGGGGGGGGCATGAAGGCCTAAAAATAGAGAGGAGGACTAGTCGCTCAGAAATGGAGATGAGTAAAGACGCATCTGCTGCTGCAGGTGAAAGAGAGAGTGTGGAAAATAGAGAGAAAATGGATGATGGCAACAGAGAGAGAGAAAGAGTAGGACAAATAGTCAGAGGAAGGGTGTGTTTTGTTAAGAGCCTTTTCCTCTCACTGTTATATTTAGAAAGGAAAAGGTGCAAAATAATTCAGCAATCGAAATATAAGGTGAGTTATATGTGTGTGTGTGTGTGTGTGTGTGTGTGTGTGTGTGTGTGTGTGTGTGATGTGCTGTTCTGTCCAACGCACTATTTGTGGCACTCTGCACGATTTCAACTTAAAGGGATCATAGAATGAGAATTCAAATGTTCCTTAATCCTTTGACAGTTAAGAGTTCATTGTACTATAAAAATACCCTGTAAGTTTCAAAACTCAAAACTTTCTTGTTATTCCAAAAACTGGTTTTATTGAAACCAAGGCCAGCAAACGACAGGATCTAAAAAGGGGAGACTTGTGACGTCACACTTCAGCTTTGGCCCCGCCCACTGGAGTGTTAGTGAACAGTGACATGAGAACGAGAAAAGATCGATACAGGATCAATACCATTACCTTCCAAACGCTCCTAATGCTAGGACTTTTACGATATGGATCTGCCAGCAACGCCACTAACATGTATGTAGTCATGTTTATTCTAATGCCTGATCTGTGATCAGTGATTTCTGATGTAATTATTCAAGTTCAGACAGATTATCTCTTAAAATATCGTTCAATACTGTTTATGCATCAGTAAATCAAGCCAGTGACTTAACAATCAACTTCACGTCGTTTCTCTTAGTAGGATGAAAATAATCTTACTTAAACTGTGATTAAAATATATAAAGAAAGCGATCAAAGAACAATCCCTTCCCAGTTGCCCAAGCTGTCAATCAAACAGTATTTACATCGTGTTTGCATTGTTATTTGGTGAAAGCCAGAGGTGTAATTTCATACACGATCAACAGACTGTCTGTCATCTGCTCAATGCTCATCACTGCAACCTTTCATGTGATGGGAATAGATCATTATGATCAATACTTTTCACGGTTCCTTAATCTCGACAGCTGTAATAGGAAAAACGTTGTAAAAGTTTTAGAGAGAGTTCCACATGTAATACTAGCTATTTCATATGCAAACACGTCAGCCAATCACAGCAGTGGGCGTTTACACTGAAGACTCACAGCAGCCAATCACAGCAGTGGGCGTTTACACTGAAGACTCACAGCAGCCAATCACAGCAGTGGGCGTTTACACTAAAGACTCATAGCAGCCAATCACAGCAGTGGGCGTTTACACTGAAGACTCATAGCAGCCAATCACAGCAGTGGGCGTTTACACTGAGGAGTCATAGCAGCCAATCACAGCAGTGGGCGTTTACACTGAAGACTCCCAGCAGCCAATCACAGCAGTGGGCGTTTACACTGAAGACTCACAGCAGCCAATCACAGCAGTGGGCGTTTACACTAAAGACTCATAGCAGCCAATCACAGCAGTGGGCGTTTACACTGAGGAGTCATAGCAGCCAATCACAGCAGTGGGCGTTTACACTGAAGACTCCCAGCAGCCAATCACAGCAGTGGGCGTTTACACTAAAGACTCATAGCAGCCAATCACAGCAGTGGGCGTTTACACTGAGGAGTCATAGCAGCCAATCACAGCATTGGGCGTTTACACTGAAGACTCCCAGCAGCTAATCACAGCAGTGGGCGTTTACACTGAGGAGTCATAGCAGCCAATCACAGCATTGGGCGTTTACACTGAAGACTCCCAGCAGCTAATCACAGCAGTGGGCGTTTACACTGAAGTCTCACACAGACACGCCCCTTAAAACAGAGCGTTCAAATCAGAGGCTAAAATCAGGCTAGGAAAAATGTGACAATTATTGATGTTAAAATCAAACTAACATTATAAGGGCACCCCAGGAAACATTATAAAATAATCAAATAATCCAGTCCATGACCCCTTTGAGATCAGTGTTATTTTAATATTGTTTATATACTATTATAGTATTTATTCATATTTTTAAAAGACCGCGATCTCAATTCAGACACCCATGCGATCTTCTCCCTAAATGACAATGATTCGTATGTCTATTAAACTTTTGACAAGTACGATCACAGCGAACATTCAGATCTGTGTTGGCATTGGCACTGCCACTGAGCCAGAGAGAGCAGTTGTCATGTACAGTATGAAACACAAACACAACCACACACTGTCAGTATTTCTGTTACAAACGTTCACATTTTCTCAGAAATACTGGGGAAAAGGTTTATAAAGTTCGGATATAAACACGGATGTCTAACGAAAGCGATCAAAATAGAGTTCACACAGTTCTGGGGAATCAGCTTACAAGTAGCGTAGTTGTCTCTGCATATTAAGCTAGGACGGAAGAAAGCATTTTAACGTAAAACAAATCACACACTTCAGCTTTAGGTTATAATGCCTGTTTGTGAGGATATATTAGTTCAGTTTGACTGGTTCTTATTACTCCTTTAAGCAGGTAACTTGTCGTGATCTAAATCCATTAAGCTGTTTTTATACCAGTTCCTGGTTTATTATTATTTCTGTGTTCTTCTGCTGGTGTGGGAAAGGCATTCGAGGGATGCTCAATTCAAAAATGAAAAATGTGTCATAATTTTCTAACCCTCGTGTTGTTCTAAGCCTGTATGACTCTTTTCTGCAGAATATAGAATGTATACACAAAAATATTTTGAAGAATGTTAGGCACCAAATAACATTGGGAAAAAAACTAAATTATAAAAGAAAAGGGCATTTCTAAAAATATTTTTTTGTGTGCTATGACAGATGGTTGAAGGAGGGGTTTCAAAAATAAGAGGACTTTATGACCCTTTATGAGGCATTTCAAAGGCGGACTTAAATTATTACATTTTCATGAAAGATTACAAAGTCAATTTTTTCCCCGTTTTTGTGCACTAATGAATCATGCAAAATGAGACGTTTATGAATTCAAAATAATTTAATGTTGACTTTAAGGAATGGCTGATTTATTTAACTAAATTGATTTAAATAGTCACTGCTGTAGTTTTCTCTCGTGGTTCCCGGATATGACATCATGTGAGGGCCATTGCTTCAGACAGATGTGTTTCCCTGCTTTTAAAATGGCTGCTACATCTGTGTGTGTGTGTGTGTGTGTGTTCATTCTAGTGCTCAATATGGAAGTCTTTACGGAAGTTTTTTTTGCTCTCTGGCAGGTGTGATGCTCATAGACTTCCCCATAAATCCTTCTTTTTCTCTGTCACATTCTCAAGCACACAAGCATGCACACTGCTGTCCTCATCCTGCTGGAAATGAAAGAAGAGGCTTTCTGGTGTATTAGTGCAGCAGAGACAGTGACGGGTTTATTAAGAACACTTCAGCGATCAGAAGCTGTAATCAACATCCTGCCCTGTTCCTTTCTCCCCTTCACACACTCCCAGTTACTCTCCCTTACACTGAAGTATGCTTAAACGTGCTTCCTTGAGTATGCACTACAGAATGACGGCTGGTTCAAGGGTGCTCACTGCGTCCCAGAGCCACTGTCGACAGGCTCAGATATTCAAACAATTCTGAATTGACATTGTCTTTCCTTTTTTTCTGTGGCCTGATGTTATTCTCTCCGTCTCATTTTTGTTCTTTTTTTTTCCCTCTAAGAAAATAATATAGACTCAATTTTTAGAGCGCTATTGCAGTTTTGACCTTTAAGCAAAGAAACAAAACAAAGAATAAAAGGGGGGGGGAGGAATGCATTTATTACTTATTAGTTTACTCAACATGTATAGAGCTCGACGCAGAGCAGTGCTTCAAATAAAAAGATGAAATAGAATGTGTTTGTTTGTGTGTGTGTGTGTGTGTGTGTGTGTGTGTGTGTGTGTGTGTGTGTGTGTGTGTGTGTTTGAGAAAAGGCAGGAATGTTGTTTACAGGGTTTCTTTGCATATAGCGATGCATCCTTCACCCATAGACCCGCATCTGCAAAGAATACATACAAGACGGCATACAAACATACGGGTTCAAAAGTCCACATTGAAAATCTGGGATTCAATGGAATTTAAACCAGTTTTTAGATTGCAAAATATTACGACGATGTTGTAGTCACGTAAAAAAAAAAGGACTTTGAGAATGAAGTTGTAATAAGTTGTAACATAATAATTTCATAATACGTTTTAAGAATAAAATACAATTTTGTTGTTGTTTTGGCAGTAAGTGATTTTCATGCATGAATTATGGAAAAACATTATCTAGATTTTTTTAATGTTTTTTTTTATACTTTAATATGATCCTAAAATTGAAATTCATTTTCATTTTTACAAAATACATTGTTATTAAAAAATTATTAAACCTTCCACGTATGTGGACACCATGCAACAAAGGTGTAAAATGGGACATAAAGCCACAGATGACAATATGGAACATTGTGCTTTTATAATGCCATGTTATGCTATGTATCAGCTCAGTTATTAAAAACAATAATATTACAATATAATAACAATAAAACACATATTGTAGGAACTATAACGGTAGTTACATCCAGTATATGCGGAGACCTAGTAGCAATATGGACTGGTCTTTGCTGACATACTCGTCATCATGCTGTCTCTGTCACTTCCACCGTCCTCTGGGATATTCTCTATTATTCTGCACTGAGTGCTTGACCTTTGCTGTTCCTGTTTGGAAGGCAAAATCCAAATGTGTCTCGGTATGTATGTGTAAAGTTGTCATTTAATGCCATAATATGTCATTTTGAATGGTTATTTATGTTGATATATTTGTTAAATTTCTGTTTTATTACAATATAAGACAATTCAGAACATATTTGCAAAAATAGAACAGATATACTTGCAGGTTACAGAAATCAGACTTTATGCAATCTGACTCCACTGTTGCATGACGTCCACATACATGGACAGTTAGTTTTTGCTGTATAAAAACTATATTTTACTAAAAAATTTAGTTTATAAAATACTAACATACAACTTTTTTTTTTTTTTTTTTTTTTTTTTTTTTTACCTCAATTGGCCTCCTTGTTTAAAAGTTTTCAATTAATTACAGGAATATTCCTTTTGATGTTACTCTCCTTATTACTTTATTCTCATAATGTGATGTCATAGGGGCCTATTTTAACGATCTGAAACGCAAGTATCAAGCGCGAAACGCAAGTAATTTTGTGGGCGGGTCTCGGGCGCTGTTGCTATTATACCGGCGGGATAAATGACTCTTGCGCCCTACGTAAATCTAAAATGGGTTGGTCTGGAGTAGCTTCATTATTCATAGGTGTGGTTTTGGCATAACGTGAAATAAACCAATCAGAGCGACATCTCACATTCCCTTTAAGAGCAGGCGCGCTTGTTCCATGGCGGATTGCTATTATAACGGCGGATTTGCCAGGAGACGTTCACACAGCCGAGGAGACCGACGTTCTCGTCAGGGCCGTAAAACACAGAGAAGTGACATTGGGGATGGAGAAACCCACCCAAATCAGCTTCGGTTAAACAGGCGTATAAAAATGTGGGTAAATGTGTAAGCTAGATTTATGCCTATTTTTTCACATTTTCATGGACACAATAATGATTTCCCTCGTGTGTTAATATTGTTCCTTGTAATAATGTATGGTTTTCTAAAAATGAGAACTGCTGCGTCTGTGTGTAGATGAGATCAGCAAAGTGTATGCGCGTTGTGCACACGCTACATTGATTATGGCCAAGCATGCGCCCTTAAAATAGCATATGAATAACATGTGCAACACGCCACTGACTTTAGACTAGGTTTTTCCTGGTCAGTGGCGGAATTGTTTTCTAAACCTGCAGAATAGCACCAGGGAACGTTTGCGCCGGAACACGCCTCCTCTTTGCGCTGAACCGCTGAACCGCAAGTTCACTTCCTAATTTACCGACGTGCGTCTGTGGAGGGAAAAGTCCGCTGTGCGCGGGTGCAAAATAGGAATGATACATGCGTCGGTGTACAAACTCAATTGCGCTGGGTGCAAGATAGGGCCCATAATGTGAATTGTGATGACTTCAATCTCATAATGCAACTTTTTGTGGTAATAATGACTTCTGGAAATATTCTCAAAATCTGGTAATTTTGGATCTTTTTTCTTTATTATTATTTTTTGTATTTTAGGGTAGCATAAAATGAATGGCAAACATTTAAGATTGTGCACTATTTCTAGATGGCTAATCAAATAAGTAATTTTGTGACTGATCATGTGACTGCTTTGTAAAGATGGTCAGATGTTCCAGCTTTTTCTGAAAGCACAAGATGCTCTTTGGATCAATCTCTGCTGCATTACAGCAAATTGCTATAATTTCCGCTGCTGTAAGTTACCGAGAGCGGATATACCCATGAAAACCCGCAACACACACTAGACGCACGTCTGTGCAGCCCAGAACGTCTCTCTCGCTTTGTACGAAGTGACGGATTACTAGTTGTTCAGACAGTGCAGGTTTTCCAAGAATGCGGTTGTGAGTCCTGAAAATTTACGGGTGCGAGTTCGGTCATAGAATACGGTTGTCACTCCAGTAAATAACCGTACTGTGTGTGAACGTAACCGACTCAAATACAGGACTGACAACTGTATTCGGCTGCTGTGTGAACGTGGCCATAGAAGCATTTTCGCTAATAGCTTCAGTCTTTTGAACCCCATTGCATCCACACACACACACACACACACACACACACACACACACACACACACACACACACACACACACACACACACACACACACACACACACGAGCCTGCTCCTCTGTCATATTTTATTAAAGACTGCTCTTCTATTTCAAGCAAAGCTGTGCTCTGTCTATTTGTGTGTGACCATACCTTTTGAAAACAATGAACTCTGTGAAAGAGTCACTGTAAAGCCTTCAATACATGTGCGCGCACACACACACACACACACACACTGTACAGAGACACATCCCGGGGGTGTCCATATATGTTTGCACTCATGTATGCCATCACACACATCTCTGTGATAAAAGAGACGTTTGTGATCTACCACAATACACTGCCATCAGACCCCATCAAACACGCCAGAGATCAGACCAGATGAAAGCGAGAGAATAAATGGTAAGATACTGTAGAGGCACGAAGAGAAAGAAAGATGTAGGGAAAGAGCTGAATGCAGAGGAGTGGAGTGAAAGAGAGTGCTTTGAATGTACACATGCACACTTTTAACATCATTCACTCTCTCTGGTAGCAACCAAATGGGGTTTGTAAGTATGTTTGTGTGTGTGCAGGAGCTTCCATGGGCTGAAGCTAAGGGGTCTACACTGGTTTATTAATTATGGCGTAATTATAATTTTTCAAATATGTATATGTAAGTTAGAAAAATAATGTGTCGTTTTCATAAATTTAGTCTGTTTTGAGCAGTGATGAGTTATATTTTTATTAAATCCATTGAAGTCATTGGAGTTCATCCTGGTAATTATCATATTATATATTCTTATTAACTTCATATAATGATATATTCAACTACATTTTTTTTTTATATATAAATACTGATAAAACATTTTCTTGCATCACACTGTTTTTTGCTATAGTTCGTAACGTTTCAGTTTTTTTTTAATAATAAAAGGGGGTAAATGAAGTAATAGCATGGTAAAAACATGGTAACATTCACAACTTTAACATTTTTGCACATTCTGTAAACACATTAATGAGAACTTACTGATCAGATACCATATGAGTTTAGATGAAAAAAATTAAGTTATGTCTGTTTTATAGGCTTACGTTCCACAGGGGGGCGTAAACAGACACGGGAATGCATCAGGTGTGTTTTTTAATCCATTACAAGGGTTAAGGCTTGTGTGTTTGTGTGAACTATGTGCACACAAAATGTTGGTGTGTATTATTTTCTCTAAATGCTCTGGTGGCTAGTTTGTGTGCGTGTGCGCATGTGTTTATGTGTTTTCCCGTACTTTGTGGCATTTTCTTCAATGGGTCTTTAATGGCTGTGTTGCCATGGCCACCCCCTGTCTGCACGCTCAGAGCAATGGATCTTTTGTGCGACCGCTGAGAAAACAAGCCATCAGAAGACATTTACACACACACACACACACACACACACACACACACACACACACACACACACACACACACACACACACACGCATAGAGTCTAAAGACTATATCAGGACTCCCCATTTCCCAGGAGCTCAATGATTATGCATTTAGCTATTATAATTTCATAACTCTGAAGCATCTGTACATCAACGGCATCTCAGTGGATTATAGTTACAATTCATCGAAGCTCTCCTTACGTTTTTGCATTTTTTCAATTTCCCGATCAATGCCGGAAGCCTGTCAAAAAATAAAATCAATCGCCCGTGTAAAAGTACAGCCAAATGGGTTTGTAAATCACAACCGTTCCCTGAGACGCTCAAATTACGGACATGTTGCCATCTTGAGTGCTTTGTGCAGTTTTTTTGTTTTTTTTTAGGTAGTTATATTTTATTTTTTCGCAAGTTTCTGGAGAGACTTAAAATTTATGATAGCTCATTATTTCGGAGGAAGTTGCCCTGCTATAAACAACTGAAGTTCTTGTCTTTGTGTACTCCGCCATGAATCATGAAGAAAGCCTGAGAGAGGGAGAGATATTTTAATACTGTGTAGACGGAGTGTTTGTAATGACATTCACAAGTTGTGTTCAGACAGGATCTTGAGGGAAAAGAAAATATTTAGAGAGTAGCGTCTTGTGCTTCTCTTGAAATAGGCCATCTTCAGATACCGATTTAGAAAAACACATACGCTTTTGCACCAATTCGCTAGCTGACGAACAAACGTCATTAAAGCCGATACACAGGCTGGCATTTCATTACACGAGGGCTTGCTTGTGCGTATGCCTTTGATTTAGTTTAATATAATATCACAGTAGATAAAACAGCCACAAGCACTGTGATCTATGGCCGCCTGCATCTGAACAGCAGTGTGCATTTGTCTCAATGATGCCGCCTCTTATTTTCCAGTCCAAATCCAGTGGGAATTCTCCCAGCCGTTTGGCATGAGCGGACTACGACGGCATCGCTACAATACGTGCCAGGTTTCTGCCAGAAGTTGCCCTCTGTGAATGTAATGCTTACTTTTTAGGTCTGGTGTCAGAAGTTGGTTTCTATGAATGGAGTTCTCTGTTTTATTTCATGGCTGCCGGAAGCCAAAATGTCAAACTCTGCTGTAGAAAGGGCATTTAACAGATGCTGTCTTAGAATTTCTCGCACAATAATTATTATATTTGATGCTGAGTTTAGACAAGCCGGTTTTCAAGGATGTTTGTAACCGATCTGGTCTTCATTTCATTTATAGGAGCAGGATTTACTACTGTTACATGAGATGATATAGTGACCGGGGATGCACACTAGTGTTCAGTGTTCAAAAGATTGGGGTCAGTAAGATTTAAAAAAAAAAAAAAATTTTTTTTTTTTTTTTTTTAATTGCTGTCCTTTTGAACTTTTTGTTCATTAATTAATTCTGACAAAAAAAAGTAAAAAAAAAAAGCTGCACAACTGTTTTCAACATTGATAATAATCAGAAATGTTTCTTGAGCAGCAAATCAGAATATTAGAATGATTTCTGAAGGATCATGTGACACTGAAGACTGAATACAGCTTTGCATCACGGGAATAAATTATGTTTTTAAATATTTGGTAACACTTTACAATAAGGTCCCATTAATTAATCTTAGTTAATGCCTTAACTAACAATGTGAAGTTCATTTGTTCCAGAGTTTATTCATCTTTGTTACTGTTCGTTCATATTAGCTCAGATCCATTAAATGATATTAAAGTGCCCCTATTATGCTATTTTAAAGGCATTATACACTGAAAATATGAAAATACACTGGTCAAAAGGTGCAGGGAGCCTTGTATTCAGCCCAGATTTTTGGACTTATTGCTAATGGAAAGAATTGTCAAATAATAAAAGCAAACACGTAAAGATGTTCAGATGTGTAGATCTGTGTTCTGTGTGCGTCGTGCAAACTCTTACAATCTCATATAAAAGTTTGTTGTAGTTTTGCCAATACCCAATATCTTCTCTTTCTCAGCCTCATCCATTCTCTCTCTCTCTCTCTCTCTCTCTCTCTCTCTCTCTCTCTCTCTCTCTCTCTCTCCCTCCATGAAACTGCATGTTCTCTAACTGAATAAATTTGCAGTGCTCATATAACTCCGGGCCACCGTGTGTCTTGTCAGCTCTCAGCAGGGGAACATCTATAATATTACACCCCAGCGCTGCACTCCCCAGCTAAACCATGTCACAGCGTCGCTCTATCTAATAAACAGATGTCTTTATTGATCCGAAGTGCCATATCCCTCTCTTTCCCCATGCACTCAGCTGAAAAAACTTTGTTAGGAGGCAGCGATAAGTGTCACGCAAGCTTGGGTTTTTATATCTCAGTTACCACCGGAGACTAGAGAGGGTCCCGCCGCGGTATTTCGAAAGATTTGCAGGGTCAGGGGAGACGACGAGCTTAGGACTTAATAACTCTGAGTGTGTTTATGACTGAAAGGCGGGTATATTATTGAGTGTGCACTGTGTGAGAGGGAGAGAGAGAGAGAGAGAGAGAGAGAGAGAGAGAGAGAGAGAGAAATACCTGTCATGCAGTGTGTAATATAGCTGTTTGGGAAGGTAAAAGGTCTGAAAATTTGATAAAGTTATTGTCTCCTAAGAGAAAGAATCGATTCTGAACCTCTGAAATGAGCCTTCAGTAATTTCAGTCTCACTTCCTGTTACAAACCTCCGTAAAAAATTTGCATAATGCCAGTCTATGGTGTTCATTGGCTGCCTGTGAACAGCGTCTACTTTGACCCTCAAACACTGTAGTTGTAGCTGAGACTGGAAGAGTTTGGTTCGTGTTGTTCATGTCGAGAAGACGCTGTTTCAGCGTTGAGAATCCACTGTGATGCACTTCAAAAGAACGAGGACTCGCACTGGAATTGATACGGTAAAACCGACGCCATCGTTACTGTTCGTATCGCTGTTTATCAAGAGCTGAGGAAGATCCAGGGCTGAAATTCAGATATGATTATGGGTGTTTGGTTTTCAACATGCGCTGAAAGTTGTAGACCAATCACAACAGACTGGACCATCTGACCAATCAGAGCAGATGCTGCTCTCAGAAAGGAGGGGTTTAGAGAGATTGAATCTTCGAACCGACCTTTTTCAGACTCTTTGGGAAATGAGGTTATGTACAATGTATATTATGAGAAAATTAAAGTGTTTTGACCTTTGATGCATGAAAACCTATTGTAGGAGACTCCAAAACAAAATTAGGAACCTTTAAAATCATATAATAGGGGCTCTTGCAGTCTTGCCATGTTAAATTGTGTTTCTTGTACTGCTACAGGTCACATTTCTATACTTTCAGTGACTAGCATTTACAAATGGACGCGTGCACCATAAAATGCTCGAGTAACTCCAACGGTTAGTTTACGGTTTTGACGCAGGCCTGTTTTGACATGTAACATCTGTTCTGATGCATTGTGGTCTGTTGCTGAGGGCAGTTGCCATAGTTTTCAGACGTTTGGGCTGTGCAGTCATGTACAGTACGTGTGTGTTTGTGTGTGTGAGTGTGAATGAGCCAAGCTTGTAGAACATTCAGAATTTAATTAAGAATTCAACTTTTAGAATCATATTTAATTCCTAAAATGCTAATTCTTAAAATGCTAATTTAATTTGAATTAAGTCACTGAATGCAGAGTTGCAATTCAAATTAGAATGTAAGGTAGCAGAATTAAAATGATTTTAAAATGAAAAACTGTAATTTACTGTCTCTAGAAAAGCAGATTTTGTCAAGGCAAACTTTGAATGTAAGCTTGGCAAAGCTTTGTTTAAAAAAAGTTAAAGATCTTGAAGTTTGAAAAACTTTAGCTTGAATAGATGGACAGGTGGGTGGACAGGGAGGACGTTGGATGGATGGATGGATGGATGGATGGATGGATGGATGGATGGAAGGATGGGTGGATGGACGGATGGGTGGATGGACAGGTAGGTAGGTATATGGATGGATGGGTGGATGGATGGACAGGTAGGTAGGTATATGGATGGATGGATGGATGGATGGATGGATGGATGGATGGACAGGTAGGTATGTATGTGGATGAATGGATGGATGGATGGACGGATGGGTGGATGGACAGGTAGGTAGGTATATGGATGGATGGATGGATGGATGGATGGATGGATGGATGGATGGATGGATGGATGGATAGATGGACAGGTATGCATGTATATATGGATGGATGAATGGATGGATGGATGGATGGATGGATGGATGGACAGGTAGGGATGGATGGATGGATGGATGGATGGATGGACGGATGGACGGACAGGTAGGTAGGTATATGGATGGGTGGGTGGATGGATGGACAGGTAGGTAGGTATATGGATGGATGGATGGATGGACAGGTAGGTATGTATGTGGATGGATGGATGGATGGACAGGTAGGTATGTATGTGGATGGATGGATGGATGGATGGATGGATGGATGGATGGATGGACGGACAGGTAGGTATGTATGTGGATGGATGAATGGATGGATGGATTGCCATCACCATGTTTGAAATGCCACCTATAGAAGTTTGTAATTACTATTCAGTAAATTCCTCTTCCACTTATTCAAATTCAACTTCATGTGGGAATTCAAATCACATTCACACTCAGGAATTGAAAGCCAATCTTCTGAACGTGTGTATACTGTATGTCATGAGTGGCAGAAACTGCAGTGCGCAGGAGAACTGAAACGTTGGTCCATGTCCATCATGATCACTTCAGAACCCTGAAACACCCCTAACAAATAATTTCAGCCTGACCTTGTACAGCACATCTCATCAATCGACTGCACCTGACGCCCGTGTAGACTCATGACTGAACGGGGAACATGATTCCTGCTCATTACTTTTAAATACTCTGACTCTTTAACGGCGCACACTTTGGGATCATTATTCAAGACATTAGTGAAGGCTTGTCTTCAACACGCGCAAAGGGCCGTTCGTGATGTTTTGAGCTCAGTTAATGGAACAGGTTTCTATCAAACAGCAGGGAGATCTACACGTGGATTTGATGAAGTGAAACACACATTTATCTAATCAAAGTCTTCCCATTGACCTCCATTGCTCTTGAATTAACATTCATAGATGTCTAACCAAAAAAACCCCAGCTTTTGGTATTTTCAGAAGTCAGATTTTGAAACCTTGCTATTGTTTTTGCCTCCAATTTCTGAGCAGCAGCAAATTTGAGATCATTTGATCGTTTGATGAGAAGTAATTCAGACTTTAAAGAGATAGACTTAACAGTTTTTCTTTCCTATCCACCTTATTTTTAACATAAGAGCAGAGCATTCATGAATTGGCTTCCATTGTCATCCGCTTCCACTTATTTTTAGCTGAACAAAACAGCTTATTATGCTGCTTGATATTTATTAACATATTATTGTAATGTGTTGTTATAATTGTAAACACTAGGGATGTCCCGATACCACTTTTTGCAGAACGAGTCCGATACCGATACTGTAATTTTTGGTACTCACCGATACCGATACCGTAACCGATACCTGAATTTTCACTGCATTTGTAATTTTTAAATGTATTAGTAGATAAACCAAAAGATAATAAATCATATTAGTTGGCTTAATTTGTTCATCAAATATATATATTTCTTTCAGTTATTTTCATGCTTAATTAAGCCTGCTAAAATGCATTGTATGAGCTTCTGTAAGCCTACTGTCACTGTTCATTCTATTGCTCTATCATATTTTATCTTTCATTTAATAGCACAGCACATATTTAGAGCTGCTTCAGCAGGGCTCAGTGCTGAGGACTGGGTCAGCGGTTCAAATGTTTGTCAAAACCAGTGAAATATCAATTATTTAATCCAATTTTGATACTACAACAAAAACTAGCAGCCTAATTAATGTGAATTTAAAACAAGTAAGCAGTCAGTAACAAAATAAAAACAAACAATCGAATTACAAATAGGACAAATATATACAATATAGAACAAAGAAAGGCTACAAATGAAATAAACAGTGTTTTTAGAGTTTTTCGGGTATCTAACAGTACAGAAATTTGAATAAAGTAATCAAATGTGAAAAAAGCATATTCATTACTGTATGAATTATATATAGATGGATATTTTCTAAAGTTGAAAAGGGTAGCCTATTTAGTCAAGAGCAGTGAGTATTTATTTCTCCTTTGTTTGATTAGCATTAAAACACAGAAGCAGGTTTATCAAACTGCTGCCCCTTTAAGACCGAACGCACAGACCGCACTTGAACATGCTACGTTCATTTGAGATATAACCGACTTTGTTTACTATAGGATACTCACCAAGACGGGCGTTATTACATTGTGTGTGAATTCGTCCGTACAAGCGCAAGACGTGAAAGACAATTTAATTCAGTATTCGCGCTGAGACGCTGGTTTGTGGGGCGCGCGCTTCGGATGTTTGCGTTCATGAAACTTCTTAACCTGCACACGTCCTGTAATAACGTAGGGAACCACTCGTTATACTTCAGTCAGGTAACAGTTCATGTTTTACTTTACTTAGGCTACATATACGATTTAGTTTTCATCCAAATAACATGTGCTGAGTGAACGATCAGCAATCAAGAGCATTCAACAGAAGTGCGCTCGCTCTCTCGCTCTCTCTCTGTCTCTCTCTCTCGTCAGTTAACGTTAATAATAAGCTAAAGCTACATGCCTCGTTTAATTTCGTTGCCATTGACATCCGACTGAACAAACTTTCCACTGATGTCTCGTCTGTTTAAACTAAGGCATGTGCTCGACCAGCTCGCGCGTCTATGCCTCAGTTCACCTCGACAAAGCACTCGCGGCGGCCAGTTTCGTTTCGCAAAATGGACGTGGTATCGGTGCGTGGTATCGGCGAATTTTTATGAGTACGAGTACGAGTATTTGAGGACAGTATCGGCCCGATCCCCGATGCCAGTATCGGTATCGGGCCATCCCTAGTAAACACCCTTGTTTTGTAGCGCAAAAAGTTTTACTGTTTTCTGCATTTTGATATTATTATTATTATCCATCGGACGTCTCGCACATTCACAGAAAATAGTTTACTTGATAGGATAGGATGACATGAAAAGTAGTGAAGTGATGAACATTTGGCCTTAAACTAGACTGGTTTATACTGGTTTAGTGCTGGTCTAACATATGCTGATGGTGAAGCTGGCTGGCCAGCATGGTGTTTCTGATGAAGCCTGTGGACAAAAGAACTCTTGCTAGTTAAGGCAATGAAAGTTTACTATTATAGCACATTTTTTACATGCTTTTACATCACAATTCTTTACCCAGGCATACTAAAGAAAAATCTTATTAACAACCTCCATACAGTACAGTAAAATAAGATCATAAATAAAGGAAAATAGTTAGTGAATTAAGTACAAGTATAAATAAAAAGAGAAAAATAATAAAGATAAATAATGCAGCACAGGTCTGAAGAGCTTAAAGGCAACGAAAGCTAAATTCGGAGGATTTTTCCGAGCAATTTTCCCGCTAGAGGTATCACAAGGTCAGAAACACACACACACACACACACACACACACACACACACACACACACACACACACACACACACACACACACAAAGAGACAAATAGTAATAGCAATTAGTGTCTGTCCTTATTACTGATCTGTGACAAAGGCATCATCACACAAATACAGCACAATTTATAACAATTAGACTGTTATTATTGATCCGTGACCAAGGTTACACGCACACGGAGGCGTCAGATGGTTTCTCTGGTTGGTTTCAGGATCATTAGAAAGGCAGAGGTCGTTAACCGAGCTTAATTTGTCATGATGATGTTTTGGTCAGCAGCAGAAAGAACATTATCAGAGGCGGTGTTCATTTGGATTTTGTAGGTTTATCTAAAAGTGTGTGCTTGCTTTGTATTCACATCATGGGCGTGTGTTAATGTGTGAGTATGTGTGTATGGATCACACTCAGCGTGTGTTAGCAGTCCTCGTGTGTGTGTGTGTGTGTGTGTGTGTGTGTGTGTGTGTGTGTGTGGTTATTTGAAACAGGTGCCTATGTTCTATTTCTGAAAGCCGATTTTTAAGAAACATTTTAAATACTGTAACAGATAAAGAACATCATTAAATGTTGAATTTGCATTATGACATCTCTCAAGTGTATTTTATGTTTGAATACTGTGAGTAAAAGAGGAATGTGACAAATTTGCACAAAATGTCTACAAGTCTATTTTCTACAAGTTCTACAACATTTCTAGAAATTGCATTAAAAATAAATAAATACTACTATATGAAACATAATTTTAATGATTTTAATAAATTGTTACCTTAAAAAAAATTATATCAAGTATTTAAAAAAATTATAAATAAACAAATATGTATGTATGTATGTATGTATGTATGTATTTGGTTGCATATTCATTAAAAATAAATCTAAAATGTAATCTTTAATATTATATAATATTTATATATAATTTATAGAATTGTTACAAATAAATAAATAATTAATAAATAATGCATGTTGGGTTTCCTCTTCATTAATTAATTAATTTAACATTTCTAATAATTATTTAAAACATTAAATCAACATCTTTGCACATAAAATGTAATTTTAATCATTTTAATTAAATTTGTCAATTTTAGATTTAAAGATAACATGTTTGTGTGGCTACTCTATTTTGTAAAGGTTATTTTTAAGAAACATGAACTAATGAATTAATTACAATGACTGTTTTGTTGGCATGACGTTTCCTTGCTTCATGTTGAATCACACACACACACACACACACACACACACACACACACACACACACACACACACACACACACACACACACACACAAGTACCTGCCAACCATCCACTCACATAAAGAAGTCCATTTATCAGATGTGTCACACGCACTAATAAAAAGGCTGCTGTCTGTCATTTAGCCTCATGCGTGTGTGTGTGTGTGTGTGTGTGTGTGTGTGTGTGTGTGTGGGAGATAGAGTCTGTTTGTACACTTCACATCCACACATTGCTTGGCTCAGAGATAGTGAGATGACACTGGCATGCCTCTCTCTGCATACATTTCCATAATCAAAGCTAATATGGCTTCACACAAGTGTGTAATTTAAGTCTATATGGGTGTGTGTGTGTGTGTGCATGCGCAGAGGTGGGGTGTGAGAATACGTGGGCGGCAGAATATTAATCAGATGAGAAATGGAATGTGTGTGTGTGTGGAAGGTGTATGTGTCGCAGTAAAGATGGAGGATATGAGAGAGCGTGTGTGTTTGTGTGTCGGCCCATCCTGTGCTGGTTAATAGACCGTTTACTGTGAGCATTTGATCCCAGCAGAAACTGGAGCGCCACACCAGCAGCCAGGTCACAAGAGTTATGAGACACCGTGGCACAGTCACACACCAGGTCACAGTAAATCCTCCTCACTCCACACTGTGTGAGTTCACTATCGCAACCCCTTTTAACTGAAAATTACCTTACTGATATTAAAATCTAAGAGAGATGACACCCCACATAGGACAAACACTCAGAGAATCTCAATGACTCTCACAGTGAGCGCCATTCAGACAGGATTAATTTCCCACACCACATTTGAGTTATTAACAAGACGTCCGTGATCTACTGATTTGGACGTGATTGGAATCTCTGTTGTTGTGTTAAAGTGCTATTGTCTATTGAATGTGGGCTGTGAATCAAAGGTCATGTGCTCTGGATGCATCAGGAAACCAATTTAAATGATTTTTTTATGTGATATTATTATTATTATTATTACATATGTAAATAAGGGAAAGAATTCATTAAAATGCTTAAAAATTGGCCAGAAGTTATAAATACATAATGAAGGTTCATAATGAAATTTCGTTACTGCATTCAATGAAGGTCAAAATAGTAGAAACATTGTGAAAAATGAATGTACCGCATTCACAGACATTCCTGTACGAATGGTTTTAGATTTCTCAGAGGACCTCTGGGTTATAGCTGAGTAACACTGGCAATTTGCACTGTAATTTTTACTGAGGTTGTGTAAGTAAATGACAGACACATTAGATTCGGCTGGAATTAAAATCACAAAGTACATCTGTGAAGTACAAATTAACCTGAACTCCTCAGGGAAAACTAGTACCGTCCGGATAAGGCGTATAAAGCTCTTTACTAACAAATCATGTCAGACTTAATGGAGGTCTCAGATATTTGTCATTAAAAGGAGCGCACTTTAGCGCTAAAAAGCTTTCTCGTGAATGGAAGACGTGTTTGGGAAATCAGTTTATTGTTAAATCTGTCATTATTTTTGCATTTCCCAATCTAGTGGTGCCAAAATTACACACCTTCAGCATCAGCTTTTTCTCAGATGTTTTTTTACTAAATATCTTTTGACGAGATAAAAGTAAAAACAACTGTGTTGACAGTAAGAGTGTAGAGCTATACAAGTAATGAGGAGCAGCCTCGCTCAGATCATTTGTTTTTGGAAGAATTAGCTGAGAAATGTTTGAGTTCATATTGAATTCTCAGACTTTTGATTGCAGAATGTTGTGTCTTGTGTCATTTTAATACAGTGAGTGGCATTTAGATTTCTTTTTTTCTCTCTCCATTTAAAGAAGTCTTGAGTTTGTCTTTGGATCTACTAGAATAGATTTTCATGGTTGACTGTTTAAAAACACATTATTTTTCACATATTGAAAAAGAGCTGCCAACCCTCACGCATTCACCGTGAGACACACGCAACTGACACTTTTCACACGCTCTCACGCCACACACCCATCTTACGCACAGAAACATCGCGAAGCAAAGAGGACACGGAGACCGACAGACTAGACAGAGCAGGTTACTTATGATATAAAAAAATCTCAGCTCTCAGATTCTGTCAATTTTATTACGAAATTCAAACAATAAATACCGTTTTGGCGCTTGTAAATGTGACGCGACAGATCCCAGAAACACGAATGAACAATGTTGAAAGATACAGTACAACTTACCGAAATGAATATTCCTCATACATAATTTCGACCAATCAATCAAACAAAGGGGTCAATAAAACAGCTGGAGAACAATTATGTCACATAACATTTACCTCAGGAAAGCCATTTAATGACCATAAGATAGGCTATAGCACGTTAGTTGGCTAGAAAAAAAGAGCTATAGAGAGTATTTTGCTAAATATGTGTACTATATTGCATATTTATTCGATTTGTACTTATATCATTAAATAAAGTTGTTATTATAATTAAAAAAAACGCATTATATTTAATTTGAGTTATTTTTAACCTTAAATAATACTGCCAGCTGATAGGGCTCTCTGTATGTTTACAGCAGGTGAGTTGTTTTTTTCTGGAGAAAAATTAACGCCTATCTTGTGTACCTAATATTTATCCAAATGAGTCAATATTAAATCAAATCACAATAATTGAAATGAATTGAAATAATAAAAAAGTGTAGCTTACCAGAAATTGTACCATGTAAACATTGTAACACCTAAACCTAACAAAATTCAGTTTAGTTACTAAAATGTTAGTGACAATCACAATACACTTATTGTGATGCAATTATTATTTTTTACATCCCCATAACTTTGCAGACCTTTTTCATGCTCAAACAGAAACATTACACACAAAAAAAAAAAAAAAAAAGGCATATTAAAAAATTTGATCCATCAATCAAAACCTTCTGAAGTTTGCACAGTTTATGAATCCTGTGGTAAATGGTCTCGCGTGCTGCAGTGATCTGTCTGGCAGTAGATAAAGATATATCTAATGTCCTGCCCAAAAAAATGATCATTGTCTTGTCTTACATTATCACACAGTGTTAAAGATTATTAAGATGAATTTTTTGTTTAATATATGACAAGACTCAGAGGAGTGACCTCTGTTAAAGTCATTAGATGAGTAATACAGCGCGCCTCGTCATGCATTGCTGTAGACCCGTGTTGTGTGTTTGTGTGCGTCTGTGTTGATTACTGTGGGATTGTGACAGTCGATAGCACAAACTAACACTCTCAGATGGCCGAAAAGGCTGGCGGAATATCTAAAAAACATGTCAAAAAGATGAGCCATCTCTCCCCTCCCTTTATCACACATCCATATGCAGACACGTGCTGGCATGAATATTATTCAGTGTCAGATTGAGTGAAGAAATGATGTGATGTCTAGATGTATGATGATGGCATCCCCAGTGCCACACAAACACACACACACACACACACTTTGCTTGTTTACTTCCAGGCTTCTGGCAGGCATGATTGGGGGTAAAGGTCATGGCCATGTGGAAGGTTGCCATAGTGGTTATCATCCATTGCAGTGGCGTTGAGAGACCGACTGGTCCAAGCCTAGACTGGCATAATTAATATTGGCTCAAACCCCTCGATGACGACGCAACCCAACCATGACTGTCCCGAGGCAGCCTAGCGGCCCTCGTTCTTCGAAACACAGCCTCTGCTGTTTGCAAACTGGAGCGAAATGCCTACGCTATCTTTGCCTCTTACTCTTTCTGTTTAGTTTATTTACGAGATGTTTTTGTTTTAATTAGAGCTGTCAATCGATTAACAGTTTCAATTCAGCATATCATTAACCAGCATATGCTGATTACTCTAATTAATTGTAATCACGTACATAAATATTTGATGAGAACAGTTTGAATGAACGTAATTCATAATAAGACATTTGTCGGGTTTAAGAAGTCAATATATCGTTTGTTTTATATAACTTTGAACATAAGCCTGTCACCAAGGGTGGCAAGTTTTATGCTTATGATGGGGATTATGATTGTGTGATTCCAAACGCTTTAAAGCAATTTTGTAAACATTATCATTTGCACAGTTAACGTGTGCTAGATTCTAAATTAGGTATCATGAATTAATGGATATCTTTTTCACACATTTGTTCATCTTGGTTATAGTGTGACTTCACTGATTTTTAACCTGTTTTGTAAATGTGAAAAAAAAAATGTGTTACCTTACCAAAGGGGGTCTTTAAGCATCATAACTGTTTTCACCATTGATCATAATAAGAAATGTTTCTTTAGCACCAAATCAGCGTATTATAATGATTTCTGAAGGATCACGTGACAGGCTTTGCATCACAGGCATGAATATTTTAGCCTAATATTATAGTTCTAACATCTGCTAATTGACTTTTACTGCCTCCCAAATGTTTTTCACTGCACTGCAGGATTTGAGCTAAAAAGCTGTGCTCCGCCAGTCGAGCGAGGTCGTTGTTTCGTTAGCGAGCGCTCTGTGATCATCCCGTTAGCAGATGTATGTAACTAGGACAAGTGCTGGTGGGGTGGCTGCTTGATTCTCTCTGGCTCTGTAGCAGAAGCTGTGATGGAGCGATAGAGAGATAGACGTGACGGAGACATTGATGGACTGATGAAGAGCTACTGTTCTTCTGTTAAGAGCAATGAACGTTTAAAGCTCCGTCAAACACCTGCTCATGTCACCATGTGAGCTGTGATATCTCGCCACACATGAAAGTGCGTTCAGGCATGATGTCATGGAAGAGTTTGCATGCATATGTTGAGATTCATGACGCCAGCTGTAATTATTCATGTGTGTGTACCATTTACAGGCACATATGTGAAAACATTATCCCGCGGATGTCGTTGGGCTTTATTTCTACCTGCCGGGAGTACAGGGGTGAAACAGAATAACTGGTTGATTTATTTATATGAAGTCCTTTTGAGAGTAAGTCACTTCACTCAACAGTCATCTTGGCAACTATTTTCTTGTCACACAAGGATGGCTTCCTCCTACTTTAATGGGATGAAGACCAAAATCACCAAAACTGTTTGTCAAATCACGAATGCAAATCCAGTCCAGCTAATGCTAAATGTGTTCTAGAGCAAACAGACCGATGCCTACTTTCTAAATTGGCTTTTTGAATTTAAAGGCAGGACTTCATTTCATACAGATGGCAAAAAATGAGTTTTTTGATTTATTTTTCTGCTAGTGGCCTGTTTCCTCTTCCATAAACTGTGATGAAATTGATGAAACATTGAACAACTAATTTCTGCATTTTCCAAACCAACAATTTTTTTTTTAAATTATGACATTTTATATATATTATAGTTATAAAAAAAAAGGTATGACAAAGAGGATGCTTCTATAACATCTCCTGTCCCAGGGAATGCTGTTTATTCATTTATTCAGTTATATAATATAATTTTTTCTAAAAGATGGTAATGATGGTAAAAGATGAATGATTACATGTTCAAAACTGATAAACTAAGAGCGAAATACATTGTGTGTGTGTGTGTGTGTGTGTGTGTGTGTGTGTGTGTGTGTGTGTGTGTGTGTGTGTGTGTGTATACTATATATACAGTGGGTACGGAAAGTACTTTAAATTTTTCACTCTTTGTTATATTGCAGCCATTCGCTAAAATCATTTAAGTTCATTTCCTCATTATTGTACACACAGCACCCCATATTGACAGAAAAACACAGAATTGTTGACATTTTTGCACATTTATTAAAAAAGAAAAACTGAAATATCACATGGTCCTAAGTATTCAGACCCTTTGCTGTGACACTCATATATTTAACTCAGGTGCTGTCCATTTCTTCTGATCATTCTTGAGATGGTTCTACACCTTCATTTGAGTCCAGCTGTGTTTGATTATACTGATTGGACTTGATTAGGAAAGCCACACACCTGTCTATATAAGACCTTACAGCTCACCGTGCATGTCAGAGCAAATGAGAATCATGAGGTAAAAGGAACTGCCTGAAGAGCTCAGAGACAGAATTGCGGCAAGGCACAGATCTGGCCAAGGTTACAAAAAAAATTCTGCTGCACTTAAGGTTCCTAAGAGCACAGTGGCCTCCATAATCCTTAAATGGAAGACGTTTGGGACGACCAGAACCCTTCCTAGAGCTGTCGGGGGAGAAGAGCCTTGGTGAGAGAGGTAAAGAAGAACCCAAAGATCACTGTGGCTGAGCTCCAGAGATGCAGTCAGGAGATGGGAGAAAGTTGTAGTAAGTCAACCATCACTGCAGCCATCCACCAGTCGGGGCTTTATGGCAGAGTGGCCCGACGGAAGCCTCTCCTCAGTGCAAGACACATGAAAGCACACCTGAAGGACTCCAAGATGGTGATAAATAAGATTCTCTGGTCTGATGAGACCAAGATAGAACTTTTTGGCCTTAATTCTAAGCGGTATGTGTGGAGAAAACCAGGCCCTGCTCATCACCTGTCCAATACAGTCTCAACAGTGAAGCATGGTGGTGGCAGCATCATGCTGTGGGGGTGTTTTTCAGCTGCAGGGACAGGACGACTGGTTGCAATTGAGGGAAAGATGAATGCGGCCAAGTACAGGGATATCCTGGACGAAAACCTTCTCCAGAGTGCTCTGGACCTCAGACTGGGCCGAAGGTTCACCTTCCAACAAGACAATGACCCTAAGCACACAGCTAAAATAACGAAGGAGTGGCTTCACAACAACTCCGTGACTGTTCTTGAATGGCCCAGCCAGAGCCCTGACTTAAACCCAATTGAGCATCTCTGGAGAGACCTGAAAATGGCTGTCCACCAACGTTTACCATCCAACCTGACAGAACTGGAGAGGATCTGCAAGGAGGAATGGCAGAGGATACCCAAATCCAGGTGTGAAAAACTTGTTGCATCTTTCCCAAAAAGACTCATGGCTGTATTAGATCAAAAGGGTGCTTCTACTAAATACTGAGCAAAGGGTCTGAATACTTAGGACCATGTGATATTTTAGTTTTTCTTTTTTAATAAATGTGCAAAAAATGTCAACAATTCTGTGTTTTTCTGTCAATATGGGGTGCTGTGTGTACAATAATGAGTGGGAAAAAAGAACTTAAATGATTTTAGCAAATGGCTGCAATATAACAAAGAGTGAAAAATTTAAGGGGGTCTGAATACTTTCCGTACCCACTGTATGTATATATATATATATACTATACTATACTATACTATACTATACTATACTATACTATACTATACTATACTATACTTTTCATATTTCGATTAAACCATTATTAAATTGTTAAAATGTGTTTTAAATATTTTTATATAAAAGGAAAACCAAAACACTAAACTTGGCTAAAGTATTTATCTGACAAAAAATTATTGGCAAAAAAAAGGCAAATTAAAGGTTTTATTTTGCTATACAAAAAATGCATACAGAAATTAAAAGCATACACTGACTACAACATAATCAGTTGTTAATATTTTGTTGGCTCATCATTTCTGTGTTCATAATTTCTTTGTATGACAGCCTGGCCAAAAATGATGTCCAAAATTTGCCAAGTTTCATTAATTTATCAAAAATAAAACAATTGACTGCAAGCATCAGTATTTTTATGAATATGAACACATGGAGCAGTTTACCTATAGCTTTTTTTCCATCTTGTGATAGCTGTTTTCTAAGGGAAACCTTGACATGTATACTAAGAGCTTTATGAATGCTGAACTCAGTTTTCTAGTTATTTAGATTGAGACTGAACTGATGCTTTTTGAATGGATGCTTTGGTTCCCCGAATACAGTTTTAGCCTCATATCTCTCCTGTGAAGTGCTCAGAGCAGAATACGCTGGCCATCATTTGGCGTCATAAATAGGATCTCTGGCTTAATGTGCTGCTGGTGCCACTGCTGTGCTTTTCCTTTGCCACGGGCACACACACACACACACACCTCCAGTCTAATGTTCGCTGCCCAAGTCTGTCTCCTGTCTCAGCTTTAGGTCCGTCCAGTAATCGTCATTGGCCATGGTAATTAATTTGTGTTGCGGCAGCTGTTACTGTGCGGAAATGGAGGGTGAATCAGAAGGTGTGTATTGATGGATGAAGAGGAATGAAGTGAAAAGGTGTGGAGGGAAAACCAAGAGCCAACAGCATTAGAGAGGATAGATGGAGGAACCTGACAAATAAGCTCTTTTCCAAGACCTAGTGAGAGCCTTCGAAGGCAGCATTTCAAGGCCTCGTAGGCATGCTTCCAACTCCAAGACTGTTGAAACTTAATTATGCTTAAAACACCTCATTTTGCCAAATTCTAAGGCAACTTCGCATTTGTACTTCACTGAGAATCCAATCGCATAGAACATTACGACAAGCCCAGTAAAAACAAACACGGTAAACGGGTGTACATTTCACAACCGGTATACATTTTGGATTATCGTATCTCTTGCAGATAAGTTCACGTGACATTGTAGTGTTTCATCATAATAAAAATAGATCCTTTTTATGTGTTTTTAAGCCTCGTTCAAGTGCAATAATATGCAAAAGACAATTCAATTGCACACAGAATTCAATTCAATTCGAGTGCACACAGAATACTTTTGTAACTTTGATAAAAAATCATTATATACATACTATATATTACATAATTCAATTTATGTAGTATTTCTAACCAGTAGATAAACCTACCTGATAAAATAAAATAACTCTTTATTTCATGTGTAACTTTGTTCTATTGTATTCATTTGTCCTATTGCTTGTAAATAGTTTCATTGTTCTTATTTGTTTACTCACTGTTTATTTGTCTTTAGTAAGCTTGAACTTTTTACGTATATTAGTTCGAATATAAGGTCGTCTGTATTGAAATCATCTGTGAATCAAGTCTCCCATGGACTTTGTTTGTGAACTGCTATTTTATGACACAGTTCTTGTCTATATAATGTTCTTTTCCAGTTAGGACACTGCCATTGTTAGATAGCTCTCTATGTAGGTGGCGAGACGACCCACTAGATGTAGAAACAGAACTATAAAGAAGAGATATGCCACTAGCAATGTCAAGGTCATGGGTTTGATTTTCAGGAAATCCATGAACAGATATAATGTATGCAATGCAAGCCCCTTTGGATAAAAGCCTCTGCCTAATGCATTGTATACATGTGCATGTAAATGTAGGGATACAAACACACACACACACACACACACTTAGCAAAGATTTATGGTTGGGGGTGTGTTTTCATAGCTTTTACGTTGCTTTGATAGCAGTCCCATAGATGTAGAGAAGAGGAATAGAAAGAGAGGATGAAGATAGTGTTGCCCTGATTATGCTGTTGCTGAGGGTGTAGTGCACATCAGTGTTGCTTGAGTGATTCTAGCTTTGCAGGCTCTGAATTTCTATGATCTGTCCTCTTTACTGCTCAAATGCTGTCTAAGAATGTGACATTTGGGCTCTGAAAGTTCGCATTAAGTACGAAAAGCTGTTGCCTTACTGTTAATGTTTTACCATAATGCTGTAGACAAAGTACAATTTTCAGTGATGAACCTACTCTTACAATAACCGTTCTGTTAATAACCCTCTGTTGATCGACTGTCTGTGGGCGAGGATACAAAAATGCAGAAGTATAATCTGTAGTTTTGACGAAAGCTCTGGAGCTGGCAAAAAAGTCTTTGCTGACAAATAAACGTGAATTTCTCGGTCCAGGAAAAACAGAGAACGAGTAAACATTGTTTACTCACTACCGACTACTCACATTGTTTATTACATACCGACACTGTAACAATACGAAGCGGGTTGTACTTGTAAATTGGCGAAGTTACACTTTAACTGTTTTCTATTGTAATATATATTTTTTAGATATTTTTAAAATGTAATGTTTTGCTGTAATGCAAAGCTGAATTTTCAGCATCATTCCTCCAGCCTTCAGCGTCACATGTCCTTCAGAAATCATTGCTCACTGCTCAAGAATTATTTCCTGTTATTTTGAGTGTTGAATACAAGTATTAATTTACTTAAAACTTGAACTGTATGTATGCTCCAATTGGCTGATTTTTGCGTTGCCCAGCATTTTTACCTGTCAGCACGTAGTTAGGACACGATGTGAGACTGAGTCTAGTACAGTACTGACTGCAGCAGCACGAGCAACATTATTTTGCATCAATTTCTGTTCACTTTTCATACCATCTGACTGATAGAGAGAGAAAGAAAGAAAGAAATAGCCACCAAATGATTGAAAAGCATCGCGAAACGACATAACCATGTTTTACGGCGCAGTTTTGCATATATGCTCACTTAAAACTGCATGGATACAGACACACTTACATAGTCATACACGAACTTGGTCGTTCATCTTTAATAAAGGACGCAGGCTGTGAGCTACCCTGGGGCCTAAACAGTGGCTTGCTCACACTGAGAATCACGCTCGTGCTCTCTGACACACGGAAATCCATTTATCACTGATTTTATGTAAGAGTGATTGGGATGAGATTCTCTTTTGGCTGATCTTGTTATCTCTTTCCACTGGTTTCTCCTCTCTCTCTCTCTCTCTCTCTCTCTCTCTCTGTTCTTGTTATGAGTTTGAGAATGCATTCTGATTGGCCAGAGGGTGTTGGCGCTGTGAACAGCACATGTATTTAATATGCAACGGTTACAGCCTCACTTGCTTTTAAATATTAATGAGGAGAAATTATGGCCGTTTTTAGTTGATGCTGTGCTGGTGTCGGTATTTGTAATGCAGTAAAAAGGCTACAAACCCTAATGACAGTTTAATGTCGGCACACACATTTCATCAGGCCGTGATTAAGCTGATATGAGTGTTTCGGCGAGTAACGGTTCTGGATAATTAGCACAGCGCTGACTCCCGCTGACCCTTCACGGAGAGACCGTGTCCTGGCCCACATTAAACCCCTGTAAATATTTGCTTTTAACTCTTCCTCTTCTATTGTTTCCAATTTTGTGCTCTGGTGGACTGTGACCACTCATTCATTCCAGTTGTTTATGTGCGTGTGTCCTGTGACTGGACAAAGGTTATCCTCCTCATCTCTTTCTCTCTAGACTGCATGTGGGAAATAAATGGGAAACAGACTTTGAATGGTGAGTGGGATTAGAGGCTAATTCTCTCTTAAAAATTTCTCCTCAAACTGTCTCCTAAACTATAAGTTGTTTCATATTAATGTACTTATTAATGCAAGACAGATGACTGTACATTTGGGTCAAATATCTTAGACATTAGTTTTATTTTTGTGGTTGGGTGCACAAAAACTAGGGGTAATGTGATTTCATTAATAATCGTACATACAGTAAAGTGATGTTCTAGTCAATTCTTGTCATTTTTTCTATATATGATTACATAAACATTGAAATGTAAATTATTAATGTATTGACACAGCATATAAAACGTAAGCATCTCTTGTATGAACGGCTTTAGAGAGGTAAAATTTTATTTTACTGTAGTCAATCAATGAAGTAGCCTTGGAAAACCCAGACAACTTCTGGCAAATTCAGATTTGCTCTGCAAGTAGTCTGGCAAAGAGCTCATTCAAGCCCATTTCTAATCCGTCGAAATCGCGGCACCAATCAGAAATGTTGGGGCGGGTTTTACACGATGACGATCGCTCTGATTGGTTTTAGGTCTATCCAATTGCGCCCAGAGGCATTTGAGCGACGTCCGTCAGTGAAGCGCACCAACTTTTAAATGCATTATTATATTCAAATTGCAAAGAGGACAGTCTCCATGAAAGACCCACTGGCAGATGAACGTGCTTCTACATTTCTCTCCGAAACGGTAGGAAATGAAATTAGATTTAATAGAGGATTTTAACTGTGACAAGATGATTGACAGGGCAGTTTACGTGACAGGACGCACGCGACAGATCCGTCCGATAAAGATGACGAAGTAGTATGTCCAAAAGCTTGCCTACTGTTTTGCTACACATTCAAAAGTAAATATCTTTTCTTCACAAAAAGAGTACATACTTTTATGGCGTAGTGTAACTTAGGCGAATTGGGACGCAGCATATGGCTTTACACGATGACGATCGCTCTGATTGGTTTTAGGTCTATCCAATTGCGCCCAGAGGCATTTGAGCGACGTCCGTTGGTGACGCCCCTTTGGAAATGAGTTATTAATGAAGCTTTGCCAGACCATAACTCAGTTACTACTGAGAATGGTCTGGTTTTAACCAGGCTATCAATGAAGAAAAATCTGTGTAATAATAAAATATCACTCTACAACTGTATGATTTTTTTAAGTCTTAGTAAAAACAGTAATATTGTGACATATTACAATTGAACTGTTTTCCATTTTAACATCTTTTTTTAATGTAATGTATTCCTGTGATCAAATCTGAATTTTCAGCATCATTACTCCAGTCTTCAGTGTCACATGATCCTTCAGAAATCATTCTAATATGATGATTTGATGCTTAAGAAATATTTCTGAGTTTATTATGAGTATTAAATACAGTTGTTGCTGTGCAGACAGTACATAAAGAAGTAACAAAAGACTCTATACGAAATAGCTGAAAAAAACAAAGATAATTTAAAGTCCCCCTGTGGTGAAAATCAAGCTTTTAATGTTGTTTATATGTCTATGTGGTGTTTATATTATGCTTTAAGACAAACCATGAGCAAATTCATAAGTCGACATCATTGCTGAGTATTTTCTCCTTAAAACTGCAGTGAACCAAAGACAGTCTCAAAAACACGGTTTGAAATCGCTGGTGTTTCTGACATCACAAACTACCTTGTAACCAATCAGATCAACGTGTGATCGTCAACGAGTGGATCTCTGAGCTGGTGTGAGTGAGTGGAGGCGGGGCTACTAAATGAGGCAAGGGTGTCGAGTTACATTCAAGCTATTTTAAGGCATGAAGAAATGTCATGCCAAAGGAAAAAACTTGTCATTTTGGGGATCAAAGATGAGTTTTAAGGGATACAATTATTGACTACATGGAAGCTTTAAGATTAATGCTTGTATTATATGTTACTTTTAGTGATAATTATAGTTCTCTCTTGATTTTAGTGCTTTCAGCCTATATCATCCACCCGCTGTCTTTTATTCACAGATCAATGTACGGATAAGGGGGACAGAAATGAGATAAAGTGGCGGGAGAAGGTAGCGGCAGGTTGTGAATGTCTTTTGACCTGGCCGTCAGCAGCTCTGCTATCAGTTGGCTGTCTGACACACACACTCACTCACACACACCGTAACCGCTGTCATCTCCCAGAGGGTCTGAATGAGGGCGCGTCTCAGAACCGCCCCGGCACACATCCGTCCTCCTTTGATACTCGCCGCTGTCTCAGACACACACTGGCCTGGTGCCTGCGTCCACTGACTGCACAACCACTTCAGAGGCGTTATAGACACATGCATACAACATACTATTTCCTGTATCAACTAGTTCAGCCCCCCGACCCCAACTTTCATGCACGTGATCTGCAGCTATACGACTCAACCTAGCATTGGATAAGCAAATTGTCTGCATTAATAAGGAATAAGATAAGCTGTGGATGTCATGGTCGATTCTACTTGATTAAGGTTCAAGTGAAACATCATTCAGATTTGCCTTTAGTTAACTTAAAAAAGAGCACTGGCAAGGGCAAAAAATAGCGTTATCCAGTCAGTCTTGATAGTTAATCGATTGTTGGTTTCATTGACTAGCTAGTCAAATGTGTTTGAGCATTACTGTTTGCTTGGACTGGGTGATAGAAAGTGTGAATCGATTTAACCTTTTCTATAGCGGTATGTATGCAAATATATCCGTGCTGCTTTTAGTGGGCAAGAGTTATTGACATGTTAACATGGACGAATGAGTAATAAAGAGGATGTGCTTGATATTAAGAAGTGTTATTAAAAATGCAATATCAACCCATCAACAGCGGTTGCCCAAAGTGCTTCACAATCACAAAAATAAATAAATAAATAAATAAGAATACAGAGAGAGAAATAAAATTAATAAAACAAAAAAGCACAAAACATAGACAAGGTCATGATCAAACACGTTAAAAGATGTGCTTTTAACATGGCCGCAAATATCGGTAGTGACTTTACTAACCTTACAGAAAGAGATGGATCATCCCAAAGTTTGGGTCCGACACAGGAAAACGCTCTGTCACCCCTAATGTTTTTATTTTGTTCTGACAACTGAGAGAAGATTTTGATTTTCAGATCTCAAAGATCTAGATGGATTATAAAATGCCAGCATACTAGAAAGAAAAGAAGGGGAACGATTGTGTAACGCCTTAAAAACAAGTTATAGAATCTTACAGATAATTTTATTTCGGCAACGATTTTAAAAACAGAGTAATTGACTCAAGTTTCTTGGCTGACTTAAGCATTCTTGCATTCTGTATTTTTTAAAGACGCGCCAATGCTTTGTTGTCAATTCCAAAGTAAAGAGAGTTGCAGTAGTCTAAATCTTCACTCTTGGCGACTAAATAATGTCTATCATTAGCCATTGGCTAATAAATTCTTAGATTTGACTCGCCAATGTGTGTATTAAAGGGATAATTATAAGTTAATACGTTTAGCATATATTTTCACTCGCTGACCACTTGAGGGTTTTGCTCTCCGTCAAGCGATCTGTACCTGTATTTGACGTACCGTAAACTCTAGTGTGAAGGCGCACAGCTCGCCGTCGCTTTGCTGAGAGCGCTGTTTCTCACACACACGCAAAGAGAGAGAGAGAGAGAGAGAGAGAGAGAGTCTTACATACCAAGCAGAATTGACGCACTACATGTAAATGATATTCTTTGTTGTATTTTTCTGTCAAAATAACGGATAACAGTTGATTTGGGATTATTCAGCTTTCAAGAACAAGCAGAAGATATGTCTGTTTCTCCGGTTGTGGGCGGAGCTAATGCACAAACGGCAATCTCATTGGCTGGCGCTCATCTATTACCGTCCCTGTTTTGATTTCAGCAAATCAGTTCAAGCGAACACTGACAACGTGATTAATATTCATGAACCCTGCAGCTCATCAATCCTTAGTGCGTTGTATTTTGTTATTAGTAGTAGAATTAGTAGTAGTATTATCTTTTAATAATAATTACTATTACCTATTACTATTTCTATTTTTTTTTACAGAAACACTGAATGACCAACAATATCTTAAGCACCAGCTCCAGTCCTTAGTTCAGTTAAAATGACAAATATGCATTCATACGTGGTTACCAAGTTTTAGTTCTAATTACTAATGTTATATCATTAAATAGTGCTTGATTATCATAATATCATAATATAATGCTTGATTGACTGATGTTAAGAGTGTACGTTCAGATATTGAAAAAGCTGTGCCGTTTTACAAAGATAAGCTGATTTGGTGGAATCATATAAAATGGTACTAAAAATAGTACTAATAATGTACTAGCCAATGGCGATTCTACTGCCAAGGTGTGTGTAGAGGCTTGGAGTGTGTGTTTCTCTATCTCTCTTCCCCATTTTCTCACTCATAGCCTGTTTTGTCCATCTGCGTCTCTCTGTCTGTTTATTTCTCCTATTCATCATTTTCCATCACACCCGGAGGGCGCACAGCACGGCCACAACTGGCCAATTAAAGTCTTGTAACAATGCCAATCAAACAATTAAGACCCGAACAACCTAAGCGCCCCCGCCCCCCCGCCGCTCATGCCAACTTTGTGCCCGCTCCGGTCCTGGCGCTCTTCTTCTCTTCTTGCCCCGGCTGCGGGGGCATCAGCTGCTGCTGGACCCATCCAGTCCTCTGGTTAAACACAGCACACACTGGCTCACGATCAGGGAGGTGACAAGCTCATTAGTCTGACATAAGCCTTAATTACTGCGGCGACTGACTCTAGATCAGCGTGGAAAGGGGTAGCAGATGGATATGTGGGAAAGACATCACATGGGAGTTGATTGACATATGTGATGAACTGTCAGAGGGTAATTGCAGCAGTTCAGCGGGGTTATGAGCCAGAGGACCAGAGGTTCTTCTGCATTCATCATGAACAGTGGAGGAAAGCTACTTTTGAAGCTACAAGCTACCTACAAACTAGCTAAATAAAGCTCCACAATTGAAAAAGTTAAGCAAATGCTGCCTTCAGGTCAAATGGTGGATAAAATCGGGCAGCGTTCACCCAAAAGGGCCATTTATTCACCAAAAATATGGATCAGATAACATTTTCTATAATTAAATGTTGTCTGTCATCATTGGCAGATTTCATTCTAGACCTGTATGGCTTTTCTGCAGAACACAAAAAAACATTAGATCCCTTTGGCTTTCATTGTATGGACCAATGACATTCAGACAAGTACAGACAGTCTGTGTGGTTGTATGTAACCAGTGTAAAAAAAAAAATCTTAAATAAATTACATTTTTTATATTAGATGAAAAATGTAAAATACCTGCCAACTAGCTGAAAAACTAAAATAGCTAAAACTAAAGTAATAATAATAAAGCTAAATAGAAATGTTTAAAAAAATAAGTGAATAAAAATGACACAATTACTAGAAATGTATTTAAAATAAACACTGACCATATACAAATGTCAATTTAATAAATATTATAATGGGATATACACAATAATAAAATAACACTGGTATTAATCTACCAAAGTATTATACAAACCTATCTTTGTTGAATATGAATATGTGTATGTGAGCACTGGAATGTGCAGTTTTGTTGCATGTTTGAGTAAATAATAATAAATGATAATAATTACCTTTATTTAACCAGGAGAGAGAGGACTCACTGAGATTAAAATCTCTTTTACAGGAGTGTCCTGGTCAAGATAGGCAGCCGAGTTTGCATATACAATTATACATCAAAGTTACAACATAAAAAAAAATAAAAAAACATTAAACCGGTTACAAAAAATAATGACACACCATTAATCTACTCTAAATATTACTTCATACCATTTTAAATTGACTACAAGACACCAATTTTTTTAGCTTCACCTCAGTCTGGAGAAGATTCCAGTCCGAGGTTGTGGCATTTAAAAGAGTGAACTGCTTTGCATTTTGTTGGTTGTTTGATACATTTCAAATAGTACAATATTTTAACTGTTGATGGAATTGCAAATGGATTATAAAATGTATAATTCTGATTCTAAATGATGTTTGGATGAGCTGTGTGCGTATTAAGTAAGCTGTTGCTTGGCAACCCGTTAATAGTCAGATTGTGCAATTAGCATCCTATATTACTTTATGGTTAATTACTTATTTATTGATGTCTCATCATGTTGCTGTTTACAGTACATTGTTGTTATTAGTAGTAATTGTGAATGATGACTGTACAATTAATTTGTCAAGAATTAAAAAACAAAGATAGAAATTGGAAAACAAATAGAAAATTTAGTTGCTTTTATTCAACCACAACTGGTATAAAAACAAGTATCTCACACTTAAATGTATACAAAACACAGGTAATAGAAAGGGCAAAAATACAGGAACTGATTTGAAAATATAATGCACAGAAGTATCTAAATATGTATTTTGCTGCAAAAACTGATGAGTGAGAAGCAATCGAACGAAATGAATCCGACACCCCAGCGCTACATGAGAGATTCTGAGGGAATGGGTTTATTGCCTCGGCTTGTTCGGTTGAAAGGCTGTTTGCCCAACACAGTATGACATGAAAACAGTAATGTTGTGCTGCACTGCTAGCAGAAAAAAAAAAAAAAAAGAGCTTGCTAGTTGAAAAGCTACCCAATTTTGAAAACAGCCAAACTTCTGTCACGCTACTGAGAGCGTAGTTTAGTTATTAGCGTCGCTTCTTTTAGTTAGTTTCCAAACACTGACCAGAAGCTTACTCTCTCCGTTCCTTTCCATCTCTAATCTCTCTCATGTTGTTTTTCTTAATCTGTCTCATGCTCTCCAGTGTTTTTCACTCGTCACTCCTTTCCTCCTGATCAATTCGGGTGTGTTATTGTTTAAGGAGAATTTGTTTGGTGTGTGACTGTGTGTGTGAGTGTTGTGCAGTGTGTTTGGTCTCTAAGGTTTAATTAAAGAACAGCCAGAGAATCCTGTCAATGGTCCCAAGACTCCCTTCAGAGCCCCAGAGTCATCCTCTTCTATTTTACACTCCACAGAACACACACGCACACGCACACTTACAGAGAGAGAGAGAGAGAGAGAGAGAGAGAGAGAGAGAGACGATAAAGTGATGAATTACAGAAGGGATAATATAGAGAGAAATGCTTTACAGTTTTATTGACAGTGTTCTGAACTCTGTAACTTGAAAAATGACTGTGCGTGTGATGTTTTAAGTTAAACAAGATTTTTAAGTTGAGATATTTTAATTTTATATCTTAGTAATATTTTATAAATAATAATATTTTATGAATCAATAAAGATTGTAAGTAAATTGTGTTTTTAAGATTTTTTATTTGATACTATATATATATATATATATATATATTGCTATGTCTGTGTGTATTAATTGTATGCTGTCTGTTTTAGCTATATTCTAATAATTTAGTCAACATTTATCACATACAAAATTTATTTGCATAATATACATATATTTTGTTCATTTTTATATTATATATTTTTAGAATATTGAAATGTTAATGAATGAACATAAAGATGTTTTTTAAAAATGCTATTTTATCCAAAAATATATTTTGGATAGTATTTTTTTATTGTATAGTATTTTTTCTAATATATTTAGTCATATAGGCTAAATTATAGGGACATGAACTTGTACTTCATGATGGGAATAAACCACTCTTTGTTGCATACAAAGGCTAAATGCTTATGCCGGATCAGACCACACGAGATCAATCAGATTTTGGCATGATTCGTAAAAGACAACGGCCGTCGAAATGCAAGATTCGATCGTTTCATCTCGTATAGTGTTTCATAGCGGACGACAACCAATGACGCGTCTGCGATACTTCATGACAGAAAGACTAGCATGTTTAATATTTTTTCGGTCCTCCACAACGAGTTCCCTCACATCTGTGGCGTTGACCAATAGGAGCTCAGAAGCTCTTCCGTTCACAGCATTCAAACATGCCGAAACGAGAGAGAGACGATGGTATAGAGACAGAGCGCAACGCGTCATAATCTGAAGACCACGCCAACCGGGGGGAAAAACAATCCAACCGTCTCCATTGATTTTGCATTGCAAGAGGCTGCCTCCTTGTCATTTATGACTTATAACAAAAGACAGAAAAATGCCTAAAAGCTGCTGTGTGACAAGGTGTACAGCAAAGAAGCTAAAATACCCAGAAATACATTTTTATAAGCTTCCAAACTGTAAAAGCCAGCCTTTAAGGAGACAAAAGTGGATACAGGCAATAAGACGTGAAGCATCAGCAGGATCATCAGCAGGTAGAATGGGTAAATTTAACTTCTCAATATATCTCCTCCTCTCAGGTTCACATAGGGTGGTGAAATAAGCATTCGACATGGTTAAAATTCTGAATGTTTTTTTTACAATATCATGTCGCGTTCCAGTGGGCGTAGTTCGAGAACTAGTTGCGCTCTGTCTCAATTGATCCACTTTTATGTCCACTGTACACCTTGCTGTACACCTTGTCACATAGCAGCTTTTAGACATTGTTTTGTTTTTTGTTATAAGTCATAAATGACAAGGAGGCAGCCTCTCGCAATGCAAAGTCAATGGAGATGGTTGGATTATTTTTCCCCCCCCGGTGTGGGCGTGGCCTAAATACACTCTGTCTCTATTGGTGCTGCTAGGTGGAATTGTGCAATGGAGGAAAGATTCGTGGAGTTATGGCATCAATACTCCTGCCTTTATGATGTTTCCTCGAGGGTCGACCACGACAGAGTGAAAAAAGATAAATGCTGGCGAACGATAGCGGAGGCTCTTCAGCAACCCGATGAGTACTGGAATTAGCATTAGACTATACAATCATTGTATAATCACGTTTTTGTGAAGTCTGAAATAATTTTTCAGAAATTATTCTAAATGTTTTTTCTGATGCATGCCTTTTATTTTGAAAGACACGTGTGAATGCTGTTGACTCTTCTGTCAAAGAGTACCTTAGAAAAACGTGTTGTCCTGATTCAGTATCTGCTCTCAGATGAGATGTTGTAAGGCTATATTTCAGTGTCATTATTCTAACGATATTTTCGTAACTTGTTAAGAAATAAATACCTGTCCTGTCAGATGTTATACTGTGCTTGGGTTTCCCCCTGCCGAAACACATGTACCTTTATGCAACATTTTCTCTTCATTGAACTTCATTTACATAAGGGTGGGGAATGGAGGCAAACTAAGCACAGTACAGAGTCTTGAATTATTCTGAAAGAAAGTGGGATGAATTATAGTGTGATAATAAAAGGTAAAAGGCAGCTCAGCTGTTTTATTCCTTTCCCATTTCTGTCTTGACCTTCTTAAATTCCACACTACATATAGACTACTGAGGGATTTACTGCTATTGCAATTTTTACAGCATTTATCCGTATTTAAAGCGCTAGTGCCTGTACAGGCCCCTATGCGAAATACCTACTGTCTTGTTTTTCTCTCTCTGTTCCTTTATCTTTCTCATTCTGTTTTTTCCTCTCTCCAATCCATAGTTCTCATATCCAAATAGCTTTATTGGCATAACAAAAAGACAGACACACACGCGGCGATAGCTCTGCACTAGAAACGCTAATGGCCACATTAAATGAGACTATTATAGGATGGTGATAAAGTAATATCACTGGAGGAGTCCATCCGGCATGATGATCGTTGCCGCATTAACGATGATGGTGATGATGATGATGATGAGAAAGCATTGTTTTGCTTTTAAATAGCTTGCCATTCACATTTACTGCACCAAGGTGGTCTGTAATACCTGGAGACAGCTCTCTGTTAGCATTCCCATTCCTCTCAGTTGCTGTTGCTTTTTCTTTTTTTTTTTTAAGCCAATCACCTGAGGTGTATATGCTAATGACTAATCACTGTGGAGCCACAGGAAATTATGACATGACAATGCAAAATCAATTTCCACAGCAGCCATACTGAGTGTAACAATTTCTCATTCAGTTTTACTTCTACCTTTTATAATGTCTCTGGTCCGCACCTATTTGTGTCATTCGTTTGGGGTTATGTATGACATCTCATGTGTTAGTTTTAAAGTTCACTGCGTAGGCTTGACATTTTGCCTCCTTCATTTTGTCCAGACTTCAAATCTAAAACCGCATTAAATCCATTCACATCACATAAATCTCTGTCCTCTGTTTTAGCTAACTGTTAAAATGCTTAGGCGTCTAAGCTAGGCGCTCTTGGCTAAATGCTAACACCATTTCAAATGAACATCAAAGTTTTAAAGCATCAATCAGCTCTCTCAGGCGATTAGAGGCTTTAAAAAACAAAAGATGCGTTCACGGCGAAATGCGTTGGTTCTTAATTAGACTTCATATCCGCACAGATGATTTCATTCAGGATGTGAGAGCTAAAACATCTATTTTTAGTTTGTTAGTCACAACTGACTGAAAGAGGATCTTTGTGTGGGTGTTTCGAGATGTTTTCCTTTACATCACTGTCTCCCTGTCGCTGTCTTACTGGATCCTCATAATGCTCTGAACGAGTCATCTGAGCTGTCATTCGCCTGCAGTATTGCTTTTTTCCAGGGCTTAGATGAAGAACCCAATGGCAAGCACTAAAACTGCTGAGTCACTGAATTTTTAAGCTACATATAAACGTGGAGAAACATTAATATTTGATGGGAAGTGTTAAAGATTTTTTTTTGTTTTCTATCTCAAATGCAATGATCTGGGCTGGAAACGAAATGCTTGTTTGGCTACTATTCAGATCTCCTGGGAATCCTTCAGTTATCACCATTGTGAGCAAGACACTTTGACCTAAAAATTAGATATGGTGAATGAGATCACCACTCACACAGAAGTCACTTTCAAACCAAGCAGCTTTCTGTTGATCAACACGGCTAATTCACGTGACCAACTTGAAATGACTGGATTTTACATCAGTGGGATCCAAAACAACCATTGAATTTCATTCTACACTCAAAAAAAAATAACTCTTTGAATGAACATAAAAAATCATGAAAAGGATTTCCACATGATTAACTTGCTTTATTTCAGCATTATGTAATTCTGTTATTCCAATTTAATGTACTTACGTTGGGTCAACATCATTTATTAAGGTTGATTCAACTTATTTACTATGGCTGGGCACAGCTTAATTTAATAGTGTCAGCCCAAATAATTTGCAATGTTTTGGACCAACTAATTTACTTAATTAAATATAGTTGAATCCAGCTTATTTAATATTTCATAAATTTTAGTGACACATAATAAATTGATAGACTATAAATAGCTATCAGCTAGCAGAACACATATTAGCATCTTAAATGCTAAGATTTACATGTTCCTTCAACCAAAGCATTTTTAAGTTACTGAATCAGTCCACAGCCAAACAAAATGCTCCACTCTTCTCCACAATGGTAACCCACTGTAATTTAAATGGTTCTAATAATTCCAATGTAATTGAACATTAAACACAATTACACACAATCAAGTCTTCCCCTTTTCTAATTTTCTAAAATAACACTTAATTTTAACATTTATTCTCTCTTAATTCAACCATATGCAAAGCATGCTGGGAACTAACAAGCACTGCCAAGTTTCAGTTAATGCAACACAAATCATTCAAGTAATCCAACACAAACGGATTAAGTAAACTTAAATTTTACATATACGCAGATTGAACACAATCAAATTAAGTAAGGGCAAAATGGCAGTTGGCGTCGCACTATACTGCCACCATCTGGATATAAGAATTTTTTACTTAACATAAATGGTTTGTGTTTAGACAACGCGTTAGGATTTTGTACTGTTAAGTTGAGACATAATTACGTGGACCTTAATAGAAAAAAACATTTCAAGTCAACAAACACAATTATTGTAAGTAAACTAAATATAAATATATTATGTAAAGTGCACAACCTTCCTCGTAAATTTTTTGGAGTGTACATTCTTCAAAATATACACAGTCCGTGAGGGACAAATCATTAATGGCGGGTCTAGAGTTGTCAAAAGTACCGACTTCGGTACCAGGTCGGTACTGACATTTTAAAATTGTAATGCTGTGAGCGAATCGTAAACACTTCTGATTTGCCTTTATATTCACGCGCTCATCGGATTTGTCTGTGATTGGCTACAATGATCAACGCACAGGAGCGTTTGAGAGCACACGGAAGTGTTTTAAAGTGTTTTGAAAGCGGGAGTGGGAGTGTTTGAAAGCACAAGCAGGCATCTCAGCGGACCTGCTTTCAAACGCCGTGTGTATCTGTGTAAGTGCTTGGTGAAAAGTGTCATTGATGTATATTTAAAACATGCTTTTGAAGCGCTGATCATTGTAGCCAGTCAGACATATCCAATGAGCGTGTGAACACAATGGCCAATCAGTGGTGTTTACGATTCCAGTTTTTATTGTTATACTTAGCAGCGGTCTGTTATCAAGAAATAACAGACTGCATTCTACATTAGAATTCAACCAAGCCATGTAATAATGTAGAATAACACACTGCTAAGTATAACACACCGTTGCCATGAAAAACAGAGCGTTGCTATGGACGCAGGATTCTAACCGTAGAGACGGAACGGACTATTTTCTTTAGCGGAAGCAATACAATCGTTTTTAAATCAATAAACTCCTTTTTAAATCAATATTTTGTGTCAAATTATTGATTTATTTGGTAGGTAGCCATGTAATAAGCGTGATAATGTAGAGCGAGGCGGTTGTTATAGCGAATACAATACGGTTGTATTCGCTATAACAACCGCCTCACTATACATTATCCCTTACTTAATGTATATAAATGTGCGATTAATCGACTAAAAGCTTAAATGAGCGACTACTAGTCGACTAGAAAAAATCTCGAAAGTCTCGGTTTGGAATGAGATGGGAGTAAATGATGACAGGATTTGTTTTTTTTTTGGTGAACTATCCCTTTAATCCAGGTTGCAGCATTCAGCATGGTACAAATTCATGTGGTTGACATGTGTATTCAAAGGGTAGCATTTGGTAAATGAAGCTTTGATGACTAACCCTTACTCTTTTTGTTGTTCTTGACAGGACCAGCAATCATCTGCGTGACCTCTTTAACTGACCCCATGAGGACGGCTCAGGGAGATGGAACGTAACAGACTTTCCTCTCTTACTCTCTATTGCATTTTCACGATAACTCACCAGGGCTGAGCACAACCTCAGCCCCTCGTCCACCCCAACCCTTCCACTGTCCCCCCATTCCTGTCCTCCCTTTTCTTGCTCCCTGAAAGACCAAATCAAACAGGACCACTGGCAGGACCACTTTTTCATATTCTGTTACAATAGTTTAACTTTCCTTTGCCCTTCACCGGGTACCAAGCAAAGCGGACGCCAATAAACAAGCGAAGCGAAGAAGTAAAGAACGAGACAGTCATGTTTCCGCTCCATGCCTGTAAACGGGATTTGGGCCATGCCCGCAATTCGGAGGCCACCCATGCAATTACTCTTCTCTGGTTGGCACTGTGGATCGCCTTGACATCGTGCCAGCGCATTGATCCTGGCACCAAATATCCCACCGTCACCACAAACTATGGCAAATTGCGTGGGATTAAAAAAGATCTTAACAACGAGATCCTGGGTCCCGTGGAACAGTACCTGGGCATCCCCTATGCCACAGCGCCAATAGGAGACCGTCGCTTTCAGCCCCCAGAAGCTCCCGGGTCCTGGCAGGAAGTGCGTAATGCTACACAGTTCGCCCCTGTTTGCCCGCAGAACGTGCATGGCGTTTTGCCCGAGATAATGCTGCCTGTGTGGTTTACTGACAGCTTGGATGTGGCTGCCACCTACATTCAGAATCAGAGTGAAGACTGTCTCTACCTCAACATCTATGTGCCCACAGAGGATGGTGAGTGTCTGACACAACACGGCTAAGCATTATGGTTACGATAGGGGAATAAAGTGCAACAGTTCCTGCCCACCATTTCAGTGGCCTTGGTTCCGGAAGTATTTTTTCCGTAGGGATTTTTTAAAAAAAGAAAAAAAAAGTATTTGTTATATAAGCCATGAACCAAACCAACCAGCTACGAGGTAAACCACATTACAATCTTTAATCAGAAGCGCAAAAAAAAAGACAGCTTGAATGAGGGAAATATCTACAGTCCCATTAGGCACTGCGGAATAAAAAAACAATAGACACATATAAAACTATTGATTATATATATAGAAACAATATAGTTGCAAAATATGCAAATAGTGGTTTGAGAGCGTACAGAGACGATTACGAAACTCAATTACGACATTCACAGTTTAAAGAGTTATTTTGGCACGGCCTGCTTGTTTCGATTGTTTGATTGTTTGAGATTTTTTCGCTGAATCATGGGTAATGTAGTTTATTCCACTATTCCACTGTTAAACAAGTATTTAAAAAAATATTTTAAAATAATGCAGGCTGATGGCTTCAACAATAGCATAAACCATCAATTAACAACCTTGTAGATCACTGAAGTTCTAAAGGTTATAAGTTATCATTTAAAAATCAATTCCCTATGGAGAAAATGAATGGGGGTTTTTACTTCCAGAACCCGACTGTTGCACTCTATACAGTAATGGATACTATAGAATAGCATTACATGGGGTGCTTCATAGTACATACCACAATACTTAAATATAGATCATTGAAAAATGAAAATTGTCTTCTTTACTCATTACTGTTGTTACAAAATTGTATGACTGACATTCTTCTGTGGAAAACAAACGAAGATTTTAGTGTTGTTTTGTCCACACAATGAAGTCAGTGGGGTCCTGTGTTGTTTTGGACCCCATTGACTTTCACTCTATGGATAGAAACATTGTTTGAAAAAAGAAAGTCATACAGGTTTGAAACACCGTGAGTAAATAATGACAGAATACATTTTTTTGGGCTGAACTACCTCTTTAACACTACAAAGTGCCATACAGTGCAAATGAAACGTCAGTTTTTGCCTTTGAACTACAGTGCAGTTTTACTAGACCTTGACTAAGGACATGTCCTTGCCTTCTACCAGTTATGATCAGTCCACTGCACTCTGGATCAGGACTTGTCAGGATTAGTTTACCCTATGATTCACTTTAAGAGTGAGGCCAGCTGGAAAGACTAAAGCGTTCTGGGAAATTACTTATGCTCCAGTATAAGGCATACATTTACTTCAAATTGCGGTAAATTGATGGAGTTAACAAACCAAATAAGTGACTGACTTTTTAGGCTGAGGTAAAACCCATCAACATGTGTCTTTTTTTTCCTCTCCTCTTCCAGTCCTTTTTTTTGGGTTTTTTTTTTTTCTTTTGAGAGAGAGCAAAGTGGACAGATACTCTCAGAGGATGGAAAGAGCTGATTTCGAAGGAGGTGTTTTTCTCTCGCAATTAAGGTTCCAGCCGCCAAGTTGCCCAGAGAAACAAATTATTGACATCAGCAGTAATTTGCTATCTCAGAGCCCTTTTTGTCTCTTTCCTCTCAGTTTTTACCTCTTTTGGTATCCAGTGTAGGTGTTTTTGTGTTTACAATGGTAATTGTCTTATTTAAGCAATTCTTTCAATGATGAAAGAGTGCTTTGTAATTTTCAACTCGTGTTAATGGGGAAAAACTCATCAAGCTTATTACTGTACCTCAGTATGTTCACTACACAAACCAAATGCATAAGGCCTGAAACATTAGCGCTGATAAGGCGTAAACAGTTATTTTTATTGCATATGCATTTATAGGAGTTTCCCTTTCAGACGCAACATTTATGAGAGGAGAGTATTTCAATGAATCAAGCAAGGTGATTTACTAAGGTTTGCGCTAGTCAATTTACTGGTATCTCCACCATTATTTAACACCCCAAACATGTTTTAACATGTTTTAAACAGTACAGTAATTTGGTAGATTGCATTGGTCATTATGGAAATTATCTACTGTGTCTGTATTCTTTAAATTTGCCGTCTGTAGATCATGTGCAGGACTTTTCATTTCCCATCTGCGCTTTTTTTTGGAATTGCACTCCCACGCTAATTTGCCCTGTTTAGTAAATCTGGCCCATAGTGGCTTCCACAGTGTATGAAGCCTCATGGCACATCCGCACACTGCAGCACATTGCAGTCAAACCGAACATAGGCATGTGAGCACGTGTTCAAAGCAAAGATGCCAGTGTTATTTTCTTGTCTCTTTTTCTTCTTCCCTTTTTCCTTCTCTCTCTCATTCTGTCTTCCAACACTCATTTTCATCCCACATTATCTCTTTCTGTGCACCATGTGTCTTTCACAAAGCCCCCTGCAAATCTGTCGATTCCTGGATTCCCAAATGTGCCAGTTCCCATTTTCCCAAATTCCATTTAATCCACTCAGTCTCTCACGAGCCGACTTGCAATCCTGCGCATCAAAGTCGTAGGGGTGTAACAGTGCAGAGTCACGGTTCAGTATGCACCTCGGTTTTGGGGTCACGGTTCAATACGAGTTTGGTACAACAGGAAAAAAACAACAAATTCCCAATGCTAGGTTTCTCTTGTTTTGAACAGACAGTAGTTTGTTCCACCTGGCAGCATTTAGTCTCCTAGTTTGTACAGTACAGCTTTCTTTAGTGTATTGAGCACTAAGCAGTAAACTGAATGCACTCCTGCATAGGTCATAGTTTTGTAGGGCTGATAAAAAAATTATAAAAAGGTATTTGGTCACAATCTACAAGCTACAAAACTGAAAAGCATCTCTGGCGTTATAAAAGTACAAAATAAATAGAATAATAAAAAATAAAACTTTTCAACTGCAGCTCATATCGCATTAAGTGATGTAAGATATATATATATATATAGGACTGCAGTGCAGATGTACAGATTTCCTCTGTTACAGAAGTGTATGCACGCTGTGCTGCAGTTGATCCATGTGAGAGTTAGAAGAGGGGGTGGACAGGAGATCAAAGCTTCTTCATCACTTACTTGGGGACCATCTTGGCCCCCCACTGCCCCAGGCAACTTACACTGCAGTATATAGTCTCATTATTTATCTCTCTTTTGTTCTTGTTCCTCTGACTATATGTAGCGTCATCTGTTACAGCCTGTTTTAAAGCAAACTAAAGCAGAATTCTTCATTTTTTGATGCAACGATATGTGCTTTTTATGTTGGTACAGAATGGAATTTAATTGTATGTCTCTTATGTTCACCAAGGCTACATTTATTTGATCAGAAATACAGTAAAAAATAATAATATATATATTTTTTTATATAAATTAAACTGTTTTCTTTTTTAATACTTTTTTTAATTAATTGTTTTAATTTCAGTGATCAAAGCTGAATTTTCAGCATCATTACCCCAGTCTTCAAATTATACTTAATATAAAATATTTTTATAATATAATAATCATATAATAATTGAATCAATGTTGAAATGGTTGCGCTTGCTATTTTTGTGGGAACAGTGATTGCATTTTTCAGGATTCCTTCATGAATAGAACAGCATTTATTTGAAACAGAAATGTTTTTGCAACAGTGTAGAAGTATTTACTCTGTTATTCATCCTTGGTGAATGAAAAAATATAAATAAATAAAAAACTGACCCCAAACTTTTGAATATGCCATTTTCTGCAGTAGTCATTTGCCTTCTGCAACAATAGATAATTTTTTAATTTTTTTTAAAGCCTACATTTTTATAATTGCTTCTGTCATTTCCTCTTGCTCTTGTCCGGTGGGAATAAAGTATCAGGATCCTGTGGGGGTTGATTGAAGCCTGGAGGCGGATGGTCAATCAGAGGCATGTGTGAGCAGGACTGATGGGTTGTGTTTTAGCATGACTGTGCACTTCGCAGCCCACTTAATACTGACACAGACATGTTAATGTCACCAGCCTTTTACTCTCTCTTCACTGTCAGATCGAATTGACCAAGACAGGAAACAAAGCCTACAGAATTTAAACATTTTACTGAAGTAAAACGAAAAGCAAATCAAATCTGAAAAGATTGGCTGTGAAGACATAATATGATTCTGCATTAAAGGAGCTACAATAACATTCCATATATTGAAGTATCCAAAAAGGCCGTCGAGGTAGAAATGAAAAATGGAAGAAGGGAGCTCTTGAACAAAGGACGAAATTTGAACGCCGCTCGTGTTTTCTATGGGAGGGAAATCAAAACGGCTCCGGAGCACCTGAGCGTTGGTGTGGAGGGCGTTTTTTAATTAGCTCCTGCAAGCTCCGAGGTATTCTTAATATAGATGGACCGTTTCCGGGCCTCTTTGAAGTGTTAGAAGACGAGACGAACGAAAACAGCTCTGCGACACACGACAAAAACAAATATTCCAAACAGAAGTTTACAGGCTACAGCTGGAGTGTTTGAGATTTTGACTTTAAACAGAACGGGCGAAGAGTAACTCGGAGGTAGGCTGCTTTTAGCAATGGCATCATTGTCATATTATGACCAAATGAATGTTTCGAGAGAAAAGAACCATTTAGCCTGAGCTACTGTAGCTTGTTCTTTTCTTTAGTGTTTCCCTCTTTTCACTCAATGAAAACCAAAGGAAGGCTTCAATTTTGCAGCAAGATCAAACCAATGAAATCAGTCGAGGTCAGTTTCTTAGTGTAGAGTTTTTATTGCCAAATAATAAGGACAAATTGGTAGCTTTCCAGTTGAGAAGTGTGTGTGTGTGTGTGTGTGTGTGTGTGTGTGTGTGTGTGTGTGTGTGTGTGTGTGTGTGTGTGTGTGTGTGTGTGTGTGTGTGTGTGTGTGTGTGTGTGTGTGTGTGTGTGTGTGTGTGTGTGTGTGTGTGTGTATGCCAGAGCAGAATTGTTATATTGTTAAGACTGCTGTGCCATGAGAATTTGGGGAGGAAGTGTGTGTTAATGAATGTGTCTGTAAGGCTGTCAGCTCAGGAGAATAACAAATACTCAATTAAAAGAATGAGATAACAGCTGATGATGGACACAAGAAAGAGAATAAGTTGAGTCATGAGTAATAAAGATGTAAAGCACAAGAATATACAGCAAAAGCCAGACTGAATAAGTGAGAGGGTTGAAATAGAAGAGAAATAGATGCAGAGAAATGGAGGGGAAATGGTGAGGGAAGGAGATGAGAGAAGATATGTATGGATAGATAACGCTGACACAGAATGAGGGTTTGGCAGGGGAAGGGGTCGCCTTAGCAACCCTGCAGCTCTTCCTGCGTGTAGCTGTCAGGCAGCGCGTCAGAGCTGTGTGTGTGTGTGTGTGTGTGTGTGTGTGTGTGTGTGTGTGTGTGTGTGTGCGTCCTTCTGCGTTACCACTAGACTCTCAATGAAGGAATTAGCAAGAGCTCTGCCACACACTCTATTTATAGCCACAGAAGAGAGAAGCACTTGAGAGAAAGTTATTAGGTGTGTGTGTGTCTTGACGTAGGCCGTGTTTGTGCAGATGGTGCATTGTGCCAGGTCGTGCCATGCTTTATTTCTCCTTCTCTTTGCACCACACAAAACTCCCTTCACATGCTAACAAGCTAATTGTTTTGACATCAGTTGTCATTGGAGGTGTTTGTACAGTTGCAGGCTATTGAGCTTGCTAAAGATCCCACTGACTTCTGAGGCTGTTACAGAAAGTACTGTGAATGAATGGATCCCATTAATAAACATGTATAGATTAGGTCTCTAAAGAAGCTGTTTTCAGGACTAATCACCCACCAAGCCGGCCAAAGTCATTGAGCATTGCCTGGCCCAGTTTTTGTGGTGTGTTCTGCACCGTCTGCACTTGTCGAACCCCGTTTAGGGATGTTTGGCCGATTGAGCATATTGAATCGGTGAGAGAGAGAACTGTGATTGGCTGTTCAGTTTAGCAAACAAGTCAATGCATGAGAATAAAAGCCAAAGCGAGCAAAGACTGTTCGTATTTTACAATATTTTACCTGAGCATTCCAGTTTGCGGATATCAGGGCTCGAAATGAACGTTTTTACTTGGTAGTACTGGTGCACCCAACTTCAAAAAGTTAGAAGCACCAGCAAAAATTTAGGAGAGAGACAACGGAGCGCAGTGAAAGGGAGTGATTGACGGCTAATATTAACCAACCAAAAGTCAGCTAAAAGTGCATGAAAAATGTCCTTGAAAAAAAATTTCTTCATGCCTTAAAATAGCTTGAATGTAACTCGACACCCTTGCCTCATTTGGTATATGAATATGCAAATGAGCCCCGCCTCCACTCACTCACACCAGCTCAGAGATCCACTCGTTGACGATCACACGTTGATCTGATTGGTTACAAGGTAGTTTGTGACGTCAGAAACACCAGCGATTTCAAACTGTGTTTTTGAGACTGTCTTTGGTTCACTGCAGTTTTAAAGAGAAAACACTCAGCAATGGTGTCGACTTATGAATTTGCACATGGTTTGTCTTAAATCATATTTGAAAAAACACATAGACATATAAACAACATTAAAAGCTGGATCTTCACCACAGGGGGACTTTTAAGGTCTCTCCAGATTCTTGCCTGATCGTAAACCTTACTGCACCTTTAAAGGACTACTTTAATGGTTCTTTTTTTGTCTTGGGTGGTAACAGGCTTCAAAAATGCCACCCTGTGTCTTCACTCTTGCTCATGGAGGAACATGGAAACATACACGCGCATGTACGCACACACACAGAGCCATTGCCCTCTCATTCGTTCTCTCTTTCCTCTCAGGCTCTTTCTCTCTCTCCTCCTGCTGCTTTCTTTCTCACTTGTTTCTTCTCTTTCTCCCCTGCTCTCGCAATCCGTGTAGCTCAAAGGGCTGTCTCTTCAGTGCCTGCTGCAGCTTAGGCAGCAAGTGGCTGTGAATGCAAATTAGATTCAAAAACAGACACACACACACACACACACACACACACACACACACACACACACACACACACACACACACACACACACACACAGGGCTTGTACCTCTCCTGGTGCTTCGGAGAAAGATGAATGTGGAAGTAGAAGCTGTGGGAGAGGCAGAGAAGGAAAGAGCAATGGGGAGAAAGATGGAATAAGGGGGAAACAAAGACGATTGGAAGTTTTAAGAGTATGTGAAGAATGAACTAGTCTGACCTTGTATCTTATTTTAATGGCGCCTTAAGCGATTTCTGACAAACACTGTTGATATTTCAAATCAGCCCAAACAAACACACCCCCTCCCTTCATTGCTCCGCCCCCAAAACGCACCAACACACAATGCAAAAGTTGATGTCTCTATATCATAGCTGAAGCGAAGCAAGATAATGCTTTACCAAAAATAAAGTGAATATGACAAACAAACGTCAAGGAAGAACAAACGCACAGTGAATACAAGCAAGAGTTCGCTGTTAGTCGCCAGCAGCTCCAGACAAACAATGACACTCAGGGCGCTTTCACACTAGCACTTTTGGTGCGCACCCGGGTTCGAATGACGTCAGAGTTCGGTTCGTTTGGATGATGTGAACGCTGTCTTCCGAACTCGGGTGCGCACCCGCAAACCGTACTCGAGTCCGCTTAAAAAGGGTGGTCTGGGGTACGGTTCATGTGAACTCCAGTGCGGTTCGCTGCTGATATGAACGCAATCGTACCAAATCGCGGAAGTGAACCGCTATTGATGCCGTATAATGTGGTGCGTGCGTGTGTGTATACACTTACCTTGACGAAAAAAAAGCGGGATTGACGCACTGCAAGCAGAGAGATGATTTCTGGCTGCCTCCGCAAACATCGTCTTCGGCGGACAGCCCGCTGTCTTTGGAACGATTTTAGCACTTTCGCGGCAGACAGACACAAATGTGTTTCTCTTTCTGTATCTTTTCTTTGAAAACAAAACCAAAGGTTCAACAAAAGAAGAACAAATGTGAAGCGAGCAATTCTATCCATTTTGATGCCTTTTCATTCATAGCGGTTACCAAGCAACACGATTACGCACCAGCTGCAATTTGATGACGCAAGCGTACCGCGGTTCGGATACAAGTAATATAATGTGAACACAGTCCATCGGGGGCAGGGGGAGGGGGGAGCAATCGAACTCGGGTTCGGAACAGGCAATCGAACCAAGTGTGAAAGCGCCCTCAGACTGTCCTGTTACTATAGCTAACATTACAACAACAGTATATCTTGGTTCTGTGAAACAGAGCAAAGCCAATGTTACTCACATATGGAGCAGAAACAACGCGACCTCAGCGTCCGTTTTCAGATCTTCTCGCTTCTGTCTCTCCAGCGCTGTAAAGCTTTTCTAATATTAACACAGGTCCTAAAGCTCTTGCCAGATCATAACCCTTCTTTTCCCAGTGATATTCCTCTGAGCTTTCTCTTTTGTAATGTCTCTCAGCCATCTCTCTTTCTACAGTCTTTCTTCAAATCTCCCTCTTGCTCACTCTCTCTCCTCCCCATTATGATTGGACACGCACCCTACTTCTGATTGGCTAAAAGTGTGCTCGGTCCGATCAACTTTTCAACAGCATTTTTCAGAAATCGCTTACTGCACCTTTAAGAGTGTGAAAAAAAAGATTGCGTACATTTCCCATTGGTAGAATCCCAGATGAGAATCACCAGACAGTTTTGTGGGAGAATCTGTAGATTTCCTTTGAATGGAGGTATTGAAAGAGTAATTTGGGACACACCAGGAGAAGAGCAAGATGATAGAAGAGAAGAAGAGAGAAGAGAGAAGAGAAGAGAAGAGAAGAGAAGAGAAGAGGATGATGGCGTGGTGGAACACTCTCAGTGACAGTGACGTTCTATGTTGATCCAGGTGATTAGCGGCATCTTTTGCGTGTTTTAACAGGATTACGGCAACATCAGCGAGAAAAGGAGGAAAACAATAGTCACTTAAAATGAGCTAGATTACATTAAATCAGCAAGATTAGCATGCATCTGTCATGTGTGCACTCATACACACAATCTCTTGCAGACACGTATAAAAGTCATTAATAGGCCTCATAAGTCACAATGGAGTGTTTGCCTTTGCTGTCACAAACCATTATTGTAGAGTTATGATTGTTTTTGCTCTCCAATACACTGTATGATTACAACCGACAGCCTTTTTCTTATTCTTTTAGAATTATTATGCGTGCCGAAATAAGAATCTCATATTAATTGAGACTTTACATGGAAAATTTGTGCTCCAGCATATTAATTTGTCACACCACAGTACTATTTAATTGAAATGCAAAGTCTTTTTCAAAATTGTTAATTAAAAATGAATAGTGATGGCACTTTTTTCTCTCATAAATGTTACCTAAAATATTAATATTAAATGACATTTTTACAGCCATACATATTTATATTTCTTTATTAATTATTATATTTTATTAATACTTACTTGAAGCTATTTGTATTTTGCATTATTTACATTGAAAAATGCATATTTGTCCCAGGACTTATTTATCTACTGTATTTTTAGTAATTTCCCCTGCACAGGTGAGTCTTTGAATAGTCTCAGCCTCAGACGTCACGCACACGGACCGTTGGCTGAACGTCTGATGCAAATGGCACCGAAAATTGGGGACACTTCAGGAGTTTCCAATTCATCATCTGATTGGTTAAATTCTACAGGATTTTCAGGAGATGTGTGTGCCGCGTTCTTAACGGTCAGCCTGGAAACAAAGATGCCGTGAAGCCAAACCCCCTCATGGAAGAAGAACATCGTCGTCTTTACAAGTGACAATAAGCGCTTATCAGGATCAACTAAACGCTGGATTTTCAGAAGTATGTGAAGCATGTAAAGTTAAAATACGTCTGTTATTGTAGGGATATCAACGTTACATTTTCACGCCCGTTAACATGAACAAAACGAACTGTGATTGGTTTGCTTTACGTGTCAGTCAGACGGCCTCTGGACGGTCCTTGGCCAGTGAAAGCTGTGATGGAGTCGAGACCTTCTGCCGTCAGTCTGAAGGTCTGGTTATGTGAGACAAGTCTTTGAAAGTGTTTGCATCTCACTGATGCAAAAACACGAAGACCCATATGTACCTCATATTTTGATGATGTGTGATGTGAGGAGTATTCCATGTGTTGCCACATTGAGGTAAAAGTGGCTTTGAGCTTGTCCTAACAGCTGTTTCCTTCCGATTTGACTTAACTCAGTGATGTCCAGTCCTGCTCCTGGAGGGCCTTCATAATTAAACACACCTGAACCAGCTAATCAAGGCTTTCTGGATCGCTAGACACTTCCAGGCAGGTGATGGAGCAGTTTGGAGCTGAATACTGTAGGAAGCAGGTTTGGACACCTCTGTCTTAAAGGGAGAGTTCACCCAAAAATGAAAATTCTATCATCATTTACTCACCCTCAAGTTGTTCCAAACCTGTGTGAATGTCTTTCGTCTGCTGAACACAGAAGATGATGTTTTGAAGAATGTCAGTAACCAAACTGTTGATGTGCCCCATCGACTTGCATAGTATTTTTTTTCCATACTCTGTAAGTCGATGGATACCGTCAACTGTTTGGTTACCTAAATTCTGTTAATTGGTTAACTGTAAGTTACTTTACCATATACAGTGAAAAATTGTATGTGGTTTAACATGACATTATATTTCATTTAATTTTAGAGTACAATACTGTCAAATGTATGGTTTTTTCCAGTAAAACCATGAATATCATTTACGAAAAAAAAAAGAAAAAAAAAGTAAAATTATTTAACATTATGTTATTTAGTTAATGTTTATTATATTATTGTGGTGTTGTGTGTTACCCTGATGGTGTTTTCTGTTCGTGTTTATGACCCTGTACACCGTCTATATATGAGTATTGGTCATGTTTTATGAACAGGACACTTATTTGGCATGTGGCTTTCTATTGTGCCACCTGCATTATTGTGGTGGTTATTATCAGTACATTTTAGGATAAGGCGGTAAATTTTGGTAGTTAAAGTAGGTATACTAACATTATAGCACTTAATGAAATGTACAGTTATAAATTGTAAAATATACAGGAATCCTGTAAAACTGAAGACAGTATTTTTTACTGTGAATTTCTGGCATTTTATTTCAATCACAGCGGCCTTTATTTATTTTATTTTTTACAGTGGATATTTTTACTTAAAGACCCCCTGTGGTGAAAATCAATGTTGTTTCTAAGTCTATGTGGTGTTTTTAATATGCTTTAAAACAAATCATGTGCAAATTCATAAGTCGACAGCATTGCTGAGTATTTTCTCCTTAAAACTGCAGTGAACCAAAGACAGTCTCAAAAACACGCTTTGAAATCGCTGGTGTTTCTGACGTCACAAACTACCCTGTAACCAATCAGATCAACGTGTGATCGTCAACGAGTGGATCTCTGAGCTGAGTGAGTGAGTGGAGGCGGGGATCATTTGCATATTCATAGAACCGCGTATACTAAATGAGGCAAGAGTGTAGAGTTACATTCAAGCTATTTTAAGGCATGACAGTTTCTTTTACAACCATTTTTTTTTTTTATGTCATTTTGGTAATCAAAGATGAGTTTCAAGGGATAAAATGATTGACTACAGGGGGACTGTAAAGAAAAATACTGGTTAAGAAAAGTTTAGTTTGGATTATCTCTGTAATAGTGGACCGTTTAAGTGCATTAGTTGGTAGGATATGATGTTAGAACAGGCATTATAATGGGCTCTTGGCTCATGTCAGCTGTATGCAGGATTTAAAGAGCCTGATGTCAGTCTTATGACAGTTCTCTGCAGTCTTTATAACTGAGCAGGCAGATATTTTTCGCCAGGCATCATGTTTCTCTGGAGACCCAGCTTTAATTCGGAGCGGCGGGGGTTACCGGGGAAACAGTTTTAACCTTCATGCTGTCTGCATCTGCACCGCACCTAAATGTCATCCCATCCAGCTCTGCTCTGTTCAAATACTCCTCTTTTCACACATTCACTCCATCCCAGTCACCTTATCTCTGTGTGTACCTCCCTCTCTTTCTCTCTATCTACACCAAACACTCCTTCCACTTTCATTTCGTCCTCTTCCACTCCTCTTTTTCTCTATTTCTCACTTGTGCTCTCTTTCAGTCTATAAATGTATAATATTATCGTGGTTTTTTTGGACGTGGCAGTTCTGTGGCTTTTTGGATACTACCACGATTATAATATAATGGTGTTACAGCAGTGTTTCACAGTTTGATTATATTAATAATAATGTATTATTTAAATACTTTGAATCCATCCTGCAGCCCCCTTATTTGAGAACCACTGCTATGGAGAAAAATCATAACATATGAATATGATAATCATACAGGACCATGTGTTTATCCAGACACTTTCCCACAGAGGATGCGTTGTGTTGACTCGCTGCCCTGGCAATGATTTTGCACACAAAATAACTTCTGAAACTAATTTCAGACAGGCAGCATAACTCTCTAAAAATCTACTACAAAACCGAGAGAGCTTTGGTGATATCTAATTACTACAATACTAATTCTTGCTTTTATATTTTAGCTCAAGCTGAGCATTGAGCACAGAGGATAGTGGGATATTATATAGCGAAGGATAAATCAATGCTGCCTTGAAAAATCGATCAGCTAAAGGGATCTCAGTAGATGGGATGTGACACGATCATAAGACTCGGACGTGGCTTGTCGCCTTCCTACCTCCTAATGCTGCAGAATTTTTCAGCTTTCGGATGCAGAATTTAATTCCAATCGTGCTCCAACACACCTAGCTGTAATTAAGTCAAACCAAAGACCGTGATTAGTTGATATTCAGGTGCTTTTAATTAGAGTTGAAACTAAAGTCTGCAGAAACTGGCTCTCCATGACCAGGATTGAGGAACCCTGGCTTAGGCTGTGCATGTTATTACATAATGTTAACCAATGGTCAAATGCAGTAGCTGTTGAGGAATAGCTTTATTTCATCAAACTCACATTCATTTGGCCTCTTTTCTGATAAAGCAAACATTCAATCAATTCAAGTAATTACTTTTGGTCACCTTCTACATCTGTCTGTGGGTTTTGCAAATATTTAACCAATGAAAAGTATTAAAAAGAGCATGTGACTAAACCTTGTAACTCTGTTGGATCCTCAAACTGTCAGTCAAACCTCATAGCTCCGCCCCCCTCAATAGTGAATGAAGTGCTGCACACAGTTTAGAGCGTCTCTGCTTGTTTGCAATGCAATGGTAAATAAAGAACTGGTTCTTTGAATAAGTACATCGCTTTCTTTACGCTCAAGAAACAACAAAGGCTAATGTTTTATGTATTTGAGGAGCAGAGAGTGTCTTAGTCTGGTATTTGTCATCGAGTCATAGCCAATTGTCTAAAATAGCCTGTGCGAAGCACTTCGTCTTATAACATCATGACGAACTAACTTTATAACCTGTAAGTTGATGAAAATATAATGCGATGCACTTACTGCCTCAGATGCAGCCGTTCTAATGATGGACATGAAGCATGTACTGTATGTTTTGTGTTCAATTGAGAGTCCATTGAGCTTGATTTTGGTCAAATGTTAATAATATAAATAATATCACATGTAAGTGTCTGACCTTACATAAAGCCTCATTGCCAACTTTGACAACGCAGAGTTTAATTGTTTAAAGAATGCAGTTTTTATTATTTTTCAGTTCCTGAAATGTAGTGTTTTTTGAGATATGAGATTTGCGCCCGACCGCAACCATATTTAAAATACTATGTTATTACCGTCAGACCATTACTTTCTGTCTCTCTTTTAATCTGTCTCTGCATCTTTCCTCTTTCAGTACCAAGAATCTTCCTCAGCACTTTATCAAAGCGCATAAACCCCCGAAATCATTACAGATCCATGCTGGACTGCAGCAATACTCAGTTTAATAGAAATGCCTCTAATGCTAATTCCAATTTACATCTCCCCACGTCGTATAATAGAAACACACTTCACACACCAGGTCGGCCAGGCATCTTTAATGCTGTTAAATAGAGCTCAATTATATCCAGTCTATCAAAGTCACTTGGGTGCTCTCTTTCTATCGGCGCTCTAATTTCTACCCATTTCCACTCAGGAGAAGCTGAGAGGCATGAAAACATCAGGTGGAAGCCATCTGGCTATCTCATTCCTCTTTCAAGCTGATTTTCTGAATCGTATTTCTGTAAAGAGGGTGAGCCACAGGTAGCAGATTGAACTCATATCCCCCCGTTTGGGATATCAGAGGAGAGGGTACATTTCTGCTAGAGCGCTCCGGTCCACAGACACCTGTGGTCGGCCTGATTACGAGCCCTGACATCTAACACTGAGGGAGTGTGTAATTCCACTGGCATCTGCTGATGAGCCTCGCTGTGTGTGTGTGTGTGTGTGTGTGTGTGTGAAAGCATTTACTTTCAGTTATGTATACACACGTACACACACTCAGATGCACAAGTATCGATTAAAGCCAAACACACATGCTAAATGATATACACAAACCTTCATATCACAAACATCTCAATAACCACATGCACACACACTCAAATGCATGCATCACTGGCTGATATGTTAAAGCAGATGTGCAGAAGAGCGTCACGTGTGCAGATTCTCACCCTGCTGGTGTTTTTCTGCCCTGTTAAAGGCCAGAGGGCAGAGCAAGGTCACAACCAGGAACTGGGGCTGAAATAATAGATTACATAAGCACTTCACCAAAGAGAGAAGAGAGAAGGCAGGCTTGGAAAAAGAGGTTATGCGGAGAGAAATGATGAGAACAGATGATCAAAAAAAATAAAAATTGGATGCAGCCGAGGAGAGAGGAAATGAATATGAGAGAGGAAAGGGACAGTCGAGGATGAATTTGGGAGCAATATCTCCATCCAGGTAGAAATCAGTGAGTGGAAAGTAGAAATGAGCCTCTTGAAATGGATGAAATTGATTTTGGAAGGTTGAAGGGCCAACCTGAGACAAAAATTATATATATAGACTGATTATTATATATATATATATATATATATTACACACATAATACACACACACACTACTGTTCAAATGTTTTGGGGTCAGTAAGATTTTACTTTTCAGAAATTAATACTTTTGTTCAGCAAGCATGCATCAAATTTAAAAGTGACAGTAAAGATATTAATAATGTTACAAAAGGTTTCTATTTAAAATAAGTGTTGTTCTTTTGAACTTGCTATTCATCAAAGAATTCTGAAAAAAAATTACCATGGTTTCCACCAAAAAAATATTAACTTTTTTTCAGCATTGATGATAATCAGATATTAGCAAATCAGCATATTAGAATGAATTTTGAGTGTTCATGTGACACTGAAGACTGGAGTAATGATGCATTTTTAATGAAAATTAAATTAACTAAGTATTAAAGTAATATCAGTATAAAAAACTATATATACATACACACCAACACAAATATTCACACATAGTAGTGGCCAAAAGTGATGTACGACCTAGGAAAAATTACCTTTATTCAAATATGATTACGTACATAAATATATAATTAAAATTGTATAAAACACACTTTTAATGTTCACACACAGTTGAATCTCATTCAACATCCTGTCGTTTGGTTTTCCTCTCAGTCAGATTACCTTTTGACACCAAGCGCCCCATCCTGTCATCGCTGGACAGGGGAGCCATAGTGGACTCATCTCTAAACTCCTTTCTGGCCAGACTTTCTCTCTTGTGTGTTTGATTGACAAGATATTTCCCTCGGTCAGCGAATACACACATTGTCCCCTGTTTTTACTCTCCATGTCTTCTAGAGCAAGACAGATCTGATCTGTCTTTCTCTCACACATACATGCACTCTTTTTCTTCTTAAATGTCAAGTAAGGACGGCCATGTCCAGTAGAGAGAACTCTTCATTATTTTTTCTGTATGTATCTCTCTCTTTCACTGTCTTTCTCTCTTTGACAGGCATTTTCCAGGTCAGCCCACACAGAAAGAAGTCTAAAAAGGGTCTAAAAATATCTTTATAATGCATTCTCTGACAAAAATGATTTGTTTCATGAGGTTACACTCCTTTCTACTCTTCCACTCCTATCTGCACCTGTTTATTTCCCTGTGGAATTCAGAAAACTGATTTTTTTATTTAATTACATTTTTTTATCAATTATTTTGTGAGCATAAACCAATTAAATTAATTAGAAAAACATTATTTGATTAAATCTTTTAAAATCCTAACATTTTCTTTTTATTTCCAGGTTTAATGGGGTTATTAAAAATGTTGAGGTTAATTTATAATGTTCATCAAGTTTTTTTGTACAAAAAAACAAATATGTTTGGAAAAATGATTATTTTCAACCTTCATTCTGAGCCTCTGTCCGATATGATCAGTTTTTAAGGGTCGGCTCCTTTAAGGCTTGTTAGTAAACGGCCACTGTTATGATTGGCTAACGTCACTGCATAGGAAACAGTATCAACGCCCATTAAGTGTTTTGAAAACATGATCGATATAAAACTCTACTTTACATAAAAAAGCATTATGAAATCATTTACTTCAGTTTGTGCTGCAGCTTCTGTCAGATTCAATACAGTCGCTGCTTCATCTTTCTACAAAAGTTTCTTTGTGAACTCTTAATTACACTGTGCCTCGTTTATTTAACAAAACGCTCCGAACAAACATATAATCCCCCGAAGTGATCTGGGATGACATTAAAATAAACCCTTCACTTGTTCCTTCTGAAGTTTGTACAGAGACACAGATGAGCTGTTTAAATTGGACGAGACAAAGCGAACGTTCTTTCACTCGTCCATTTGTCCTGTCGTCGACAGACTCAAGTGTCAGAAACATAACACACATCTGTAAACTGTATCAGTGTAGACAGCGTCAGTGATTATAATGGTTCTATGTTTGTTTAGGAAAATGTCAGCCGTTAAGCGACTGAACGCCAGTGGGCGGAGCCTATGAGGAGATGATGTAGAACTCTTCATCGATGTCTTGCTCTGGAGGCAGTCATATGCAAATTAATTTGCCCGTGTGACGTCACAAATCCTGCAATATCAAAACTAACCGTTTTTGGAGCTTGATTAAATAAATGCTTTGTTTATAGTGAGGAGGACATTTTAAACTATGAAACTTGCAGCATTTTTACAAGTCAAAGGATCAAGGTAAATTAGATTTTTCATGTCATGACACCTTTAAGGGGTTAGATCCTAGATTTTCATTTTGGTCTGGGTATATTTTTGTTCGCAAGTGTTTCAGAACATTAAAAAAGAGCTTATTAATTTGAGATGGTGTTACAGTTTTATTTTTGTGCTGTGTATGTATAGAAAGGCTAAACTCCCAGTTTACACACAAAGACAACAGTGTCAACACTGTGTGTGTGTGTGTGTGTGTGTGTGTATGTGCGAGCACAGCACCCTCTGTTCCTGTTTCCCTAGAGGCTGTTTGAGCCGTGTGTGTGTGTGTGTGAGAGAACACGTGCCTGGTGTGTTATGCCCACCTTCCCTCAGGTCCTCTTCTCTACCACCTCTCACACTTTCAAAGCGAGGCGGATGATAGCTTGACCGGAGCGAGAGGAGGGAGGAGGACTCGGGTGGGAATGGGAATTCTTGTTTTTCATACCTCAGAGGTTAATTCCTGATTCCTCCACATTGATTTTGACTCCATCCCCGGAAGCCAAACAAGCCGTCGGAACGGCACCGAGTGAAGCTGGTGTTAAAGAACAGCAGAACAATGGCGAGAGAGAATATTCCCAGATCTAACATTAAACTACTTTGATCTTGTAGCCGATTTGTGTCTTTCTTGATATTCTGTGTTTATGATGCTTTTTGTTGTTTGCCTTTGCTTTTCTTTTTGTCACCTTTTGAAAAGAATGAGAACAATAACCTCTTGCTGATTTCTTGTTTTTTGCTCTTTCTTGTTTTCTTTTTTTGATTTTTCTCTTGCCACAGTAATCTTTTTTTGAATTTTCTCTTTTCTCTTTTTCCCTCCTTTTTGTCTTAACCCTAGGTCCACTCACAAAAAAACACGATGAATCAACACTGAACCGGCCACGAGATGAAGGTATTTTTGTTGCATGTTTTTCCTTTTTTCTTGTCTTTTTGTTTTTTAAGTCTTTTTTGGCAAATTAAAAAGCAAACAGCCTTTCTTTGGTAGTGATGAAGAGTATATGAAGGAACCACATGTGCATATATGTGTGTGTATGTCTGTGTGGAACGAGGTGAAACTTTCTCGTTTGACTTTGGAAAGAGACGCGCGACTTCCGAAAGTTGAAGATGATGGCAGGAAAAGCACTGTATCTTCATTAAATGAGAAGAAACAAAGGTTTTGAAGTGTAATACCCCGTACTGCTGTCTGAAGCACAATTTTACAGCAGTTGCTTTATGATGTTTTTCAAGACTCTGAGCGATTATTAGGCTATAAACTTATCTCCAACTCTCACGAAGACAGAGGTGTTTTCACTGTGTTTTGTCAGTGTGAATAGTTCTCTGGATGCGGTAGTAAAGACCAGCCAATAAATCAGGATGCGGAGGAAAGCTGGAAAAACACAGATACACACACATGGATCAGCACATGTTGTCATCTTTTATCTGGGAGATTGCTATTAATGTTCATTTTTTTGAACTCCTTTCTTGAGAGCAATGTGTGTTTTTGCCCTGATGTTCCTTCTTGTGTTTACCAAAGATGTTTTTTTTTTCTTCTTCTTCTTCTTTTTCTTCTTCCCTCTCAGTCTTGCTGTTTTTACCTATAGTTCTTTGGGAATGTGAAAAGATGGGATTGAAAAAGCTCTGAAAAATATCCTTGTTTTTGACACTCGTTGGTTTTGTTGCATTGGTAAACTGCTGGTTGGGTCATTGAAAGCTTGTGGCATCACTGGAACTGAATTATGGACTCTTTAACTATTATGACTTTATTAATACATGATGATGATGATGATGATGATGATAAGAGTGGTGAGTAAAATATCTGGGATGAAGGTCAGCCACAAAGATAGAGTGTGGATGTCCATCTGTCTGTCAATAAATAAAGAATTATATAAGTACTAATAATAATTTATATACATTTTATATAAGTATTCTTATTTATTTAGGATGTGTTTTACAAAATAAGGAGGAATAATTTTTCATATTACACACATCTATGGAGTGTGTGTGTGTGTGTGTGTGTGTGTGTGTGTGTGTGTGTGTGTGCGCAATTATATAAGTACATATACATTTTCTAAATTAATTTGTTTTTATTTTATATAATGTTCAGTATAATTACTTATAGAAATAAGTAAAAGTAGATAGTCACTAGTTACTTCAGTGTATGAGGGGCCGCACAAGCCAAAATCCATTCTTCTACTCTCATACACATACATTCTCCTTTCACATACATACATTAATATAAGTACATGAGAATTAATGAGTGTGACAGTAGAAATGTATGTGTGTGAGAGTAGAAATGTATGTATGTGAAAGGTGAATGTATGTCTGTGTGAGAGTATAAATGTATGTATGTGAAAGGTGAATGTATGTGTGTGTGAGAGTATAAATGTATGTATGTGAAAGGTGAATGTATGTGTGTGTGAGAGTATAAATGTATGTATGTGAAAGGAGAATGTATGTGTGTGAGAGTAGAAGAATGAATTTTGGCTTGTTTGGCTCTTCATATCGGTGTGTGTGCATATACAGTATATATATATATATATATATGTATGTATATATATATGTATGTGAGTGTGTGTACTTATATAAATGCATATGTATTTATATAATTGCATACACACACACACACACACACACACACTGAGCTTAAAAAAATCCATATATGTGACCTAATATGTCATACTTTGTAGTAGTGGTATCGTGTCCTTAGCGTAATAATCTGCTTGGTTGTAAAATGTATTAACTGTATAAAAAATGAAATCGAATGTATCTATACCTGAATCATTCACAGACCGCATACGCAGATGTTCAACTAATAAAGATCTTCATCGCTTGCAAACAATAGGATTCATCTGCAGATTTGCTTCCAGTTGACTGGCAACTTCATCCAATGCTCTTGATGTCCTTAAATTTCCTGACTAATTAGCAAACCAATTTACACAGTTTTGCCAACTTATTTGATGAAGTCTTTGAACAGAATTAACTCAAAAGAGTGATTCATTTGTGAATTGGACATTGCTCATGCCCCAGAAAAAGTTGACCTTCTGCTCGGAATAAACTACGCATTTCTTAACATGTATTGCATTAAAATAAAGGAACGAAAGGAACGTCACCCAGCGTAACAAAGTAAAAGTGCAGTTTTTTCATTAGAAATGTGCTCGAGTTAAAGTGGAAGTACTCACATCTACTCTTAAAAGTACACATTTTCCCAAAATGTACTCAAGTGTAACAGAAAAAATGTAGTTCATTGCGATTCACCTCTTATAATTAATTAATTGATTAATTAATCAAATGAGGAATATTTTGCATATATATACATATATATATATATATAATATTTTGAGGATGAGGATGTCCTCAACTGGACAACAAACTCTTTATTTTATGTATCCTTAAAGTGTTTTTCTTAGGTTTGAGATTGGGGTTTGAGGTTTGGTTTATAATCAGCATAATTATGTTTTGTACTAACAATAGAGTTCTGTCCTCATATAGAAAGATAAATGTATGCACGTGTTTGTCAGGTGTTTATAGGAAATGCTATTTGTGAGCATGTTAAGCTGCTGAAAACAGGATTGAGAGAAAGAGTGACGTCTGAACGCGGGTTTGTGCGTGTGTGTCTCTGAGTGAGTGAGTGTGTGATTAGTGTTCGCTTCATCCAAAGGGTGGGTGTCGAGACAAAGGTGTGTGTCCACCTGAGCCCAGCTCATTATTCAGGCTGCGTGTCACATCATTATCAACGCGAACACACACTCACACACTTGAAATTTACAGCTTCATGCTCGCTTTCTCCCGCCTTTCACTCTCCGTCTGTGTCACTTTATAAATTGTTCAGCCAGACAGTGTCGAGCGCGACCTCATACTCAACACCAGTCTATCAACACCTCAGTCCAGATCAGGTGGACTGAACAAACCGAAGGCTGTAGGACCCTGAATCTGTGGACTCCTCATCCACGTCCACAACAGCCCTAAACTGCTCTGATACAAGCAATCTGTTTAGGGGTTATGCTGTTCACGGCTCACCGCACGCAGGGTCTTTCCTTTTAGTATATATGAGACAGAGCAAAACGAATGTTGGTACAATTTCGGTTTGGAGATCCATTGTTTTATTAATGATAAATCAATGTATTGACCAGGTTGATTAATCAATTTGATCATTTGTTTTTAGATATTTTGTTGTTCCCGCATGACTTAAAGGCACAATATGAAAGATTTTTGTATTAAAATATCCAAAAACCACTAGCACAGTGTTATATATTGTGTCAACTTGTGTACTTAACATTATTCCAAATGTTTCCAACAAGGTTTAAATCCAGAGAAATAAGACCCTCCTTATTGCGTCGCCTGTCACAATGTGACTCAATGACACTATAACTTTACCAATCAGCAATTGGCTCTTAGAAGGCGGGATGTATTACGGCGTATTGTTGCAGTTTCTCCCATTCATAAGTAATAGGAGTGAACCGTCTTTCTATATCTATAGACTTTGGTAATATGTCCGAATACTGAGGCTGCGTCCGAAAACGCAAATTCTCTTGAGTAGGTACTTATTTTAAATAATAAATGTAATCTGGACGTACTACATCCGCCATGTTGTCATTATCATGTGACCTACCAGCATCAATTGCGTCGCTTCCCTGTCATTCACAAATCCTCTCCTGTGGCCTCATGTGACAGTAAAGTGTCCATCATATGCACACTTCAGAATCTCACCAGAAGTAGTAGGTCATCCGGGTGCTTTTGTCTACGAGTACTGTGAAGTTGGACATACTTCATTTGTCACATACTGTTTTTTGCCTACCATATACAGTTGTAATCAAAATTGTTCAGCCCCCATTTCAAATCAGGTTTATTGGCTAAATGTAGAGACTTCCCGCTGTTTGCAAGGAACAAATCAAACAAAAGTAATTGAAATAGCTCAACACAACAAATGTTTCAAGTGGTTTCCCCAAATTCAACTGAAAATGTAACTTTTAATGACTTCTGCAGTCTCAAAATGAATTCAACCCCCTGAATATAATCCCTCCAACAGCACAAATCTGCAAAACTGGTGTTGTCTCAAGCACAACTGATGCAAATAATCAAGGGCTTCATTAGTTGCACCAGGTGTGCTTGAGCTAGAACACATGAAATATCTTAACAGGCAAGGTTTGTTGAGTGTCATGTTTGACTGCATGTTAGAAATATGGTCAAAAGAATGAACCAAAAGGTTAAGAGAAGATATCATCACCCTTCACACACAATGAACAGGATACAAAAAGGTAGAGATGGCACTAAATATTCCTAGAGAAACCTATGGAAGCATAGTTCGCAAGTTCAAAGTTAAAGGAACAGTGGTTACTCTACCTGGACGGGGCAGAAAAGGAAGCTTTCAACAGCTGCAACCAGATTTCTGAGAAGGCAGGTTCAGAAAACCCCTTGAGTGACTGCAAAAGACCTGCAGCAAGACTTGATGGCAACTGGCACTGGGGTTTCAGCTTGCTCAGGAAGGCCAGAACTCCAAGACTACACCACTACTGACCCAAAAGCACAAGAAAAGTTGGGTCCAATTTGCTCAAAATCATATAAATAAGCCACAGAAGTTTTTGGGATGTTCTGTGGAGTGATGAAACAAAACTTTTTTTGATGAAACAAAAGGTCTGGAGGAAGAAGAATGAAGCATATGCTGAAAAGAATCCTCTGCCTACAGTTAAGCGTTGGTGGTGCTCGTGATGCACTTTACATCCTCTGGCACTGGAAACCAGCAGCGTGTGGAAGGCAAGATGGATTCATTGAAGTATCAGGAAATCCTAGGAGAAAACCGTCATGCCGTCAGTGAGGAAGCTGAAGCTTGAGCGTCATTGGACCTTCCAACAGGACACAATGATCCCAAGCATACCTCAGATTCCACCAAGGCTTGGTTGCAGAAGAAGTCCTGGAAGATCCTACAGTGGCATCACAGTCACCTCTCTTAAACCCCATAGACAATCTCTGGTGGGATTTGAAGAAGGAGGTTGCAGGATGCAAACCCAAGAATATTACTGAACTGCAGGCCAATGCTCATGAGGACTGGGCTCAGATTCCTCAGAAACGCTGGCAGAAGCTGCTGTCTGGTTCTACATCTCGATTGCAGCAGGTCATAACAGCAAAAGGGTGTTGTATCCTAAGTACTAAAGATGATTCCCATGAAGGAGTTGAATAATTTTGAGACTTCAGAAGTCATTAAAAGTTGCATTTTCAGTTGAATTTGGGGAAACCACTTGAAACATTTGTTGTGTTGAGCTATTTCAATTACTTTTGTTTGATTTGTTCATTGCAAACAGCTGAAAGTCTGTACATTTTGCCCAAAAACCTGATTTTCAGTGGGGGTTGAATCATTTCAGTTACAACTGTATATGGAAGATTTCAGATGCAGTCATAGTATTAGAAAAACAGGAGGTGAAAATTGCCCGGATACACAACTGTTTTTAACATTGATAATAATAAGAAATATTTCTTGAGCAACAAATCAGCATTTTAGACTGATTTCTGAAGGATCATGTGACACTGAAGACTGGAGTAATGATGCTGAAAATTCAGCTTTGATCAGTGGAATAAATAACTCTAAATTTTTAAACAGTAGTGTACAATTTGATGATACTGAAAATACCAGCATTTTCCAGCTCTCTGGTTTGTAGACCATAGAAAAGGCCATAATTGCTGACCACTAACTGTTACAGGCACTGATAAATAAGAATTCGGCATAAGCTCACAGTTTACTGCTAAATTTCAGTAAAGCTGTATCGTTTAGAAGTTGTTCTTCACTGGTTCCTGAACAAGTCTTTCATGGATGGTTACCCTGATTTACAAACTGATTAGCACTAACAAAACTAGTGCGCCTGCAGCAATCAGAGTCTGATTGGTTGAGGGAATTAACACGCTTCAACCAGACTGCGGCAGCACAACTTTGTGTAGTTTAGCATAACAAAACTAGATTGTTTTTGTCAACACACAACACCACAGAGATTTATTTTGGTTTCTGGGTTGGTCATAAAGAGGTTGCGCATTTGATAGCAGTCGTATCTTTACTTCTCGCCACAATTTGCTGGCCATTAACTTTACCTAACATAAATATCTAAAAACAGATATATAAATACACTACCGTTCAAAGGTTTGGGGTCTGTAATATGGTGTAAATGTTCTCTCATGCTCAGCAAGGCTGCATTTATTTGAATACAGTAAAACTGTTATATTGTGAAATATATTTACAATTTAAAATAATTGTTTTCTATTTTAATGTATTGTAAACTGTAATTTATTCATGTGATCAAAGCTGAATTTCCAGCATCATTACTCCAGTCTTCAGTGTCACATGATCCTTCAGAAATCATTCTAATATGCTGATTTTCTGATTATTATTATAAATGTTGAAAACAGTTGTGTTCATTATTTTCAGGATTTGTTTTTATCTTTGATGTCTTCATTGACACGTTTGATGAATTTAATATCTCTCTACTGAATAAAAGTATTAATTTCTTTAAAAAAAAATTAAGTACAATCTTGACTCCTTCTTTTCAATGTTAGTGAATGTGAGTTTTAATTTAAATGTGTAAAAAAAATTGTTAACACAATTTTAAATTATTTAAATATATAAAAAAAATTATGACAAATATTAATTATGTTTCTTCTTTATGAATTGTAATGTTACAAAACCTCTTATATGTCAAAAGATTAATGCAAATTTGATTTCTCATGTCATGACCCCTTTAAGTAGTTGTAATGCTAAGGCAACATTTATAATTTTCATTTTTTTAAGTTTACGTTTTTCATCAAATTTTTTATTTCAAATACGGAAAACATTTTTAATAATTTTAGATTTAGTTGTTAACAATAACACTGGTGAAAAGACCTGAAGTGCTGTGAATTTGAGCAGGACAGTGATAAGGGGCATTCAGATAAAGATAAATTGACAGCAAATGCAAATCTGTTCAAGCGGTTGATCTCACAGCGTATAGATATGCTTGTTTTATTTACTTGAGCTAAAAGGCACCTGATTTAGGCCTAATTGATAATATTCTCAATATTTTTTATATATTTAACATCTAAACTACTGTCTACTCAATATATAGCACAATGTTTATGCATTGAATATAGGCTATATAATAAGTCTCATAGTTTAAGCTGAGACTCCTGAAAACTAACTTTTGTTGACACTGGTGATATGTTCTGTAACCTCTACAGTGTTCAGAACTGCACACACATTCATCATTAGCACTGTGCCACAGAACTGCCGACACACTCCTGCTAGCAATAGATTTGCTGTCGCCCTGAACTCACACACACACGCACACACGTTGGGTTTGATTGTCTGACAGAGACTGTGCGCTTGTGTGTGTGTGTGTGTGTGTGCATGTGTGTGTGTGTTCGCGCACTCATGCTGTGTCTGATGAAGGTGCTGAGCTGGAATCACCAAGAGAGCGATCCGTCATGTTCTCCTGCACTTTGCCGATCCCTCACTCTCTCTCTCTCCCTTTCTCGGTTTTTCTAAACAAATTTTTCTGATCTCTTTTCAAGGACAGACTGTGGTCCTGCAAGACCAACTTATTGCAATTTTGAGATTTTAAGCAATTTTAAGTAGAAATTATATCCCAAATGATACATTAAGTTGAAATTGTGAGATATAAAATCACAAATGCAAGAGATACAGTTGCAGTTTTGAGATTGGACACACCATAAACATTTCATTTTGTAAGGCACTCAATCTTTAAAAACAAAACGATTAAAAACAATACTTTAATAATTTATGAAAGTTGCTAAATTGCTAAATGTAATCTTTAGCACGTCATAATGAATATTATTGTGATACTGTTATAATACCTAGATTCACTTGTAGCATTTACAATGATCAATTTAGTTTTTTATTATTTATGTTTGATGTATTTATTATATTTATTATGTATAGTAATACACAATAGCTAATATCCTCCATTTATCAGCTATGAAAATAATTATCAGCTTATTTGTATGATCGAACAGAATTTTAATTTCATGCGTCCTGCATTTCCCTGTCCTACACACACTGTATAACTCCTTTCCTCATCTGTGTGTGTGTGTGTGTGTGTGTGTGTGTGTGTGTGTGTGTGTGGTGTATTTGCCCTGTAGGCATTGATGTGTGCTGACGTCTAACTATTCGCATGTTCTGTTTGATTAGCATTAGTGCCGTACCTCCATGATCCCTCGTCCCGAGCACTGAGCCTCACAGCACCAGAACACACACACACACACATCACACATCACCTACACATTACAGCGCAAAACAAGATCTACTGCTTGCTCTTTTTCTAGGGTAGGGGATATGAGCCGAAAAAAATATATCGAGAGGGAACAAAAATGTTGAACTAGAAAAATGTATAAATGTCCTGGCAGGAACATTAAAGGTAGAAATAACAGAATAAAAGGAGAGAATCACTTACTGTATCTAGACAATCATTACAGTAGAGAGAGAGAAACAGAGGAATGTCCTACTTATGTCAGATCTCTGTGTAATAGATCAGGTTGGAAGAGTGGGAGAGAGAGAGAGAGAGAGAGAGAGAGAGAGAGAGAGGGAGCAAGTGTTGATCAAATCCCAGTGACACTTTAATAGAATAATTCATGTTTGCATTCCACCAGTGAGCTGTTCAATAGACATTTTCAAAGAGGGAAACAACAGTGTACTCACAACTTCTCTAACATTCAAATGTATTGATTAGGAATAAATATGCTGGGGCGCAACTAGAGAGATTGTGTTGCTCCCACGCTTGGCGTCGCTCACTCCTTCAGGCTTTCTTTTATTATTCTCAAAAGACCCCTTATGAATTATAGAGATGTTCCAGCTCTTTCTGAAGGACATACTGTGAACATGGTGTATTGATTTGTATAGTCCATTATTAAAAGTGAGAATACAGGGTTTTTTTTTTTTTTTAAGTACAATTACATTTTAGAAAACAATTTTGTAATATGGGATGTTTGATGTTAGATTATGTTTTATTTTATATTATTATTATAGTTTTAAAGCTCTCGGGGTCCCCCTACAGTTGGAAAACAGTATTGTCTTCTACTACTGTCGTAAAATCTGTCATGGTTACACCAGGGGATACACCTGCATTTGTTGACAAGCCGATACCCCTGAACTCTGCAGAAGGAGTTCTCACGTCTTGGGCAGACTGCCTGCGTTGCGTGTGAAATGTCTTCATCCCAAGTACAGTGTCATATATTTCAGCATGTCATAATATAATTTCATGGGTTTTATTTTTTCATCGAAAACTAGCATGTTAGCGTTTACTAGCTACCAGATTGATAATTCGCTCCTCTACTAGCATTACTTGATTCATGAAGATAAATGGAGGACCAGATAGCTTCCGTAACATAGCCAGGCAGACAACAAATTCGAAAAACTAGAGATAGTATGCAAGCAATATACTTACTAGTCCAACAGCATGACGGCCAAGTCAGCATCGGTCGGGCACCCCTCCTCCTCCTCTGGACCAATATTGATCCTCGTCCGGTGAAGCAGTCGATTCTGTTCCCTACCGGAATTCCTGTTCCCTTTACACAATCATACTACAAATCATGCGTAGTTGCCGAGTTACCATACGTACCATCAGAACTGAATACTAGCAAGAAGCACAACTGGATGTACGGAAAGCCAAAAGGTTAAAAAAGGATTGTATTTTTTCCCGAAATGTAAGCGTTTTTTAAAATTGTTTTTTTTTGTTTGTTTTTTTATTAGAAGCAAGTTTTTCCCCATCTGTCAATTCAAACCAGATTATTTCTTTTCAAATTTAAAATGGTTATTACCGATTTCAATGTAATGTTTATTAAGGCTTTGATTTATTAAGGTTTATTAAGGCTTTGACGCATGCGCTGTCAGCAGACACGGCTCGTTGAGGGGGAACAGGAATTCCGGTAGGGAACAGAATCGACTGCTTCACCGGCCTTTAATTTTGTCACTCTCCCTTTTTCTCCGACAAAACCTTTGCCTTCTTCGGTTTCGTTGCTGCTTCGGCCATGACAACAACATACACATGCTATACCAGCCGGCAAACAAACGCTATTTGGGCTCTCACGTCCGAATTTGAGGAAATGGGGGATGGGGGGTGGTGGGGGATGGGGGGTGGTGGGGGAAGTGAGGTATGCCGTAAAGCAGTCGAATTTTGTAGTTCTTTTTGTGCTTGGGTTACTACCCGAACCCCGAAGTTCCGTAGTGCCAGTAAAAGCGACACAGACCCCGTCAGGCTATGGCAGACGTGTCATTCAACCTATTGTAAGTCGATGTACCATCACAAGGGTCTTGGAAATATATTATGAAGGTTGAAAAACTACATGGTGTTGCTTTAAAATAGTTTTATAGTTTTATAAATGTATACACCAATAAAAGAAGTTTAAAATCAATCCTATATTGTACAGGGAGCCAATGTAAAGAGACCAAGGACGGAGTGATGTGTTCACATTTTTTAATATTCGTTAATAATCTCGCTGCAGTGCTTTGAAAGTTTTGCAGCCATAGAATAGAAGCTTAACTAATACCCTTATATAAAGAAGTACAATAATCAAGTCTTTATGATATATGAGCATGGATTGCAATTTCAAGGCTCTTATACATCAGACATGATTTCATCTTAGCCAGATTTCTCAGATGAAAAAATCTTGACTTTACCACATGATTTATCTGTGCATTCAACTTCAGGGAGCCATCAATATAAACACCCAAGTTTTTAACACGTTCTTTAACATATAATGACAGTCTGAGTGGGCCGAAAGTGGGCCGAAATTTAACTCTGCTGCACCTCTGGGGCCGAACACTACAACCTCTGTCTTATTTTCATTGAGATATAAAAAATTAGAAGCCAGCCATGATTTAAGATCAGACAGGCAGGACATTAGAGGTTCCAAGCTATTTCCGTTTATTAACGGTATATATTTGCAAGTCATTTGCATTGCAATGAAATGCGATGTCATACTTCTTGAAAATGTCTCCCAACGGGAGCATATAAAGCGAAAAGAGCATTGGGGCCAGGATAGAGCCTTGTGGCACACCACATATATGTGATGTCGATCTCGATGTTTCTAGCCATGTTTCTAGCAGTCATTTATGACTTAAACCAATTTAGGGCCTTCCCCTGAATCCCTACATACTCTTCTAGCCGCGAAAGCAGTACCGTGTGATCTATTGTATCAAAAGCTGCAGTTAGGTCTAATAAAACTAACACTGCTGAATCACCAGCATCCACTGTCATCAGTAAATTATTGAACACTTTTACAAGGGCAGTCTCTGTGGAATGATGCTTCTTAAAACCAGACTGGTAAACTTCACCAATCTTATTCTGTTCTAAGTAAAAATGTAGTTGATTAAACACCACTTTAAAAAAAAAAAAAAAAAAAAAAATTACATAAATGAGAGATGAGAGACCAGTCTGAAATGAGTCAAGTCAGTTGGATCTAAATTGGGTTTTTTTAGTACAGGTTGCACAAAGGCCTGTTTCAGCATGCTAGGAAAAATACCTGTATCTAAGCTTTTATTCACAATCTGAAGAATACTAGGTCCAATAACCTCAGTGTTTTCTTTTAAAAACCATGGGGGAACCATATGTATAACTGACCCGGTAGGTTTCAGCCTGCTTACAATTTCCCGCAGCCGCTGAAATGTAATGAGTTAAAATTGATTAAAAACTGCAGTCAACAAGGCCTAAAAAGTCACTGCTCATTTGTGGGATAATTCCTCTAAGATTCTCAATCTTAGTTTTAAATGAATTAAGAAAGTTCTCGCATATCAATGGGGTCGAATCTAGGAGGGTTTACAACTGTATTTATAATATTAAATAACAACCTAGGATTGTTAGCATGTTTTTCTATTAGCTCAACAAAATACTTCCATTTGGCTGATTTTACAGTCCTCTGAAAAAAAATGTGCGCTTCCTTAAAGATGTCATAATAAATAAGACCTCTTATCTCATCATTTAACCACGGATCAGACCTAACTTTACGCTGTTTAGTGTTTTGAGGAGCCACTGCATCTAATACACTCTTTACAGGTTGAATGCAACCAATACAAGTGCTCATCAACACCCATATCCTGAAAAACAGAGTCAGACACCCTACACACCTCATTGAACTTTGTGATAAATTCTGTACCAGTCATCGATGAAAAACTGCGAAAGCATTGCAGAGATTTCTCAGGATTGACAAACAGCATGAAACAGGAATATTAAACAATATAGGTTTGTGGTCCGAGTTAACATGGTCATTTAATTCTAAATCTTTGGTAGAAAGACCATGTGTTAATACCAGATCTAAAGTATGGCCGTACATATGAGTCGGACCATTAACTAATTGGGTCAAATCAAAAGAATTGATTAAGTTTAAAAAGTCCTTCGTCATCACATTTTCTAGGCAGCAGACATGTATATTAAAATCACCTAAAATGAGCAATCTATCAAATTTATAAAACAAACCTCCTAAAAAATTAACTATATAAACTACCAATGTCTAGTATCAACAGTTGTCATTCAAATGATCCAAATTCTTCCGTTGCTATTACTCTGCAATTAAACTTCCCTTTCAGTCAGTCACGTTCGACATAGTCGACGTGTTGACTGATTGGGATCACGCTAGGGAGCCTGTCATCTTCGAGTAGTGTAAAAACGAGCCAATGGACATTGGCGTCTGTGAATCGCATCACACGCCCCGCCCCGCAGCGCGGGTATAAATACGGAAGTGGATGCACGCACCAGTTGTCTTTCGCTTCGGAGCCGATCGATCTCGATGTCTCTGAAGAGTACTGTTGTTTACAACGAGAGAGTGTGTCGGTGTTCTTCTAGGAAGACTCTCCCAGTGCTGCTGGTTCTACAGCGTGAGTACAGTGGTGGATCACAAGCTTTGAGCTCTCAACTGCTATTTTAACAGCATCAAATTTCTGTGTTGTTGATGGCTGGTTAGAGTGCGAAAAAGTGAGTGCTTCACTGTTTCAGTTCACTGTTCAGTGTTGCCGCGGTCATTCCCCTGTGTGCTCCAGCATTGGTGATAGGTCCCATTTCCTGAAAGAGCAACACGGGTGCGTTTGCGTCTTTTTCAAGATGTCATTCCACCCGTGCGTTTCTGGATACGATCGTTCCCTGTCCCCCCAAATGGACGGTCACAATAGTTGTATCACGTGTTTGTGGAAATATATATATATATATATATATATATATATATATATATATATATATATATATATATATATTAGTGCTGTCAAACGATTAAAATATTTAATCGCGATTAATCGCATTAATGTCATAGTTAACTCGCGATTAATCGCACATTTTTATCTATTCTAAATGTCTCTTGATTTCTTTTTGTCCCATTATTTTTTTCTCATTTTAATGCTCTTATCAACATGGAAAAGTGGATCGGCTTGCTTTGTGCAAATGTTTTTTTTATTGAAACCAACATTGGCATATACTGTAGTGTTCAATTTGACACTAACATTCTCACTTGGAGCAAATAATCTCTCACACAATGTAACACTGTCCATCAATAAAAGGGTGAAAGAAATACTGACGAGGTCCTGATATTGACGAGGGGCGGAGAATTCGCATCAGCTGTGTGTGCTTGGCCAACAAGTGGTATTTCAGACTGGACGTGCTGCGAAGCCTGCGATGATAGCTCAGTTCACAACGACAAAACACACAGATCACTTTGGTCTTGTCAATTGAACCATTTGGCCACTTTTTTAAAATTAAACTTTCCATTCAGAATCTTATTGGCATCCATTTCGGCGTCTCGCGCTCATCATTCATCCTCTCAAAACGTAATGTTAAAGGCGCACACTGGACGAGAAGCGAAGGGCAGCGCGTCGTATTTAAAATTCGAACACATTATTCTCTATGAGTGTACACCACACCGGCGGCGCCATTCGGCGTTTTTATTGCTGGCCATAAACTGAGAAAGTGCGCGTCCGATGTGCGATACAAGTTGTCCTAGACGCGGCTTCTCGTCCGGCCGGCTCGCAAGCCCAAACAAGTGTGTGCGGCGTGCCTGTTGTTTTGTTTTCGGTCTAGCTAGATCCGGTGGTGTTGTAGTTTTACTAACGTTACTAGTTGTTGCAAAAGCATGTGAAAAAAAACTACAAAGTTTGTTAGGCGTTAATCGCGCGATAAAAAAATGACGCCGTTAAAATGGGTTTGCGTTAACGCCGTTAATAACGCGATTAACTGACAGCCCTAATATATATATATATATATATATATATATACACATATACAGTATGTATATAGATGGATAGATAGATAGATAGATAGATAGATAGATAGATAGATAGATAGATAGATAGATAGATAGATAGATACAGCACGTTGAAGCAGCTTTTGTGGATAGTTCATGTTCTCATTGCGAGAATATGACTATCGCGGTGTTGAGATCGAGACTCGCCTTCATGCATGAAGGTGGAGTCCCCATTACCATGCCCCTTGTCGAGCGCACTGGTCCATCTGTAATGGACCGACCAGCTGTTTTATTTGGGGCCCCTTCAGGGGACAGGATGTCGGTTGCAGCATCGGAGGGTGAGCTGACCTCTGGAAGTGTAACGTTGAGTCAGATCCAGAAACGTCAGCTATGCTGAAACGGGCCGCCGAGGCTGTCGGGCTCAAGTGGAATCCTCCACTGTGTCCCGAACAGTCTCGGTTGGTTGATTGGTGTCTCGAGACGGACCACGCTGGTTCTCAGCTCGCCACCCCCCGTGCCTTTCTTTCCCGGAGTGCATGGAGAGCTTACCAGGTCTTGGATGGCACCTTTCTCTGGCAGAAACTGCCTGAATAGCTTTTCCCCCCTCACTACCCTTGACGGAGGAGCGGTGAAGGATTGCGAGGCTATCCCTCCAATGGAGCGGTCTGTCGCTGCCTTTTGGACGGGGGCCCCTCGTTTCCCCCTTAAAGCCTGTGAGTTCTCATCCGTTCTGACGGGTAGAGCTTACAAAGCCTGTGGGCAAACGGCCTCCTCTTGCGTGCCATGTCGCTGCTACAGGTCTATCAGACCAGGGCACTCATGAACATGCATGAGGGTAGCCCAGAGCGTGCGCTCATAGGTGAGCTCCGCAACACATTTGACCTCGCCCTCCGGGGCAGGAGTGCCGTGGCGTGCGCGATCAGTCTGGCGATGTCCACCTTTGTTGTCCAGGAGCGCCATCGTTGGCTCAGCCTGGGTGATATGGCGGATGCGGACAAGGTTCGGTTCCTAGTCTCCCCAATTCTACAGGTTGGGCTGATCAGCGAGGCGGTGGAGAGCTGCGCTCAACAGTTATCTTCTGCCCAAGCGCAGACGGAGGACTTCCGGCACATCCTGCCCTGGCGGTTCGCTGCTGCCTCCACCCCGCCGGTGGCAGTTCCTCCGCCTGTTCCTCCGCTGGTTCTAAGCTTGCCGCCCCAGTGCCTTTCTTTCCCGAAGTGCATGGAGAGCTTACCAGGTCTTGGATGGCACCTTTCTCTGCCAGAAAGTGCCTGAGTGGCCCCTACCGCCACTCCCGCTCCCGCTGGGCCTCTGCAGCAGCCTTTAACTAGGCCTCAGCGTCGAGCCAGCCACAGTAGGGGTGCCCAGCCCGCTCTAGGCGCTGCCAAGCCAGGTGGCAAGCGAAAGCGTTCCTGAGCCGGTCACTCAGGGATGGAGGACAATGCTCTTGGAGTTGGTCCGATCCACTCCCTCCCCCTGGTGGAGGGCTGGGTGGAGGCTTTGTTGTTTGTGTGTGACTGTTCCGCCACTGGCGCCCAAAAACAGCGGAGCCGGCGGTACCCACACTTAAAAGAAAAAGCAGTTTCCTCTGTTCCTGGGTTCAAAGAGGACCAGACTGGCGGTGTGCTACCCTGTAAAGCCTTGCACCCCTCAGCTACCTCTTGTATCGCCAGTCGGCAGTTGGGTGCGGTTCGAGGACCCGGTCACGCCTTCTCACGCACTCTCTGCCGCCATGAACAGACAGGTAAGTGTCACACTACACATTCAGGCCGCCTTCGGGCCTTCCGAGCTGGGTCCCTGTTTTTTGCCTAGAAGTCTGTGGTATCCGTGGTTCCCCTGCATCGCTCAGTTGTAGCACTACACGGTGCTCCTGGCTGATCCAGCGGTTCCCCTGTATCAACAGACTCGGCTTCATTAGCTGGTATTGAGTGCGTTCGAGGACCCGGTCACGCCTTCTCACGCACTCTCTGTCGCTACAAAAACTTGAGACAGGTGTTAATCACTCAGACCCTGCTTCGGGCCGCCTTCAGGCCTTCCGAGCTGGGTCCCTGTTCTCTAGCCCGCTGCCTCACTCTGAGTACGTCTCTAATACCTTGGGCCCCCTGTGTTGGTCTGTTGTAGCACTGAAAGGTGCTCCCGACCGACTCGGCTAAAGACGATTCAGTTCGTCCGGAACCCGCCCATGTGCAGCTCTATTTGTTACACATCTGTGTTCCGAATTGTGTCTGCCGTGTGTGCAGTCGTCGCTTCCTACTGGCGAAGGTTGCGATCGAGCCGTTCCTCCAGCCGATATGAAGATAGGCTTCCAAGTGAGGCCTGTTCTTCATTGTACTCAAACTATAGTGAGTTAGACCATCAGGGATCTGTGTGCTTGATTCTGGCCCTTTTTCAAGCCTCCGTTCAAGTTGCAACACAGTATGCATTACTAATGCTCATCCCTGTGAATGGTCTGCAGCGTGGGACCTGAAGGACGCGTACTTCAGATAGCCACTCCTCCGTAAACACAGGCCATCCTGTATCTTGCGTTTAGGGGTCGAAGTCTCAGTACAAGTCACTCCCTTCGAGTGCTACATAGCCAGTTGGGTCTTCAGGTCAACTGGAGAAGAGTAACTCAAGCACATTCGCTAAGAAATTAGCTTATGTGTCGAGCCGGTTGCTTGCGTGGGGTCCCTTCACTCGAAGCCAGCTTCACCTTAGCCCGGTTTGTAGTGTCGACTTGCTGCGTCATTTTGCTCCAGTTGAGTTGCCTCTTTGAATCCTTTTTAGTTCCTCCTCACCCCGTCGGTGTTGGACGTGGCAGAGCATCCGATGCTAGACCTATCACTTGTATGCTTGTGTAACTTGTGTTAGTTGGGGTCCATATGTTGTGATCCCTACGACGATTCCATATGTGTATTCTTCCACGGTTTTGACTCCCTGCGACGAGCCCATGTCTTCCCTTGGCAGAACCTGCTCTGCCCTCACTGACCGGTTGCGTCTCCCCCCTGTTATAGCATGGAGCCACTTCAGTGAAATGCCATATGTTGTACTGCTCGCTAATTCGCTCAGTCCATATGTGTTTCTCTACGTTACCTCCTTCGGGCAGGATGTGGCTTCCGCAGCATTTGCCTTCCAACGAAAGGTACGCTTTCCCAGTGGTCCTGTGGAACAGCAGTGACTTTCCTGGCCTAAGCCCTGTCCTATATCTGCCTCAGTATCCGGGAGGATCAGGAGGCTTTTGTCCAGGCACTAGAAGGTGGCATCTTAGTAGGATCCCAATCAGTCAAGAGTCAAGACGTTGACTACGTCGAATGTGACCTACTGACCGTATTTATACCCACGCTGCGGGGCGGGGCGTGTGATGCGATTCACGCACGCCAATTTCCACTGGCTCGTTTTTACAATACTCGAAGATGACAGGCTCCCTAGCGTGATCCCAATCAGTTGATATGTCGACTACGTCTCCGTTCCCTCCTTCAGGGAACGAGGGTTACATACGTAACCGAGACGTTCTCTTTGAATATAGAAGCCAGTCCTCCTCAACCTGATGAACAAGGGGTATTAAAAAACGTACAGTCCCGTGGTATGAGTTTAGAGAAAGGACTCATGTCCCCACTTGTAATCCACGTCTCAGTAATAAACAAAATCTAGGCCATGTGCAATAAAAAAGTAATTTAATATAAATGTCTAAATGTCACTGACCTTGCGTTGATCAAAACGATCCTCAGTTTTATTATATCCTCATCCGATTGCGTTGTCCGACGTAGTGGTTTAATATTATACAATCTCACCCCGCCACGTCATAAACGCGGAGAACGGAACAGTTGCAGCGATCCAGAAGAAGTAGGGAAAATTGTGAGATTCCAGTTGTATAATGGTTTCAGGGAGCGCCATCTCACAGAGCGAGAACGATGTATTCCTCCGGTTACTTCCAAGGGCAAGTTTGAGCTTAACCGCGAAGCCACCTCTTTTCCCTCTGCGCTTTCGTCGTTTCTTTCCCGGCGGCAAACATTGTCCCCGACGGGGGTAAGTCGGCACAGACGCCAATAGTGGCGGAGGAATCCCTCAAGTCCAATATTCAGCAAAGTTTGCCAGTCATAAACTAACACAGGTAACACACTTTGACTCAAGACAACACTTGAATAAAAAATGGCATGATTTAAAAGGCAATTAAAGGAGAACTCCGGTCAATTTTAACATTGAGCTCATTTTTTTGTAAATTTGGAGTGCTGTCAGTACAGAGAACAACGACAAAAATGAATCTGACTGCAGTAGATGTGAAAGATATTAATAAAAATTAAGTTAATTCGGCCAGCGCTCATACCTGTATTTATTTCCTGTTTTGGGTTGAAGTCGATTGTCGAGTTCACACGCTCGATATGATAACCTATGCGCGTGAACTCGACAATCGACTACTGTGGACTTCAACCGAAAACAGGAAATAAATACAGGTATGAGCGCTGGCCGAATTAACGTAATTTTTATTCATATCTTTCACATCTACTGCAGTCAGATTCACCCGTGTTAACTCTAAAGGAATCACTCACATGGCTGGGCACTTGTAATGACACATCAAGGATGTTAAGAGGTTAAAAGCAGGTTTAAAACTTGCCCCATTGAAGTCAACAGGGTGCACATTTTAAAAAGAGGATAACACGGTGTAGGCAACACCGATTTTTGTCGTTGTTCTCTGTACTGACAGCACTCCAAATTTACAAAAAAATTTGCTCAATGTTAAAATTTACCGGAGTTCTCCTTTAAAAAGCCATAGTATAAACAAACTTAAAAATCGCAGTGAGTGACGCATGCCAGAAACACCGGCGCCATCTTTCTGAATGGACTTTCTGTCCATTCTGTCCACCTTTAACAATGTTAAAGGATCAGGGAAGGAAGAGGCGGGAACCAGCGAACGTTTAAAGACTTTAATTAATTAATAAACACAAACCGAAAGTAAAGGCGGCAGACAAAGTCTTTATATTGCCAATCGTTTGTCATGATAAAGACCGTCTAACCAACAGCACATAAGAAGTTTTCTCTGAAACATTTGTCTCCTTGAATCCTGAGAGTAAATGGACGTGTGCTCCAATCACAGGCTTGAAGAAGACGCTGTGTTTTCTCTGGTTCAGCGCTCTCAGACAGCAGAACTCTTCTTCACAGCGGTTCTCTGTGATCTAAATGAGACGAGGACAGAGATAGGTCTAATGAACCTCGTCCAGTCAAGCGGCCCGCCATTCAGATTCCCCACAATTCACAGACAATTACACGGGGCAAGTTATGGAGAAACAGGAGACAGGGACTTAACAAGGTTAAATTAGGACCCCCTCTCCACACACACACAAACACACACATTCCCACAACCACTGCAAGGAGAGTCCAGTCTATTATTGTTGGTCTCGCCATTATCCTGAAATAAACAAGAGTGGGGGTTTAAGAGAGAGTGAGAAGAGGGAGTGGGGGAAAGAAGAATGAGGGGGAAAAATAATGAGCAAGAAAGAAATTGAAAAACGATGTGCTTTTTTTGAGTTCATGAGTGGTCGATTCGGGTGTGTGTGTGTGTGTGTACGGTTGTTGTTCACGGCTGAACTACTTCTATGCGACTAGATCTCAATAATTGATCCTCTTTAAATAAAATCAAATCAAGTCAGCTCAATTTAAGCGTGCCATTTCGGAAGCCCTGTAAGAAGTCAAGGAGAGAGAGAGAGAGAGAGAGAGAGAGAGAGAGAGAGAGAGAGAGAATGGTCCATAGTGATAGTATGAGAAAGATTTAAAGGGATTTTGTAACCACATCTGTCAAGCTCCAAAAAATAACCAAAAATCAAAGTAACATAAATGTGGTCCATATGATTTGTGCTCTATATTCCAATTCAAATATATTTTGAAGAATGTTGGTAATCAAACAGTTGCAATAGCCATTGACTTCCATATTATTTTTTAGTATTTATTAAGTCAATGACTATCATCAACTGTCTGATTACCAACATTCTTCAAAAATATCTTCTTTTTTGTTCAACAGAAGAAAGAAACTGAAATGATGACAGACTTTTCATTTTTGGGTGAACTATCCCTTTACATTTTAGGTCCATTCCTCACAAAAGCTATAGTTTGACTTCGGTAGAATGAGAGTCAAAATCTGCTACGGGGAAATTAAATATAGGAAATCATGTAAAATTTTATTATTTTTTACTGGAAAATTAAACGTTTTATCAAACTTTGAGAATTGCCTTAATATTTTAAACTGAGAAGATAGTAATCAAAACGACATTAAAAAAAAAAAAAAAAAAAAAACACCTGTCAAGTTTATAACATATGTTACATCAGCATATGAGAGTCAAACTGGATGACTACTTGGGACTCATCTCAAGATCACTCATTTAACAGTTCATCTATTGGCAAAGTTATGAAAAGAAGATCAGTCAAGAAAATAATATTGAAAATATGCACGTTATCGTCTCTGACAGACAGCATGTTGAAGCCGCTCAGGTAGTGTGTGTTTTCCAGGAATGTGTGACTCGCTGGACCTCTGCTTCTCGTAAATACTACCGTGTATTGTGCACGTTATTTTCAGGTCAACAGACATCAATGTCGTGATATTCAAATGATGTGGATTTGAAAACAGATGGATCGTAAGGTAATAATGATTTATTTCTTAGCCAGCAAGTATTGAGTGATTGATGGCCTTGAGTGTGTTTTATCAGCCAGCTTAGGTTTTGACAGACGTGGTTGCATGCGTAAGGGGTAAACTTCCCTTTTGAGGGAACTCGCGCTGCGTCGATGACGCTTTGGGAACGCCCCTGCGTGATTGCGTCTGAAGCACTTGTGTCAACTAGTCCAATGGCGAGAGTGAGTGTCACGGGCGGATGACATCACGACCAGGAAAGGATAAAAGCACATCCGGTCTGACCGGCGTCAGCTTCTGTGCCACAGCAAGCGCTCTGTGTTCATACTGTCTGTCTTATTTATCGTTGTCTGTCAAAAAAAAATAAAAAAAATAATCAGTCACAGGCATAGATATTATGGCGAGCAAACAAAACTTTAGATCGTACACACGATTTATGTGTTGTTTGTTTGGAACGGAGCATGATCTGTCAGCACTCGAGGGCGCTGACTATGAGCATTGCGAGTTACTTTTGCTTTACTCGCTCCATTCCCGCCTGTCATTCGTTGAGGAGGGAGTTCAGGCTTGCGTTCCTTTCAGTACCAGCCCCGTTGTTGCCGAGGCAGCACGGAAGCTGGTATAGTGGGGTTCACAAATGGATCTCGCGGAGGGGTTATGCAATAAGAATCTGAAAAGTGGCTGAGGCAATGCATAGATTTAAGGCCCGTACACACCGAGACGAATTTCGCGCACGCGATATTCGCCGACGTTTAACGCCTCGTGACTAAACAAAGGGCGCCAATGTGAGTGTGCACACCGACGCGAAAAACGCCACGCGTAAAAGCGTAATTTTTTTTTAAACGCCTCGAGTTCGTTTTTTTGGTTTGACGCGCCGCGTCAAAAACTATCCGACCAATGAGATTGGCGCTTTTGCTCACGTGTCTGGAGCTTCTGAAGTTACAGTAAAACACAACTTGGGGGCGCTCAAACACAAAACGGTCTTGCCGAGCACACATACGTAACAGCGAAGAAGATATACGCCAAGTAGCGTCTACACTGCCCATAGACAGACACTGCCGGGAAGAAATGACGAGGAAGATGCAAGGCAAGATGAATGTAGAGCTGCTGGTCTCGTTGGTGTCGGAATAAAGAACTATATGACAAACGCGACAGCGACTACAAAAATCTTGTTAAAAGAGAACTGTTATGGAGTGGTATTCCAGAGTATATACTGTTATGGAGTGGTATTGTATTTCTGTTTTACATTAAGCGCCATCTAATGTCAGGGAATGAATTTGCATGTTCACTCGGCTCATCGTCAGCGAAAATCGCTTGGGTGTGAACACAAAAAACGCGTTGAAAAACGCTGGCGAATAACGCGCGCCGATATTCGTCCCGGTGTGTACGGGCCTTAAGAGTACATATTGTATTGCAAGCTATGCATTTATGATTCTTTTATTGTATTTTGAAACTATTTTAATATAGTTCAGCCTTTCATCCAGACATGTTGACTTGTCTGATTGATCTTTTACTGTGTTTAATTTTGAGGAATTAAACAAGTTGGCAGCATTTCATTTTGAGGAATTAAATGATGATTGCTTATCTGACTTTCAGTAGTTAGATTAATGAATAAGTTCAGCCTTTCATCCAGACCGTGTTGACTTGTCTGGTTGATCTTTTACTGCATTTAATTTTGAGGAATTAAATAAGTTGGCTACATTTAATTTTGAGGAATTAAATGGTATAATACGGTGCTGCGGCTGTCCACCTCCAAGGAGATGGATATTCTGAGCATCGAGTTGGGGGAAATTGAAGATTTGCCATCTCAATCCCCTGTGTACATTGAGTTTTTGGAGTTTATATCTTCCATGTCAGGGCCTTCCAGTCTTTCCCGATCTCCACTAATAAAATTCGAGATTGCGGATCAAACCCTTTCAGCTCGGTTTTTCAGTTCTCAAAATATATATTTTAATAAAGGGGGCTGAAAGAGCTTGGGTATGGGCCGATGCCAAAGGCAGAACACACGCTTGCGAGCTACTGTATCAGTCCTGTCCCGGCTTAAGGCTCCCCTTAAGGCTCGGCATTACCCTCCAGGCCGGTTAGAACTACTATGGCGCTGGTGGGTAAGGCATAAATGGTGGGCTGCTGGTCGGAGCAGCCCCAGCCATTAACAAACTCCTTGTACAGGATAGAGTGTCGTTTCCCGTGCTCCCCCTCAGAAGGACTGGGGACCGGGATGACATTCTCAGCCTTTGAAGCAGAAGATGGATCTGAGGACCATTGTCCCTGCAAAAAAGGCTTCATCCAAAGAAAGGTCCTGACGCCACTGGTGTCGGACCTCTGAGGGAGCCCCGACCGGGGTGGAGCGGTGTTCAACTCAGTATTCGGTGCCCACTCCACCTCGGTGCCCTCAGTCAAGTCAAGTCAAGTCACATTTATTTATATAGCACTTTTTACAATACAGATTGTTTCAAAGCAGCTTTACAGAGATAACTATAAATAATGGGAAAATAATGCAACAATAAATAATAGGAAAATAATGCAACAAAGTTTGTTTCCAGAAAAAAAAATAGCGTCACAGTCCAGCTTAAGTAAGTTCAGTGATGTTTCATTTTTGTTGTAAAAACTTTATTAATTTAGTTCATTTATATACATACAGCCGCTCTGGAGAAAACCATGATGTCATCGTCCAGCTCAGTTCAGTTCTCATATGCAGGCAGATCAATATTATTGTTGAATATTAAATTGAATGTCCCCAACTAAGCAAGCCAAAAGCCAATGGCAACAAAGGTGAAAAAAGGCGATTCAGGGGGCTGTTCTGCCAACCCCGCCACCCTTGGTGCCTCAGGGCGCAGCGGTCTCCAGCGAGCACACGGCTCAGTGTCACACTCTGAGGGGGGTTCAAAAACAGTCACTTCGGTTGTTTCCTGCCAGACATGAAGCTTGACCAAGAACTGTAAAAGAGGAGTGTGACAATTCTCCTTGCATGTTCCACAGAAAAATATAAAAGCATAAAAGTGAGTAAATAATGACCGAAATTTCATTTTTTAAGTAAATTATATTTAGATTTTTATAGAGATAAGATGGGGGAGGATGATGTGAATACTGATAAATAATGGAAAGGAAAGAGGAATGAGTGAAAACAAAAGTGAAAAGAAGTGATGGAGTCCATAAATCTAAATGTAGGAGATCAAAAATACGATGAATAGTTCTCTTGTTTCTGTAGATGTATGATGAGGGCGTCGGGATGAGGGGATAAGGAGGTCTTTATTCCACCCTTCTCTCTCTTCTTCTCTATGTTTGATCCCCTCCCTCCCTCTTTAGTATCAGGAATGTGATTCGGGATTCTTCTGTCTTGAACTCTCCCTCATACACACACACAGTGCTTAAATGAGCAGCTTGACATGCATAAGTCGATGTCTAGTGTAGTTGTGTAGATGGCATGAGGGTGAAGAAATGATAGAACCTTCTGAAGGTCTTTTACATGTGAATGTTTGAAATATAATAATGAATGTGTTTTGCCTGTATATGTGCATTTACAGACTAAATGAAGTATTCATGTATATATATATATATATATATATATATATATATATATATATATATATATATATAATCTACTACAGACTCCATGTACATTGGAGCAATATTTTTCTCTGTCTGAGTGCTCTTTATGATATTGATCCGTGTGTAAGAGACTCTGACTCCGTCTTGATTGTCAGTCTCTTGAATGCCCTGTTTTCTGCTCTTTCAAACCCACACCAAAAGCTCCATCTCTCTCTCTCTCTCTCTCTCTCTCTCTCTCTCTCTCTCTCTCTCTCTCTCTCTCTCTCTCTCTCTTTCATTATTTCCATCTTCCATGCAGTGTAATGCTGTGATTCACAGACTGAAGAAAATCAGCTGTGAAAGTTAGTGAGTTTGATTTAACATTACGTTAAATTAACATTATCTATCTATCTATCTATCTATCTATCTATCTATCTATCTATCTATCTATCTATCTATCTATCTATCTATCTATCTATCTATCTATCTATCTATCTATCTATCTAGTCTGTCTGTCATTCTATTTATCATCCTATCTATCTATCTATCTATCTATCTATCTATCTATCTATCTATCTTATCTATCTATCTGTCTATCTATCTAGTCTGTCTGTGTCATTCTATTTATCATCCTATCTATCTATCTATCTATCTATCTATCTATCTATCTATCTATCTATCTATCTATCTATCTATCTATCTATCTATCTATCTATCTATCTATCTATCTATCCATCCATCCATCCATCCATCCATCCATCCATCTATCTATCTTTTTATCGTTCTATCTATCGTTCTAGTTATCTATCAGTCATCTTTCTTTCTTTCTTTCTTTCTTTCTTTCTTTCTTTCTTTCTTTCTTTCTTTCTTTCTTTCTTTCTTTCTTTCTTTCTTTCTTTCTTTCTATCTGTCTATAGTGTCTGTAAATAAAAAAATTCTGTACAAAACCACAAAATAACAACAAATTTCACATTTTCATGTTCTAAAAAGCAAAACTTTTTTGGGGAATTTGCTCTAGTAAACACAAGATGTCCAAGCTCTGCTGGCGTTTGGTAGCCAGCCTTTCGGGCCGGACTGTCTCAAGTGAGGAATACGCCATTGTGTTTTAGCAGCAGTTTAATTGGATGCGGGTGACAGGAGAATGGAGGAAGGAATTGTCTATGTGGCTGTGTCTAATGGATTCAGAGCTAATTAAGTTCACACAAGAGATAGAGGCTTCCCACCATCAGAGGGACGTAATGGCACAATGTGTGTGTGTTTGTGGGTTCACCACCCACACACATGTGAACGCGCTGAGCAGTAAACACAAGTTTGTTTCTAATCACACCATTGTCTCCACTCTGCATGAGAGGATCAGAGGTGAGCAGAAGCTCCTGTGGGCCTCTCTATCTGAGTGTGTGTGTTTCTTTGTTTGTTTTTTTTGGATTATTCCCTTTCACGCTCTCTCCTATTTTCCCTCAATATCGGCCCCCGTTTCCTCCCTTCTAATCTCCGTGTCTTTCTTTCTCTCCCTCCGTTTCTCAGTGTGCACACAGACCTGCCCGCCCTCGCTTTGTTCGCCCATTTTACGGTGTGTTTGTGGTGTTTTTATCTGAGGACGTGAGGACACCAGGGGGCCAAATAAAAGAACAGGATGTTTTGGTGGTTTTAAGACAGAACATACTTAGACTTGAAATGAATATATTAAAAGTGTTAGAGTGAGACAGTGAGGAAAAAGAGCAAAAACAGCTTAGAAATGCACACAGGTCTACAGTAGAGATAGAGAGTTTGAGAGACGTCTCCTGCAGGGCAAAATTAACACTTGTCAATCAATAAACAGAGGTAAATAAGAAAATGTAATTGGAGAGTTAATAAAAACTTACTAGTGAAAATATGAACAAGCAAATTCATAATGTGTCGTATTGTTTTTGTGATCGGTGCAGTTCTTAAGTATGGAGACTTAAATTTTATGTGTGTAAATATCTATTTATTATCTATTATCTATCCATCTGTCTGTCTGCTGTTCTATTTCTATTTTCTATTATCATGCTATCCACCCATCCATCGGTTATCTATCTATCTATCTATCTATCTATCTATCTATCTATCTATCTATCTATCTATCTATCAATATATATATATATATATATATATATATATATACATACAGTGAGGAAAATAAGTATTTGAACACCCTGCTATTTTGCAAGTTCTCCCACTTAGAAATCATGGAGGGGTCTGAAATTGTCATCGTAGGTGCATGTCCACTGTGAGAGACATAATCAAAAAAAAAAAATCCAGAAATCACAATGTATGATTTTTTAACTATTTAAAGAGAAAAACAATGTTAATATTTGGTACAGTAGCCTTTTTTTGCAATTACAGAGGTCAAACGTTTCCTGTAGTTTTTCACCAGGTTTGCACACACTTCAGGAGGGATTTTGGCCCACTCCTCCACACAGATCTTCTCGAGATCAGTCAGGTTTCTGGGCTGTCGCTAAGAAACACGGAGTTTGAGCTCCCTCCAAAGATTCTCTATTGGGTTTAGGTCTGGAGACTGGCTAGGCCACGCCAGAACCTTGATATGCTTCTTACAGAGCCACTCCTTGGTTATCCTGGCTGTGTGCTTCGGGTCATTGTCATGTTGGAAGACCCAGCCTCGACCCATCTTCAATGCTCTAACTGAGGGAAGGAGGTTGTTCCCCAAAATCTCGCAATACATGGCCCCGGTCATCCTCTTCTCAATACAGTGCAGTTGCCCTGTCCCATGTGCAGAAAAACACCCCCAAAGCATGATGCTACCACCCCCATGCTTCACAGTAGGGATGGTGTTCTTGGGATGGTACTCATAATTTTTCTTCCTCCAAACACGTTTAGTGGAATTATGACCAAAAAGTTCTATTTTGGTCTCATCTGACCACACGACTTTCTCCCATGACTCCTCTGGATCATCCAAATGGTCATTGGCAAACTTAAGACGGGCCTTGACATGTGCTGGTTTAAGCAGGGGAACCTTCCGTGCCATGCATGATTTCAAACCATGACGTCTTAGTGTATTACCAACAGTAACCTTGGAAACGGTGGTCCCAGCTCTTTTCAGGTCATTGACCAGCTCCTCCCGTGTAGTTCTGGGCTGATTTCTCACCTTTCTTAGGATCATTGAGACCCCACGAGGTGAGATCTTGCATGGAGCCCCAGTCCGAGGGAGATTGACAGTCATGTTTAGCTTCTTCCATTTTCTAATGATTGCTCCAACAGTGGACCTTTTTTCACCAAGCTGCTTGGCAATTTCCCTGTAGCCCTTTCCAGCCTTGTGGAGGTGTACAATTTTGTCTCTAGTGTCTTTGGACAGCTCTTTGGTCTTGGCCATGTTAGTAGTTGGATTCTTACTGATTGTATGGGGTGGACAGGTGTCTTTATGCAGCTAACGACCTCAAACAGGTGCATCTAATTTAGGATAATAAATGGAGTGGAGGTGGACATTTTAAAGGCAGACTAAAGCCTGGTTCACACGGCAGGATAATTAGGCCGATTTTAGCCCCGATTCACCCCTTCCGACAATCTTAAGGATGCTCCGATTATCGTAAAATAATCTGATCAGATATTCCTGCCGTGTGTGGTGTGTTAAGGCTGCTCTCGTCTGCTCGGAAGGACGTCGGGACCGCTCCGATCTCAAATCGGGGATATCCAACATGTTGGATTTATTTGGCCCGATTTCTTCTCGTGTGTGGTGTCCCCCGAGCACGCAGCCTGTGGACTGTGGAGTGTAGCCAATCAGAAAGCGAGGTGACGAGGCGGCGAGGAAACAACGGGAAATATAATCAAAACAGCCGGCGGCATGGCGCACCAGAAAGTCCGGTGGACGTCAGAGATCATCGCCTTTTCTTTTGATAAAGTTTTTTTTTTTCGGTTAAAAACAAACTACAAACTATTGCCACTGCATCCTCTTCGTCCGCCATGATTGTTTACTCTGAAGTCACGTTTGATCTCGAGGTATTTTGCGCGATTTCCCGTCTGATCTGGGAATGCTCGGGAGTCAAATCGGTTCGTGTGTGATGTGTTGATTTTGCCGTGTGGCTGCGCACCACACACTGTACGACCAAAACTGTTAGACCCGTGATTTTTTATCCCCCAGTGTGGGGTCTCTCAGGTTTGGAAAATCGGCCGACAATTTTAAAATCGTCCCGTGTGAACCAGGCTTAACAGGTCTTTGAGGGTCAGAATTCTAGCTGATAGACAGGTGTTCAAATACTTATTTGCAGCTGTATCATACAAATAAATAGTTCAAAAATAATTTATTGTGATTTCTGGATTTTTTTTTTTAGATTATGTCTCTCACAGTGGACATGCACCTACGATGACAATTTCAGACCCCTCCATGATTTCCAAGTGGGAGAACTTGCAAAATAGCAGGGTGTTCAAATACTTATTTTCCTCACTGTATATATATATTTTTTTTTTCTGTCTGTCTGTCATTCTATTTATCATTCTATATTGTTTTTTCTATCTCTCTGTCTGTCATCTATCATTATATATTGTTGTTCAATGATTCTATCTATATCTATATTGTTCTTTCTATCTATGTTTGGTCTATCTATCATTTCTATTTGTCAGTCTGTCTGTCTGTTTGTCTATTTATCCAATTATCCATCGGTTTTTCTATCTATCTATCTATCTATCTATCTATCTATCTATCTATCTATCTATCTATCTATCTATCTATCTATCTTTTTTTATTATTTATTTTATGTACCTTTATTTTACCAGGAAATAATCCCATTGAGATTCAAAATCTCTTTTTCAAGGGAATCCTGGCCAAGACAGCAGAATAGTAGTTCCATATTTGAAAAAAAAAAAATATATATACAGACATTTGACAGAAAAAGACGTATTTCCAAGTGAAAGGGAATATTGAACAGAGGGCAGGGTTTTACTTTAGCGCTCCTCCTCTCCATCTCTCGCTCATAGCAGCCTGACGGTTTGAGGGGAGTGGTTTAGCGTTTTCAACCCAAGCCGTCAAACTGACATCATCAGAGAAGGAACGCCATTCCAGACCGGAAGTAACTTTTCAGATTTTTTTTCTGTGTATTAACTTGCACAGATTAATTGTTCACCACAAGACTAGTAATATGCGCTAAAAGTAAATAGGGTCAGTTTTGATTTCATGTCGACTTTAACATCATCTCAACATCATCGCCAGCAGCGCTCAGTAACAGCACGTGCATTTAGTACTCAAATAATCCTTTATCCTAATTTTAAACTCATTGTTGGTTAGTAGTCACATTTGAGCTGATTCTGCAATTTATACCAGGAAAAAGGTGCAAAAACTTTAAAAGCACTTTCACCGAAAACAGTTTGCGTTCGTGGGATATCATACATGATTTGCCCATGTGATCGAAGATTACATTTCGTGGTAGTGACTTTAGGAGTCAGAAGAGAACATAAGGAGGCAGTTCACACAGTATGGCCTACGTGTTTTTCTCGTACTAAAAGAGAAACAGCCTTTGTTTCTATAATAGAAACCTATTATCTCTCTTCTATCTCTCTATCTGTCGTTCAATCATTTTATCATTCGATCTATCTTTCTTTAGTTTTATCTATGTATAGTTTTATTTATCAGAATGTGTCTGATAAATGTTTTCCACAGATGCAGTTTCACTGAAAGACGGAGACGCTTATCATTCATTTCATTTTATTTTGGAAAAGTGTTCTGGTTTGACCATGACTGAAATAAATGTGTGTATCAAGTGAAACTTGGAATCACATATGTCAAAAGTGTGTGCATGTGACAGCAACTGTGTGTCTGTCCAGTCATGTATGACAGCACATGTCTGTGTGTGTTTTATGGGCGAATAAGTCAGAAATCCTTCGTGACGGACCGTCAGTTTGATGCTCTACTCTAGAAACGCTTTAGATTCGTGTGTGTGTGTGTGTGTGTGTGTGTGTGTGTGTTCACTCCTGCTGCATCTCGGAGCACCTGACTTTATCAGTTTATCTGCTTTAATGAAATCGACTGAGATTCAGGTGGTGATTGAAGGTGTCAAGGGGTGCGAAAAGTGAACGTATGTGTGTCTGTGTAATAGATCTCCATGGCAACAGTCAATGGGAGCGAGTCACTTTGATGGAATGGCCTCTGTTGGGTAGATTGGGAAATCAAATTGAGGCAGTTACTATAGCGACGCTCCATTGCAGCTGCCTCTGCATCTGTCTCGGTGTGTGTGAGTGTGTATGTGTTGTTATATCTTAAAGAGTAAGAGCTTATTAGTGTCAAAAGTGACCTAACGACCAGCTATTTACTTTCAAACAAAGGATCCAACCATCATACTCAGATAAAAATCATGTAGCTTCACAAAGTAACTCAAATCTTTGTGTAGTTTTCGCTTACACAACCCTGTCTTTCTCCTCGTTGTGACTTTTTTTCAGACATCCGTGACCGCAGGAAGAAACCTGTCATGCTGTTCATTCACGGTGGCTCTTATATGGAAGGAACCGGAAACATGTTTGATGCCAGCGTGCTTGCGGCATATGGCAATGTCATTGTAGTCACCATGAACTACAGGCTGGGGGTTCTGGGTAAGTGCACTTCAATTTCTTCCCCATTAACTCTTCATGCAGGTCTGGAATCACACGAGGACATTTATGGAGGATCATTTAGGGTTTGTTCACTCTTGTAGTTCAGTTCTCTTGGTTGTTTTGGTCCAGACCAAAAAATAATAATACTTTTAGGGTGTGTTCACACTTGTAGTTCGGTTATTTTGGTTGTTAAATAATACATTTAGGGTGTGTTCACACTTGTCATGTTTGGTTAGATTAAAACAAACTCTGGTGCGATTTCTCTGTTAGTGCGGTTCATATGAATAAGTGTGAACGCTGATATCTGAACCCTGGTGCCACCAAACAGGCGGAGCGAGACGCTGAAAAGATGAGTCTCAGTCCGCTTTCAAACGAATTCTGGTGCAGTTCGACTAAAATATGAACGCAACACGGACCAAAGACATGTATACTAACCAAAAACAGGACGTGATGTCACAAGATGTGACCCTAAAAAGAACAGAATGCTCAAGCATATCTATTTTTCTCATCATAGTCGTGATGTTGCCCATCACAGTTCGGTACAGGCATGAGAACCGTGTCTCCTCATAGCAGATCTGTGTGTGTGTGTGACGAAGGGATTCTTGTCGCTGTTTTGACTCCTTTACACATTTTATAAGCTCTTCACGAGTTCTCAGAGTTCGGTTGGAAGCGGACCGAGACTCATCTTTTCAGAGTCTCGGTCCGGTTGTTTGGTGGCACCAGGGTTCGGATGGAAACGCTCACAGTTATTCAAATGAACCGCACTAACAGAGCAATCGCACCAGGGTTCGTTTTAATCCAACCAAACATGCCAAGTGTGAACACATCCTTTGTGATTATCGACGCTCTGGCTGTATTTATGTACTTATGTACTTTTTAAATCATGTGTGCACACATCTTTGGGATTCAGTTTAGTGAATCAGTTCATTGGGACTGTTTATGTGAATCAAATGGTTCATGATGTGTGAATCAATTCATGTACAACAAGCATAACATTTGTCTAAATGAACCAATTCACTGATTCATTTGAGGGGAAACTTTACCACTGGAGATAGTATGGGCAATGACCAGAAATTATGTGGAGAAGAGGGAATGAGATGGGGAAATATATTGATTTGAACCCGGTATATTATGGCTTGTAACTGCAAGGCAATGTTTTCAACTACAACATTAATGTGAGGTCTCTTTTAGCAGCCTGGTCAAGATAGTTAACTTTGAGATAATGGTTAAATCTGGGTGAATTGCGTCATTGATTTTCTATAGAAAAGAACATCACCGAATCCCACAGTGCACCAACTAAAGGCTAAAGGTCCATTTCTGCTTAATTGCTCTTAATATATGAGTCACTTAAAGTGAATCCTGGATCAGAATAGCTCTTCGGGGAACCTGCCTGCTATTGTCATTAGTCAGAGTTTCTTCATTAGTTTTGACCGCAAAGCTGAATGCGAATAGTTAGAGAAGTAGTCAGGGGTAATCTGAGGTCTTACAAGAGCGTTTTTGAGTTATAAGCGCTAAATCCTTTCTCATTTCCTCTCTCTTTCCTTCTTTTATTATTTTACAAGAGTGAAATATTGAAGAGTGATATATTCATGCAGATTAGCGTTGGCTCTGACAGTTTTATTGGGCCATGGCAGTTAGAAATACATTTTTCCATTTCTTACTTTAACACTGCCCAGAGCGGGGATAAGGCGGCCTTTAGATTTGTGCTTAATGTAAAAAAAAAAAAAATGAAAAGGGAATAAAAAAGAAAGGCACTTGCGATGTTCAAAGCATTACTACTAAACTGCAAAATAGTTGGTGCCAGTTTGTATTGGTAATGCTTGTAATATACACACAGATCCCGCTGAAGGGACGCAGGCTGACTCAGATTCTTCGAAGGCCCTGGGAGGGGCTTTCTCTGGCGTATTAGTGCCTTATGTACTTGGGTTCGAAGCTTAGTGCAGATAGCGAAGCTTAGAGATGTCCGCCTCTCGGCTCAGCTCTTTCTGCCATGCAAAAGAGAGTGCTTATATTTGTTTGTGAATGTCTTTCTCTCACTGTCTGTTTGTCTTCTCATAGACTCAAGACTTTCCCCCTCTAGATATAATACAAAGCGCAAGGAATTTAAATTGAGGCAGAGAGAGAGAGAGAGTATGTGTTTCTAAATTATTGATGAGAAATGTCTTTCTGGTGTGATGAGCAGGGAAGACGCAGTGGCCTCAGCGGTGACCTGTTAATTCAAAGATCCCCTGTTATGCTATGTTAAAGGCTCTTGATTTTGTTTTGGAGTCTCCTACAATAGGTTTACATGCATCCAAGATCAAAAAACACGATGGCGTCAGATTTTACTGTATCGATTCCAGTGCAAGTCCTCGTTCTTTTGAAGTGCATCAAAGTGGATTCTCAGCGCTGAAAACAGCGTCTTCCCGACATGAACAACACAAACCAAACTCTTCCAGTGTCTCAGCTACAACTACAGTGTTTGAGGGTCAAAGTAGACGCTGTTCACAGGCAGCCATTGAACACCATAGACTGGCATTATGCAAATGAGTTACATTGTTACATAGTTTTATAACAGAAAGTGAGACTGAAATTACTGACGACTCATTTCGTCAGTGCAGAATCGATTCTTTCTTTTAAAAGACAATAACTTAATTTGTCATGCAACTTTGCACACCTTTTACATTTACAAATAATTAATACACACAGGCAATATTCAAAAAAACAATAGAGGCACAATGTATGTAGTGTTGTAGTGTAGTGATGTGTATGAATTTCTCTTCAGTTTAGCAAATCACTCAATTTGGTTCATGTGAATCATGTGGTTCACTTTTTGTGAAACAGTTTGTGTAAATTTGGTGATTCTCATTGTATGACTTTTTGTCTGGACAAACAGATTCACTAAAATCCATCACAGATTCATTTGAAGCTGATCTTTATTTTAGCACAATTTTCAGGTGAACCTTGTTGGTCATCACATTTTTCAACTTGATTACAGAATCTAGAGTGCTTTCTAGTTTGATTAGTTGTATTTAGCCTAAAATTATGCATTAAAGTTTAATACTGTCACCCTTATTGAGATCCTTAATGTATTTTGTGCCAGATCAATACCGCTCTGATCATAATAATAAATTATATCATCTGAGGTAATGTTCAAAATGTTGAGGTCAGTTAGATTTTTACAAAGGAAGGATGCATTCAATTGACAAAGACACTTATAATGTTACTTTCTATTCATTAAAAAAATCCTGAGAGTTTCCACAAATATATTAATATTGAACATTGATAATAATCAGAATAAATCAGCATAATTAGAATGATTTCTGAAGGATCATTTGACACTGAAGATTGGAGTAATGATGCTGAAAAATCCAGCTTTGATCACAGAAATAAATTACATTGTACGAGACTTGTTTCAAAAACGTTCAAAAATCTTTGACCCGAAACGTTTGAATGGTGGCGTACATAAAGATATTTCCCCCATAGCTTTCTCAATAGCCTATAGTGTTGCTACTGGCAAGGCAAGCTTTAATTGAACTCAAATTATGTTTGAGTCGTGCCATACCACAAGGACACCTGATGCATAGTCTCCTCCACACAGGAGAAATGTGTGTGTGCTGCAGGATTTACAGCAGCAGTGACAGGACACAATTAACATCAGCACATCTCATCATGCACTGGCCCTTCCTCTCCACTGTCAGCCTCTATCATGAGCCGGCAATATGAGCACTGAGGCGAAGGAACCGCAGATCCTCTATCATCTGAAATGAGAATGAGTGACGTGACTCAAACTATAATTTAGATAAAACCATTGGCCTGCTCACAGGCTGTCACTCGTTCAGACACAGATGCTTTGCTCATTAGAGTTATGGATTCAATTTACAGTCACACCACATCCAACTGAAAGAATTCAATTTCATTTTTAGACTTTAGGAAGATGCATAATTCATACCTTTAAAGGTTGTATGGTTGCACAGGTCATTTGAAGGTTGTGTGGGTCATTTGAAGATTTTATAAGCCATTGGAAGGTATTTTTAATACACTAAGATTTACGGATTTCAATAGTAAAATTCCATTAAATTGAATAATTCTTACATATTATTCATATTATAGATTAAGAATTTTAAATGAGTATTAAAAAAAAGTAGTAGAGCTCAATAAAACATTTTGTATAAATCTGAATGGATTTAAATTTATGAATATGAATCACATAAGCTAAATGGTCCATTTCCTTGTTCCATTAAAAAAAATTCAAAATGTTTTATTAAGCTACTTTTTATTTTTTATTTTTATTTTTTACTCATTTAAAATTCTCAATTCGGAATATGAATAATATGTAAAAAAAAAAAAAAAAAATGAAATTCAGTTTGATGAAGTTTGGTGGAATTGAAATTTGCAAATCTTTAAAAAAAGGCTTATTTTTTTTGCATATGTTTTTTTTTTGTTTTTTTTTGGTACTTTCTAGATGCCAGAGATCTTATGTTACAGACATTGGGTCTCATTCACTTACTCGTACACACGGATTTGTGTGTGAAATCTGTGTACGAATATTTTCACAAACAAATTCTGATTCATCAATAACTTTTCAACAAATTTAGGAACATCTGAAACCACGCGTACACAAAAATCACATACTCTGGGTGGTCTTATAAATGTGTTAAGATGTAATTTTATACATATTTCATCCTAAATATATTTCATTCTTTTATACAAACATACATTTAATGTATATATACAGTAAAAGAGTAAGAAAAGGTGTGTTATAGCTCGAGCTGCGAGGTTCCTCTGCATAAAGACGGAGATACGCATATTACAGCTGGCTAATCAGACGTCTGTATAAAAGGTGTTTGAGTTTGAGGCACTCTTTGCACGAGGATCTTACTGTGCGCGAGAACAAGTCTTTAGAGAGCGTCATGTTTGCTGAGAGTGATGAAAGCATGTGCGGAAAGCCCTTATATGGACATGTTTTGAGCTTGTGCTTACACTGTAAATATGAATAATCCATGCAATTATTGTGTTTTGGCCCATCACAAATTTTGAATTAATACATTTTCACTCTATTCTGATATATCTTAAATAGCTGTATTCACATTCCATAGGCAGCACTTTTAAATTACAATGAGTCAATAAAAAAGTAATTGTTAACACTTTCCAAAAAGTTTCAATTCGTTAACATTCGGAAAAACATTAGGTATTGTGAACTAGAATTTATTAAACTTGGTTAAAGCTGCCGTCGGCAAGTCTGGCAGATTGGGTCGATTAGCCAAAATTTTGAATGTTTACAACTCTCATGCCCCTCCCCACTACCAGCGAGCACCCTCCCATCGAGGTCGTGCTCGTCAGTGCGTCACTGTGCGTGTGTACCTGATTTTCTGTGAACGCGTCCGTCTCTTCAGCATCTATCAACACCATGGACTCGGAGGTAGGCTGCCCTGGCTAATCTATCCATAGATAGCAATAACCGAGGAATTGGAAGCTTGTTAGTAGATTTTCTCTCCGCCATCACGCTTCATGCAATCTCCAGGCGAACTTCAGGCGTGGCGTGTGCATGTGATATTAACGTGCGCGAGTGAGGGGGGATCTGTGGCGTGTGCACGACCTGTGATTGACAGTCAGATCTCACACCCCCCTGCGCTGATTGGACCTGATGAAGCGGGAGCGCTGGATTTTTGCAAAACAAATAACACGCTCCAGGTGGAGTTAGAAGCTCTGGTTTTTTTCTAAAACCACCTTATTTATGTTGTTCTGTCGGATTATAGTGTCGATTACACTGAATATGGTCAAAAAAAATTTACCGACGGCAGCTTTAATGTTAATTTTACATTTACTAATACATTTTTTAATATTTTATATTAGGTAATGTAATATGAATGAACATGAATATAAAATTTTAAAAAAACATATATATAGGGACATAATAAATTAGGGGCTCATCCGGGATTTGAACCTGGGACCTTTCGCACCAGTCATACCCCTAGACCTAAATTAACTTATGTTAAGAAATGCAGTAAAAAAAATTAATAATAATTGTTAGTTCATGATACTTAATGCATTAACTAGTGGTTGCCAATTGAACCTTATAATGAAGTGTTACATAATGTAATTTCAATTAGATCCAGGCAGTCTCATACTTCAATCCCGGGTGAACGTCATTTTCATTTTCATGGATTGTGTTATATTTGATTGCATTTTTAATGTCACTTTACTGACTTTATTCATTTGGTCTGGACTGTATTGTGCTATTCATATAATATGTGTGAAACAGTGAAACTGCCAAAGGATACTCAAAATTTAGTAGGTGGAGCTGCACATCTAAAAGCTGAAAGAGCCAGTCTGAGGGTGACAGAACTATAAATCTCCCTTTAAATATTTGTATGTGTTTTGTATATTTAAATTGGTTTCAACGACTGGCCCACAATCTCAGTTTAGCTCATATTTATGTCTGAATGCTTGCTGTTGTTAGTATGTGTCGGAAACCCTATTGTTCATTATTTCTGTATCACCTGTCACATAAAATATGTCATGCACAAGCACACAGTGAAAGGGCTGGGGGGGGTAAGGAAACATAGTTATAAATTTCTTATTTACACACACGTCTGTCTCTCTCTTTAGCTTTTCAGGTAGTTCTGCCTGTCTTTTCTTACCCTGCTACAGTAGACAACACCAGCATTCATCATTGCCCTGACACAATCACTTGTTCATACATCTTTTCCCCTCCTGCTATACTCTGTTTTTCCTCTGGTGAGCTGCAGGTAGAAGTGCCATCTTCATATTCCCCCCCACACCCCCCACCCACCCGTTACCGTGACAGTGGTTGCCATGGAGGTGATGATTTAGGCTTAACACTTGCACTGCATCTTTCTGGCTGACAGTGAAAACGGTGTCTCGACCCCAACCATCACATTGCAGAATATCTGTACAAAAAACACATCTCTGAAATCGAGTAGATATTTGATTCTAGCTTTCACTCTTGTTCTTTGTTCTTGTTCGTCTGCCGTTTTTCAGATCTTTCTCTCATTTCTGTTTATCTGACTTTGGTCTGGAGTGTATTCTGAAAAAGGAAATTCTGCTAAACATGTGATTGATGTATCAGGTGCTCACTAAGTCATTAAGAGAGAGACAGAAAGAGAGACGGAGAAAATATCAAATGTAACAGTGAAATTAAAGTGAGTGTTTTTGAAGGAGGAGAGTGGAAAGAATAGATTTAAAAGACATTTGAAAAGATATATTTATAGGGAGATATTTCTTTTAAAACATGGTAGTCTTTGAAGTATCATATCATATTAAATATGGTAGTCATACAGTACTGTACAAGGGATAGATTATAGTTAATTACTGTGGTATTTTATAGTACCTTTACAGTACTGAAAATCATTTTAGGGTCACATTTGACCATAAAATTTAAGAAAATGGATATACTTGCATAGTGGTTTTGTTATTCCCAAAAAGGAACTTCATTACCGTAATGGACCCGAACATGTTTTTCCATTCCACTACATTTCCATTGTATATCAGTGTAAGCACGCACTAGATGGATGTGTGTAACCGATGCGCTTGCGTCTTTTGCATGACATGGTGTTCTAAAAACGTGCTTAAGTTAAAATTGTAAAAATTTTAAAGGAAATGTCTCTAGACCTTGACCTCGTTTTTCATTCCAACCCGCGTCTCGTGTTCTCAACAGCAAAAACGTGTGTAAACCTGCTCTAATACAGTATTTTTTAATGATTTCAAATACTTTTTTTTAATGTAAATAATAAAGCTTTCCTGTAGCTCAGTGGTAAGAGCATTGCGTTAACAACGCAAGGTTGTGGGTTCGATCCCAGGGGATTGCACATACCTATGTATAAATGTATAGGATAACACAATGTAAGTCGCTTTGGATAAAAGCGTCTGCCAAATGCGTAAATGTAAAGCATTATTTTATACAATATGCGTCATGGTAATGACAACTGGGAGGTTAAGCTGCACGATTAATCATTAAAAGATCGTGATCTCGATTCAAACACACACGTGAACTTATTCCTTGTCAACGATTCGTCTATGTCTGTTAAACCTTTGACAAGTACGATCACAGTGAACATTCAGGTCTGCGTTGGCGCGGAGAGAGCAGTTGTCATGTACAGTACGAAACAGCTTCACAAACTGTCTTTTCAACCACACAGTCTCAGTATTTCTGTGTTACAATAATTCAGATTATCACAGAAGCACTGGGATAAAAGTTTACAGTTCGCATGTAAACACTGATGTCTGTGGTAGCAATCAACATAGAGTAAATCACCTTTTGAAAGAGACGTGACGCTTCAGAGAAAGATTGTATAGATTACATCAGCGTGTGACTTAAAACAATTATTTGTAATTGAATCATTGATTTAAGAGATTTGTTCAAAAATGCTGATTCATCCAGTAATGAAACAAGTATTTACGAGTGAGTCATTGAATCATTCACTTTTAAAATAATTTATTCGGATTAATTAAACATTTTAAATAGACTGCAGCAATTAACATTTTGTCAGAACCTCTAGTAAATGACATGTTATTTTGTTTAGTTGTCTGTTCAGAATCATAATCTCTGTTTGAAAGCAAAAAATCATGATTCTCTCTGTATCCAGAATCATGTAGCTCTATGGGAGTGTGTTTTCCTTAAGCAAAACAATTTATTTAGTTTAATTTTGAGCTGAAATATAGCCTGGACATGTTTTTTTTTATTTTTTTTATGAGATTCAATACAGGTTAAAGGAGAAAGAGAGACTGAAATTGTGTTGCATGTTTATAACTACAATTTTAGTGCCGTTGAAGAAATCTGCTGCTGTTTGACACACACAGACTAACATGTAATGAATAAATAGACGTTTGTGAAGAGTGATGACATTCACTGATAGTTATCTGTGGGGGTCTTATTTACGTGTGAGCGTGTGTCCTGACAAGGTTGAGGGAGATATTAAGACGTGAACGAAGAGCCGAACTCCAAATCCTGACCGTCCGGGCAGTTTCCATAGCAACCCAAGGCAGAACAGATAAGCAGAAGCCTCTTGACTCCGAGTCTGTGGAAGAGATGGGGAAAAAAGCAAGACTCAAAGATCAGGGAGAAAAAATAATGAAGGAGACAGAAGATGGAAGGATGACATTAATAAGTTGTCTGATCTTGAAGAAGTGAGTTGCACTACTGCACACACACACACACACACACAAACAAACACATTACTGGTTATGCAAGAAACACGTTAATTTCTCTTCATTTGTTTCATCCATTTATTTGGTTGTTCCTTCTTAATTTTCCCTCATCAGAAGTTTTCTTCCAGTCACACACTTGTTTGACACACCAAAACTGTATTTTCCTCTCTCCCATTCCCTTCAGCCAGTAAAAAAAAAAAAAAGATTAACGCCACTGATGGATGTATTACACCTTAGACACATTTCCTATAACTTCTTGAAAACTTACGGCTCCATTATAGTTGGAGATAAGTTTCCTCGAGCTTCTGACAGACAGGAGAGAATCCACTCGGATTTGAGCAACTTCGCTTCAAACAGCTGACACAACTTTTGTGCTTATAGAGCGAGTCTGTGTTCGGATGCTGGAGTTTTCCACCTGACAGGTGCTTTAACCTGTGGGAATTACAAACGTGGATTTTAAGTGGGTACAGAAGGACACACAGGCCCATATGTATCAGCCATCTCTTGAGTTTGACTGACGGTTGAAATTCAGCTCTCTGTCGGATTGTGATTTTGTACATGTATTAGCATATAGAATAAACACAGATCCTAAAACAATACTCCAGCTCTGTTTTTATACATATCATTTTATGTCTCCGTTCTGTCAGTTCCTTCCATTACTCACCAGAAACTCTCAGCGTTATTCCATTTTTATTAAGACAAGACAAACTATTCATCAAGATCTCAATGAATAGTTCTACATCATCTCCTCATAGGCTCCGCCCACTGGCGTTCAGTCGCTTAACGGCTGATATTTTCCTACACTGGATGTGAGCGTCTTGTCAAAAACCATTATAACCACTGACGCTGTCTACACTGATACAGTTTACAGATGCACATTCAGTTTCTGACGTACTTCACGCACTTGAGTCTGTCGACGACAGGACTGATGGACATGTGGAAGAACGTTCGCTTGTTTAAACAGCTCATCTGTCTCTCTGTAGAGACTTCAGAAGGATCCAAGTGTCGGAAACAAGTTAATGGTTTATTATAATGGCGTCCCGGATTGCGTTGGCGGATCATATGTTTGTTTGGAGCATTTTGCAAAAAACTTTATTAACATTATAAGTGAACTTCAAGAAACATATTAAAATAATTTACTTTTTTTTTTGTCAATAAATGGCTAAAAACAATATTTTGTTACATTTCAATCAAAATATTTAAAAATTAAGTTATATTATTTTTGAAAATTATAATGATATGATCTTTTCCCAGTTTACATTTGTATAAGGACAGTAAATGTTGAAGTTAAGTCTCTTTTATTTATTTGTTAGGGCTTCCATTGTGGTGAAGGGTAGAGCTTTTGCTAGTTATGTTAGCATATGTATGTGTGCTGTAGGCTAATAGTTACTGCAAAATATTGTAGTTTTCTGAATGTTTCAATTCATCCGAGTTATGTAACTCAGTAGAGTTTACTTATTCAGTTAAGTTTCCATTACGAGCACTTTAATTAAGTCAAACATTATTTGACATTAACATTAATGGAAGTCAAGTTGAAGAATCTTCTATTAAGTGTGTGGAAATGTTTTCATCAATTTTATTAGGTTTGTTTAATTAAGAACAAATCATTTTTTTGAGTGAAGGTATACACAACAGTACAGCCTAAGTCTATCACTTACAGCCCCTTTTTCATTTGCACTTAAATAAATATGGCTTCTGCCCAAGCTTCTGGAATTACTTTTCTTTATGTAGTTTCAGAATCCAGATTATGAACGGCTGTGGTCTGTGGCTGGATGTCCTCCATAGAAGTTAAGAGGTCTTGATGTTTCTCTATTCCCTTTCTAGTGCACACTGACTGCATTGTAGGTGGACTATGGACTCTGGTCAAATCCTTTCTGGACAGCACAACTGGGATTTTTTCAGGATTCTTGCTGCTCTTTTCTTCTCGACTTGTCTCTTCTCTTTTCTGTGTGTGAGGTGTTTGAATGTCTCTGTAGCATTTTAACCACACATACACACGGGGCGGCATCTGTGACATTGATAATGGCTGTCAGACTCATTTGCATAAGCTGAAGGACAGGTGGAGGATGTGACCACTGGCTAGTGTGACCAGATTGATTGACAGCTGAGGGCCGGCCCCTGCCTAACTAAAGAGACAGGGATACAAGATGAAAAAATGAAGGGGGAAAGCGTTAATAAAATATGAATGTATTTGTGTGAAAGATAAGAAAGGATTTACAACACAAGGGGAATGGAAGAACAGGAGAGGAAGAAACAGGGATGAAGTTTTCTCTTTTTTCCATTACGTTGCATATGCTGAAAACGCATCAGAGAATCAGTAGACAGTCTTTTAGCAATGATGTGTACAGTGACCGAGACAGTAATTGGAGACATAAAGTGATACTTCACCGCTGGCAAAATGGGCTTTCAATAAAACTTGCGGCCTATACAGTAGAAAGGCAAAAAAATGTAATCTGTGCTAGAGAAAATCTGTGCTTTTTGATAAATAAGTAGTAAATCTTCAACACCCATAATACACTGGGCATGTTGTCATCCAAGGCCACTCCCACAATCTGCTGTGGATAAGCTTACCAGAGTCAAATACCGCTTTGCTTTAGTATGAAATACTTCCAAGCAAACTTTTAGTCATAGTGATGTTGAGTTGATCCGGGGTGCAAGAATTAAAAGAGTCAACGTTTATCAGGAGTGAGTTACTTTCAGTTTCCAGTGAAGGATCCAGACCGTTGTAGGCAGTGTCTAAAGCCTGCAAAGAAACATTAATATAAAGAGAGCATCGCTACAGAAAATTTGAAAAACCTCCGTGTTTGTAGTCAACTTTAAACTGGATGACAATGAACAGTGTTTTAAGCCAAATGCAGGGGGAAAACTGAGAGAAACTGTTGTTCTGTCAGAAAAACGCTGTGTCATAGAGGTCAGAAAGCTGTTGCCATAGTGGTCCATTTTTACCATAAAGCTTTTTAAAGAGTAGACAAAGTATGATACAATTTTCAGTGATAAACCTGCTCTTACAATAACCATTCTGTTAATAACCCTCTGTTGATCGACTGTCTGTGGGCGAGGATACAAAAATGCAGAAGTATAATCTGTAGTTTTGACGAAAGCTGTCAAAAGTCTTTGCTGACAAATAAACGTGAATTTCTCGGTCCAGGAAACACAGAAAACGAGTAAACATTGTTCATTTGCATATACTACCGACACTGTAACAATACAAAACAGAGAGGTCCCATTGCATGGATTATTTTTATTATTTTAGAATGTTTCCTGGGGTGCCCTTATAATGTTAGTATGTTTTTGAGATCAAAAGTTGTTATAATTTAGAAATAAAAGGCATATTTCCTAGCCTGATTTTAGCCTCTGATTTGAACGCTCTGTTTGAAGGGGCGTGTCTGTGTGAGACTTCAGTGTAAACGCCCACTGATGTGATTGGCTGCTGTGAGACTTAAGTGTAAACGCCCACTGCTGTGATTGGCTGCTGTGAGACTTCAGTGTAAACGCCCACTGCTGTGATTGGCACTCTCACTAATGATTTCACCAATGCAAACATGAGGTAAGTACAGTAAGAGCTTCGTTGTGCAGTGTAACAGCGTCATTGATTTCATAACGAGTTTTGGCAAGTGTCCAGATAAACTCGCGCTGTGTGATTGACAGCTTGGGCGATTGGAAAAGGATTGTTCTTTGATCGCTCTCTGTATATATATTAATCACAGTTTAAGTAAGATTATTTTCATCCTACTAAGAGAAATGATGTGAAGTTGATCGTTTAGTCACTGGCTTGATTTACTGATGCATAAACAGTATTGAACGACTTTGAGAGAAAGATTATCTGTCTGAACTTGAACAATTACACATCAGAAATTCACATAACCCACTGGTTCTTCAGAGGCTCGGATGAAGGAACTAAAAAAATACTTTTGTGTTAATTTGTACATCCAAACACTGAGTAACTGCCATGCTTCGTCGTTTGCAAGCCATGATGTCTCTCGAGGAAAAACCAATATCGCGCTGGCACAGCTCATTTTCTCATGGGCGGGCCAAATTCTTTTTGCGGGCAAAGAAGAGAAAGGGGAGGTAACCTTTCCCCTTATGACGATATAAGGGGAAGATTTCTAGATTCTCCCGTCTGAGCTTTCATTTCCTCAAAAATACCCAGGGCTTGGTTTACACCCATCAAAACGTCTAGCCACTGGGGGACCATAGGCAGGCTAGGGGAACCCATATTAAGGTTAAAAAACCTCATAAAGTGAAATTTTCATGCAATGGGACCTTTAAGCAGCAGCTAAAATGTATGAATGTCTTTGCATTATAAATCAAGCGGCATTTCTTTTAAAGAAATATAACACTTTTTATGCAAAACTTTTGACAAAAAGGATTATTAAACAATTCATATTTTATCATAATTCATAAGCCTTTTTACACTCAAAAAGTGAAAATTCTGTCATCATTTACTCACCCTGAAGTTGTTCCAAACCTGCATGACTTTCTCTTCTTCGTGGAACACAATAGGTTTATTTTTAAAGAATATCCTTGCCGCTCTTTTTCATAGAATGAAAGTGAATGAGGACTGAGACTGTCAAGCTCCACAGTGACACAAAATCCTCATAAAAGTGCCATGACTCATGCTCTGTATTCAAAGTTCCCTGAAACGTGTGATAGCTACAGCATATGATATTATTTTGAAGCTTTTTTTATAACAGACTTAGGAAAAGTTTCTATAGTTGGAGATGGTGGTCTAGTGGGTTAAACCACTGAACTGGTAAACTGGTAAATCAAAGGTTGCTGGTTCGATCCCAGCAGTCACCACCAGTGTGTCCTTGAGCAAGACACTTTACTCCACGTTGCTCCAGGGGGATTGTCCCTGTAATAAGTGCACTGTAAGTCGCTTTGGATAAAAGCGTCTGCCAAATGCATAAATGTAAATGTAAATGTAGTTGTTCACAATGTATTTTACAAGGACACGTGTATGAACTTAAGGCTAACATCCACTGGTTGTAAACGCACAGCATTTTCTTTACTCAAGAAACACTATATATACTGTACGTGTGTGTATATATATATAATTAATGGTGGCTAATGTTTTATGTATTTAAGGAGCAGAGACAAGTGTCTTAGTCTGTATTTGTCATTGAGTCATAGCCAATACTGTCTTAAAGGAGAACTTGGTAACTTTTTTAGAAATCATTTGGATGGTTAAACAACCTGTTCTGGTGATATTGGTGACTTTCCCAGCTCCCCCCAGCGTTCCCAGGCGGAAAACCAACCTTGCAACTTGGGGACTACCGTCCCGGCAAGATAGAAATTGGAAGTCTCGTGAGAAGCGAGAACTAGAACGAGAACGAGCGCGAAACACGAATTGCTTTACGGCAATTCGACATAAACACACACGCATGCATGATGTATCACCAGATTACCCACCTCGGTAGACATAGCTCCACGCGATACAGTTGGCTTGCTCCGATCAAAACAAACGCACATGAGCAGCGGTAGAGAGGGGGAGGAGGCCGCCGCAAGTGAGTTTTTACGACCTTGTTGTGAAATATACGCCCCCCCACAGCTGTAGGGGGAGCTCGTGGGGAAAACATGCGACAACAAAAGGGAAAATCAGCGAAGAAGTGACTAGAGTTCGCTAGAGTTGCCGAGTTCTGCTTTAAATAGTCTGTGCGAAGCACTTCGTCTTTTATAACATGAGATTTTGGTCAAATGACAGAAAAAAATTGAGCGCCTTCATAGCTACAATAAACTTTATAACCTGTAAGTTAGTGAAAACATAATGTGAGCCACTTACAAAACACGCGTGTCCATTATTCTCTAATTTCCGCTGGTAAAAAACCTTGTAACTCCATTTGAGCTTGATATTTGGTAAAATGTCAGTAATATAATGCCACATGCAAGTGTCTGACCTTATATAAAGGCACAGTATCAACTTCGACAACGCCGTGTTTAATTATTGAAAAATTCCATTTTCTGCAAAGAAGAGTTTTTGGAGATACAAGGTTTCTACCCGACATCGTTTGGTGGTTGACGCATGACATTTCCATGATATTTTTTTGAATATTTTAGCTTATTAATTATATGAATGTATAAGGGAGTGTATAAGTGTATGCCACCTTTTGCCTGCAATCTTAAAAAGTCAAAATATCCCATGTCAAATTATTTCATTTTAACCACCCATTTAGATTTATAAACTGATCCGGAAATGTCGGTTTTCTCATCCCTCAGTTTTTCTTGGCCTTTTGCCTTTGTATCCTCCATCTCTCTCTCTCTCTAAGGTCATGACTGTGGAGATCAGCTGCCGCCCCTCCCTCAGCTCCCATTTTCCTCGCATGCAAATTAAATCGGAAAGAACTGCACAAAGCCACAATTACTGCAGGTTAAACACACACACACACACACACACATACCGCATGGATGACTGATGGGAAGCAGCATATGGTGATAGAGGGGGTGGTTTAAGGTTCATTTCAGGCTGCAATTTGGCGTAATCAGGTTTGCATACGCCATATTGCGTGTGTTTAAACATGTACGGCTGCATACCCATGTGCCCTCGCGCACGTACCCTTCATTTGGTGCAAAATTTCACGTTTGCAAGCTGCTTCATGCTAATTAACTCATTAACTCATTAACCAATTAACTGGTGCATTCTGGGGAAGCAGCCCATTTCCTGTCAGCGTGTTTTCTCAGGGGACGCTGATATCTCTGCCAGTCTCCTTTCATTCCACTGTCTGTGTTTAATAAACCTTACACACTCCGCTGAACAGAGACAAAGACCTCCACGGCTATTATCAGTACTTATTTATTCCAGCGATGCTTTTCCATAGAAGCAGGATTTGTTTTGTTTTTTTTGGGGGGGGGACCTGTTTACACCCAAACCCTCCTCTTCAGTTCGCGGTGCTCAGCAAGGCGTTCTCCTCCAGACTGCTCTAAAGTATCTAACAGCAGTAAGTCTTGGCAAGAAGTCGGAAACTAATGGAAGCCTTTGGAAGCTGCACACTTCTAGTGCTGAGCCAATCAGGTGTTCGGGAGCCCCCGTGTCCATGCGGGATTGGACGGAACGGTGCTGGAAACACAAGTATATGATTTGAAATCAACATGTGTTTGTTTTCCCCATCCTTAATGCAGACAGAGTAGCTTTTTTGATAATGAATTCTAGCTTACGGCTTCTGCATACAAACAGTTTAAAGGAGACAGAGAACGGGTAGAATCAGCAATGAGATGTTTGGCTTTATAAATCCGGTCGTATCTCATTTGTTTTCTTTATAATTCCTCTTCCTCTAATTGGGATTATTCAAGCCGCCTCTGCTCGTCGTGAAGCTCTCAGAAAATGATTTCAAACAAAACTATTTTTAAGTTTGTCATCTATCTATCTATCTATCTATCTATCTATCTATCTATCTATCTATCTATCTATCTATCTATCTATCTATCTATCTATCTATCTAGTCTGTCTGTAATTCTATTTATCATCCTATCTATCTATCTATCTATCTATCTATCTATCTATCTATCTATCTATCTATCTGCCTGTATTTGAATGTTGAATTTGAATTTCTGCAACCCGGTTTCTACCTCATTTAAAACTCAATTAAAATGTACATTTAATTGAATTGGAATTTAAAAGGCATTATAAATTCAATTCTGAATGGTGTTCAAATGGCACCGGCAAGCAGCATTTGATCCATATAGGTTTGCCGTCTAGGGATGCGTTTTATTGGAGAAGCCGCTTTAATTCAACATAGCTTTATCTAGAAGAGCACTGCAAATAGTCAAAGCAATCCACCGTATTTTTATTTTATTTTGTTGATTGATCAGTGTACGATATTCAAGTGTTCTAAATCAATTAACATGCAGCAAACTGTCTGCTTTATTCTGGAACGTTCCCCTCCACTGAGGACAGCACACTGAGCTGTGTTTACTCATGAAAAGAAGTCATCATGTAATCACAGCCTTGCTCACACTTGTTCACACAAAATTATTACAATAATGAATGAATTAATAAAAATAATTTACAAAAACATTTTAATAAATATTTTATATTATGTTTGAATAATAAAAATTTAACACAAAAAGCATAAATGTTTTGATAAATTTGTAGATATTTAAATTCGTTAAGCTCCCCCTGTTTATTCTGTAATGGTTTGCTCTGTTTTACTATTGAAATGCCTTCAAAAGCCTTTACGGATCAGCTTTCCCTTTAAGAGCAAAAGAAATACGGAGCAACACAGTTCTTTTTTTATTTTTATTATTGTGCAAGAACTTTTAGTAAACAATTGAAATCCAAGTCAAATCTTTGCCCGAAAAGAATAAGGAATGATTACTGCTGCTACAGTACATGGTGTTTTCCAGTTTCAGTTTGTATAGGCTACAGATAGTTCATTAACGATAAACATATTCCACAAAGTGTGATAACCATAAAGTGACATTTTATCTTCATTTTGAACTGTAGTATCTAAAGCTTCCTATTTTGAAGCCTTCAAATAAACTTCATTTTTTGTAGTGCAGACTGTTTCAAAGCAGCTTTACAGTGATCAACAAGAAAACAACAGAATCAATGATGCAAATAGAATTCAATTCTACTGTAAAGAAGCTCTAAAAAGTCGTGTCATTGTTCAGAAATAAAGATTTACACACACACACACACACAAGTTAGTTCAGTGTTGGTTCAGTTCTGTGTGTGTGCGTGCGTGCGTGCGTGCGTGCTTGCGTGCGTGTGTGTGAAAATCTTTATTTCTGAGGTGCAGAAGTAATTTCAGATTTTTAAATTGATTAAAGGAAATTTGTAATATCTGAGTTAGATCAAATGACATCCTGAAAAGTCCAAAAGCGTAACCTGAGATAAGAGACTTTGATAACTGGAGACACTGGAGTCCTGGCTGGCTGTGTGTTTGTGTGAGTCCAATTAAGACACTCTCCTGCAAGCTGACAGTTTGGCTGCAGTCCTTGGATTGAGGAGTCTCAGCGTCTTTTCCTTCCCACCGGCGTTTGCTTTTGTTTAATCATTCTGGATTTGCACCAAATATTGAACTTCTCACGTGGAACGCGGGACCAGCGAAACAGTTACAGATCAAATCAAAGAAGTGCATGCAGCTTAAGATGCGTGGGACTGAAATACCCTTGAAGAAGGGAAGGGGGAAATTACAGAAATATTGCTTCGCATCTTCTTAGCTGTCTCATTTGAAACATTTTATAACTATATGGCTCTATGTACTGTGCTGAATTAAAGATGCAGCTTTACCTCATCTTTCTTCCGTCTCTCATTCTATACATACATACATTTGCACAATCAGTTTTTCATTTCCATTCAGTTTTGTCAAATCAGTCTGTCATTCTCATTCGTATCTACACACCAGTTTCATTTCATTAAGCATTTCGCTGCTTCACGCTGTATTTGCTTTCTAGCATACTTTTTAAATATGTATAAATTCATATGATGTATTATTCAATATGGAGCTGGGAGTTGGCACCCAGCACTTCACTTCAACAATACTGTTGAAATTACTCGTGTGAAGAAAATTACAGAGTGTGTCAACCAAGAACTGTCACTCTAAACTAATGTTGTCATTTTGTGGGATTACCTTATGCTGAACCTGAATAGGTAATGCCTTTGGTGTCACTTTATTTTTAAAAAGTGTGGGACGGTTCACAGACATGCTGGTTGTGATGTCGCGAAATGCCATATGAATGTTAATTAGGCTATGCACAAAGAATTTATTTTGTTATTTTTATTGTTTTGATAAATGGATAAAGTCGATACAAAATGTATTTTGGTTTCAATAGCACATCAAGTTAGTTTTTAACATAAAACTATATTTTTATTACATAGTAATTTGATGGAGCAATCATTCCTGTCAACCATTTAAGTCAAGCAACCCCAGGTGAATAGGGTAAAAAACTAAACTACTAAAGACCACCATACTTCCTCAGTGGATTGATTACATTAAGAATTGCAAAAAAAAGTTTTCTGAAATGTTATGTTTAAATATGTAAATGAGGCATTATCTAATTAAATATGGACTAATATGCATACATTTCTAGAACAAAAATCTGAACACTGAATAAAGCCAGGTTCAAAATACTTGTTACATTTCTTTTGATATATTAGAGTCCATAAGATCCATAAGTCCACATTTTCACCATTTTTAGGATTAAAATGTATAAAATCAGGCAAATTTATGAACAAACCTCTCTGTGAAACCCTTCAGAATATATGTTAGTGTATGTTAGTGCTACTGAAGTGGATAAAATGCTATAAAAGATTCACTTAAAAGTGTATTTTGTATGTTTTCTGTCAACTAGTCTGAAAAAAACACTTTATGAAAAGCCAAAAAGGCCCAAATCTCAAAATTGACAGATACATGAAAATAAGAGTGTTTTTGCCTGTAGTGTCTCACCTTAAAGGGCTCAAATCAACTTGACACATTTAATTGGTGAACTTCATTTCTACATCCGCCACTGTCAGTCCCGGGATTGTGTAGGTCAGTCACTGGATAGATTACTCGGTCGCCATTTACATCTCATGTCTGTAAACTTTTGCGTTACCAAGGCAACGACTGACGCATTTGTATTACATTCCAAAGAGCTCCGTTATCAACTCCACAGTGGAAAACGAATCCTTATCCGTATCGTCCGGCCCGGATCGGCACGGAATGGAATGGTTAAGAAACGAGAACGGTTTGGCCCGACGGTGGAAAAGCGGCTTTAGTCTTGTGGTAATGTTTCTGCTTTGAGTGTGAGGAATTTCTTGTTCTAATCCATCCGAATTTTTTTTTTTTATAATCCTAAATGTAATCTGTACTGCAGGAAGTGACTGTCAGCATTTGCGGTGGCAAGGGTGTGAACTTTTTTTGTTGTTGCAGATTTTGTCTCCACTGTAAGAAATAGCTCATGGCAGCATGCATCTAATACAATCCAATTCTTGAGTTTTAGTTGTATTTAGATTCAGATTAGAATTAGTTAATTGCAAATATGATCAATATTTACTGTATATTAAATAGTATTTTACCCTGATGGTGCACTACACTGTAAAAAAATTATTGTTGGTTTAACTTTAAAAATAATAAGTAACCTGGTTGGTTAATTTAAGTTAATTAAGTTAATTAGATCATTGCATTAACTCAACATAAACTTAATTATGTTATCTGATTTTTGACGAAAGAAAATAAATGTTTTACGTAGAAAAATAATTTTTACAGGATATTTCCAGTGGATTTTTTTATCCAGTTCAGACATTACCTTTCCTCTAGGTCCGAGCCAAGAGGCAATTTAATGACTGGGTTGTATGTAACATACTTAAAAGTATGTACTTAACCATCACCTGTGCAGTATATACGTTTAGTACTTAGTATGTTATAAAAAGTAAACTGAAAACTGTAGAAGAGTTAATGTCGCCACTTACTGTATATAAATCACTTCATGTAGGGTGAGTCACAGAACAGAAATCTCCTGCTGAGCATAATTTGATCAAACACCTTATTGTCCACTCATGCAATCACCATAAAATGAAAATTCTTTCATAAACTTTAGCCAAAATGATAGGTTGCAAACAATGTAGCAATCAGTATACAGAAGAATAGGTCTGCTTAAGACATGTTTCTCACACTAACACACACACAGCCGTGACAAAAGCTGTTTAAAAATAAATTAGATTGTGATATCCATTAGGAATAATGTACAGTTAGCCATGATGTAATAGTTAAAGGGGCTTTATGTAAGAATGTTCATATATTAAAGGCGCATTGTGTAGGCGCATAACCAACGGCTCAGCCCACCGCTCACCCCTCCCTTTCGAAGAAGCTACGGTGGCCAAAAAAGGACAAACATATCGTCGTCTGAGACAGCAGAGAGTTGCCAGTCAAGCAACGAGGTTTCTTTACAAAGATAAAATAAGAAAATATATTTACTTAATTATTCAGTAAAATTATGTTATTGCGAATATTATTGCTACTTGTTCATCATTGTGTCATTGTTTTATTTGCTGACTTTTGCTAGTTTATTTGCATGCTAGTTAGTACAAGGTAAGAGTAGTGAAGCAGCCAAGTTATAGCTAATAGTAAATACAGGGTTTTTCCTGCATAGAGAATTATGAGGCGGCCGCCTCCGTCAAATTTCGGGCCGCCTCCGTCTGTGGACAAAAACTCAAGACGGAATCACATGATTAGATACCTCTTTTCCACCGACACGATTCCGCAGCGGGTTCACGGCCGGGTTCCATTCCATTCTCAAACCGTTCTGCGCATTTCGACTGCATCAGAATAAGCACGAGCCCGGCCCTGGCCCGAGACGCTCAAGCACAAGTCCGACAGCTCATCAGAATTATCAGCCCGAGTCCGACTCGAGTCTAGTTATGTTTCTTTTAATTTCTTTATCATGTTAATTTAGACAAATGTTTTGGAGCATTTTTTTTTAAAATGACGACCAAGCAGCCGAACCGACAGCGAGTATAGCCTACAACATGTTTGATCAATTTAGCCTCTCAAATCAACGCTAATAGGCTACTTTACTTGGCTACAATCCATAGATAGGCTATAAAACACTTCAAGCATATCACACAGACAGTTAATTTAACAAATGATTATTTATTAAACCACAGTGAGTAAAACAACTTTTTTTGAAATACTGAGGCAGGCTCAGGCTGCTCGAACCAGCGCTCGCAAACGAAAGGAGCAATAGCCTATCTAAACCAATTAAATTAAATAAACTTGCAGGTTATCTTACCTCAAAAATGCACGACAGAACATGGCCATTCTTTTTTCCAGTAGTTTCCAACAGTTAAACGAAAATAAAAGTCCAATCAAACGAAAAGCATCCGTAGTTTCCAACAGTTAAACGAAAATAAAGTCCAATGAAACGAAAAGTTAGAGCAGTCTTTTACAGAGCATCGTGGAGAAAAAGAATAGCATCCACAGTGTAGCCTAAGGTTTTAACCCAGTCCTCTCTTCTATCACTCTTCCCGCTGCGTTTTAAGTTGGCCATCTGCGATTTTTTCTCTTAATATTCTCCATTATTTGCACATGAGGTGAATCGTGGGTCGCGCTGATGGGAAACCTTCTGTGTGTGTGTGCGTGCGTGCGTATGTGTGTGTGTGTGTGCGTGCGTGCATGAGACTGTCATGTCAGTCTATATGTCACTGTGTAATTATAAGATTATGAAAGTTATGAGGTTATGAAATGTCTTTCTATGTTTGTTTTTCTATCGTCGTCGTCAGCTTCTCATATTTTTTTAATTAATGTCTAAAAATATAAAAATAAGGATAACCCAAAAAAAGCCCGAGGCCCGGCCCGCATGTGAATTATGACGTGAGAATTGGCCCGAAGCCCGGCCCTAGGGGCATAAATAAGTCAATAATAATAATATTGGCACGTCGGGCTCGGGCTGAAATGCAGGGCTTTAAGCACCTAAACGTGCTTGTCTCAAACGGAGCAAGGTAAATTTCTGCGAAAGCGCACGAGCCCCTGCCCCTCCCCCTTTTCAACATCACCTGTCAGTTATCACAACCTCCACAGACGCACGAAAGTCAAGAAGCACCTTCTCTGCAGCATCGAAGTGCCTTCACTTGTCACAGCCAGGTACCGATACTGTTTTTCTTAAGCTTCGGCTCTCAAACTAGTTAGGTTACTTAAAATATATCCATAGAGCCAGCCTGACTTAGGCAATAGCCGAAATTCTTCTGCCGTTTTTATAAAATAAGCTATCACAAGTAGCAGTCACGTAATTTACTAGTACTGTTTTGTAATTTCATGGCCCCCTATGAACTGTAAATAAAATCAAATTATCTGATTATTAAAATACCTAAAAATAAATAAATACATGCTTGTAAAAAGTGTTTTTTTTTTCACCTTCTAGTGGTCATTATACATAAAAAGATGCACCAGATTAATGCATTTATCTTTAAAATGTACAAAATTTTCTTACGGGGGGGCATGCCCCCGGACCCCCCTAGAGGTACCGAGCGATCGGATTTTGCCACCTCCGCCTCATTTTCAGCCAGGAAAAACCCGGAAATAGCTACGCTGGTCAAGGAGTTTAACTAACTTTACTACTACTACTACTTCTTTGTGCGTATTCAACACAGCTACGGTGCAAGTTGCCTCTAAAAACACAAACGAAGAACAAGAAAAACAACAGAGTGGCGAAACGCACTCTGTAGAGAAGTTTGTCCGTTTAGGGCTACTGTAGAAACATGGCGGCTCAAAATGGCGACTAAACGTGTAAGGGGACCCGCGGTGTATGTGGATAGAAACGGCTCATTCTAAGGTAATAAAAATGTAACGGTTCAGTATACACCACTCAAAACATAGTTATCTATATGATCATGCATTTCTGACAATAGATCCTCATACATTTTACACACTGCACCTTTAATAGCTTTTTTATTGACAATGTGTGAACAGCTTGTAACGAAAATTAAAAAATTTGACGTTCCCCGACTTCCTAGGTTGTCTAAGAAAGCCTGTTGACGAATTTTAATGTGAAGGACTCGTTTGTTTTTGCCAGAAAAAAATCTAAAGGATGAGACATTTCGTTTACGCTCCCGAGAGCCTCTCTTCTGTTCAATCACACATGAAGTGAATGCTTATACAATGTTCAGGATAATGCTGAAAGTGCCATTCTGTACTTTAATGTCAATGTGTCATGCAAAGAAAAGGGATTCTTTCAAACAAGCCAGATCTATATAGTCTATAGACTCAAATATACTCTATAATCAAACTATCATAACACTGTAATTTTAATAACTTCATCTGTCGACATGATGTCGGTGAATTGCAGAGCTTGTGTGAACATTTCCACATCACTATGATCAGATGCTTTCTGAACTGATGTTTTCTCACCGCTGTCATTGTTGTTGTGTGTTTATTTTGTAATTGAGAGGAAAGTGTACAGCACATATTTATATATTCATCTAAACGTCACTCTCAGCGGCGTGAACGGCGTCGGCATGTTTGTTAACAGTATATCACAGCAAAGATATTTATAACTTCTTTTTACTTCTAAGCAAAGAACAAAAAAGAACTTTGCAGTGTATCATATTTCGGGTCATTGAGTCACGTTCAGTCTCTTGTACGTTACGTGTGCATGAGTCCGAGCACGAGTGACAAGTTGCTGGCTGTAGTTCACATAACGGCCACCGGTGTCATTAATAACAAGGCTTTCTGACTTCTACATAGAGCCCCATAAATAAGAATATTTATCAACAATGTAACATGTTTTCTATTTTCCTCACCCAACTCTTTCTGTTTCTTGCCATTTTGTTTTTATTGAGGGATGGAACCCCTCAGTGTAGTGATTGACCAATCAGAATAAAGTATTCCAGAGAGCTGAATAATAAATGAGGTAATTTCGTGAGCATCATCACTGTTTTGACTGATGACACTCATACTACCCAAGCTTTATTAAAGATGGTAATCAGGAACATTATGCTTTTTTCCCAGTCAAGAGATCAGTCCACAATGAATACCTCACAGGAAATTCGCTCAAGCTCAACAGCTGAACAGATTTCATGACAAGGGCAGGACGTGTTTACTGACCAGTCAGAACAGTATCATGTAGTCTCAGGAGTTCTGGCTCCATCCTTCGCTCATTCCTTCCCTCTATCCTTCTTTTCTGTGCACTCTGCCCTGACAGGTCCAGGCCCGTGGCTGTTATGACAGCCTGTCAGAGTACATTCACAACACACTCTCTCTCTCTTTCACTGTCCCTCGCCAGGAAACCGTGTTGTTCATGCTCTCTCTCTCCGCTTGTTGTACTTTTCCGTCCCACTCCTCCTCCTCATCCATCATCCTCTCATTGTCTGCTTTACTTCCGCTACCCTCGTCTCAAACATTAATAGCCATCCGTCTATCCAAATCACCACAGCAGCATCTGTCTCCTTTTGCTCTCCTCCCGTCTCACCAGTTTGTCATTCCCTTTCACCTTTCGCGTTGCTTTATCCCCTTTGTTTTCAGTGGCTAACATCCCTAAACCCCAGATTCATTCATCTATGTCTCTCTCTCTCTCCATCTCTCCTTACTTATGGGTGTTTCTACACCTATGGCAACTTTTGGCCATGCAGACTTAATAATCTCTCTTAAAACACAGATTTAAAAAAAAATAGACTAATAATTTAATTTGACAGTAGGCCCAGGACCTAGAATTTCAATATTAATATTAATGCTGCGAGTGTTGTTAAACTCATCGCGTTGTTCAGCGCAGAAAACACTTTTGTGCTCGCGTGTGTACATGTGAAATACTTTTTACATATATTGTAAGGGTGGATTTCCTGCAGGGGTTCAGGCTGCAAGACTGCCGAATGACTAAAGAAACGTTGTCAGCAAGATGGTAGAAAACTGCACATTTCTTGTCTATACCACCCACTGCTACTTATACCAGTGATGGAAATAAGCGCAGTTACAATAGCTTAATATGTGGGAGAGCGTTGCTATGGAGAGTGACAATATTGTATTGCAATAGGTAGCACTTCAAAGTCAATAGCAAATTAAAGCTAGTTAGCACATTATTTGTAATTGAAAGGTTAGGGTTACACTTAAAATAGTTACAAAATAGATGTTACCATTACCATTAATTGTATAATTGTAAATAACAATACCATTAATTGTACCCAGCATATTATGTAAAATGTTACCAGAGAGAGAGAGAGAGAGAGAGAGAGAGAAGAGGGTTTAGATTAGAGGGGAGAGAAAGACCCAAAGCCAAGAAGGGCCTGAGAATCAAAAAAGCCAGAGCATCAAAAAGCCAGTACAACAGTTACAATCTTCTTTTATCCTTTCCCTGACCATGTGACTAAAATCCAAATGTGAGACATTCAAGCTGGCCAATCAGATAACTACAACTTCCCCCATTGTACTAAAGGTGTGACAATTCATCGACCCCCGAAGTACAAACATCTTGGCCTACAGGCCTTGATCACTATCAGCCCCTCTGTGCCTTTGGAGTTCCCAAATGGTCATTGGGGAAAGAGGGGGTGGAAAACAGTAAAGCAAATATCTTTGTTCATTTCAAATATCTTGGGTTATTTTCAATCCTACATATATGTTCCTTATGCGTTGGTAGGTATCAAAATGAATGCGAGGTTACGCAAACAACGCACTCTAGATCTCTGAAAGACAACAGCGCTGTGTTGAACAGATGACAGAGATGGATTATCTTGATCTCTGTATGTTTGGACCTTTGCCTGCTATAAATGACTGGATTCGGATCTTCAGCCATGTCTCGGATCAGTGATCGTAACAACTCTGTCTGGCTGAAAAAATAAGATGTATAAAAGGGATTTTAAAAGTACCAAAGTTAAATGATGAAGCCATAAACGGTTTATAAATTTTAATGTGCACATAACAAAAATGAAGTGTTCATTTTATGAAAATGAATCCCGGTGAGAGATGTGTCAGGAGTGTACTTTTACTCTGATTCATCGATAACTTTTTTTCCACATTTACTCTGTTTTATAACACTCGTGGTCCCTCTGGCACCTCTCTCACACCTCTGTGACTCTCACAGGCCTGCTGTAGATTCTCACCCTCACAGGCTGCTAGTGTTATAACCATGTGCAAATACTGTTCCTGAATAAAGGCTAATCTCTATTGAACCAAGACACATTCCAAGTGTGTGTGTGTTACTAGCTGGTTCAGACAGCAGTAAGCTTTTTCTCGTCAGCTTCCATTAGCCGCTGTTTAGTCCTGGCCTTCATATTCACTTAGAATGAGTGACAGCAGGTGTGCAGACACACACACAGAGACTAAATCTGTCCTGCATTAATGTGCTCTTCAGAATTGTATCTTATTCATCCGTTTCAATCACCTGACCTTTTTGTTCACCTCCACCATATTTATGCAGCAACTTCCATTTTTATTACAGATATTTTGCACCAGTGTCTCAGGAAATTACGATTTTGTTGGAATGGAAACAGTGCTTTATCCACAACTGTTTTATGAGAAATTCCAAGTTAAAGGAGTCATGGCATGAGAAATAAAATTTTCCTTGAGCTTTTCACATTTAAGTGGTCTTTGTAACACCCTGCAAGTTCTGAGCATTTGACTGCAGATTCATGTTCATGTGTTTTGGAGAAGCGCTGAAGGGAGGGTGGGATCATATGCTTTCAAAGCTAGCTTGCTATTGCTCTACGAAACTGCACACCCTAGCTTTAATTTAAATACATTTTCCATAGAAATTGTGTTTTGTTTGCTGCGTTAAGCCTGTCCCTCTGAGGAGGAGGTGTTGTAACATTAGCCTAAAAACATGAAATATATTGACATTATAGTGTGTTAATATTTTACTCTTACAGTTATTACATGCCTTCATTACTATACAGTCTGAGTGTTATGAACTTAACATCGTCCTTTGTGAACTTAATCGAACACATCAATTGAGATGTTTGAGGAACAATGGGAATGATTTAGCCTAAATATTTTATGAATTAATGAGCAAAACTTTATTTTTTAGCATGATTTCACCAAATAAATAAATAATGTTATGGTTTTTTTTCACATTTTATTGCTGCTTTGACATGATCTGAAACATGAACTTATCCACCAGCTTTGGAGACGTTGCTGTGGCTAATAAACTAGGATAAAGGCTATTTATAGTGGCATATTAATTTCTCATTACTTCACGAGTATGTGCATTCTCTTGTGTTTTTGTACTTGCATAAATGTTTTCTGACAAGTTAACAAGCTTACCAGCATGATGTCCTAGAAAATCAATAAAGCCAATCATATCACTGAAGGATGATAGGTAAAAGTGCTTTATACCGATGGTTATCTCACTCAAGGAGGGAAACCGAGAGAAAGAGATAGACAGAAAATAGGTTAAAAGGGCAGATGGTTTTGTTGTACTTGAACAAAGTTATTAAGTCACAGCGACCTGGTTGTGACCGTGCATTTCGATTCCTATGTGTCCCCTGTGATTGGACATAAATACGCGGAGAAAGAGAAAGAGTGTGCCGAGGTGATTGACGAAAGTGAATTGGACGGGTTTGCAAAGTGCTGGGGTTGCCATTCACCACCTTATGATTGCCTTCGGAGCCCTGAGGGAACCAATCGATTTGGGTCACACACCCGTGTCTGCGTTCAGCGTTCAGGTTTAGATGCTTGTGTTATCACTGGATAATTTGTGTGAATTTAGCTGCTTTGGAGGTTTAAAGCTGGCTTACTGAATTATTAAAAAATCAGGTCTGTATCACCTTTGTTCTTTGTACCATCTGTCAAATCCTGTTCTCACTAACCTGACAATTACAGTAGCAAAAGCAGCAGGGTACTAAATTATTCTCTTTAAATGCGCTGTCTTACACACACGCTCCACAATACACTTATTCTCTTAACTCTAGGTACTTTGAACCTGCCATCTTTGCTATAAGAATAAGCAAGAGTGATTTTAACTGCGTTTTGGGGGCAACTGTAACTGTTTGTAAGTACAAGACAAAAAATCATTGCTCACTGTTTCACGTAAGAACATACCTTAGATTAATGATATAATTGATTCAGTGCTTATTGCAAAATAGTTTTCACCTTTGTGTGGTAATTTTGTCTGTCAGGTATAATATGGGCTTATTCACAGGTCTTACACTGGAACCTACACTGTAATTATGTGGAATGAGTTTAACCCTTTTCACTGAAATATGCTAATCAGCTGATGAGCCAAAACTGTCTTCAACTAGATAATTAATGAAATGATGTTCATTACATATCAATTCTCCCATTCAGTCATACAATTTTACTTAATAACTAGTGTCGCAGTTGCCCCCGACCTCACAGCCATGATGATGTTTTGTATGGTAGTTTCCAAGGAAGCCTATGGTATCTGGAGAGCTGTGTGTTTGCATTCTCATTCATCTCAATGGCAGTTTCTGGTGCAGGACCCAGAAACAAAATTATTTGTATTTTTTTCAATTGTAACATTTGATTCTGCACAGAATGTCCTGTTTGTTTGAGGCCTCTTTTAAAAAGCTTTTTCCCATCCCACTGAGAATCTCTGTGTTTGAGCGCTGATTCGCTTTTTATTTATCCCTTTAATACAAAGTGATGTCATGAAACTCTAGATGGCGCAGGCTGATAGGTCTTTAACCCAATTTGCTTGCAATCACATCATTCTCTATAGGGCAGCTGATTGGTTCCCGCTGTATCAGTAGCCAATGAGCTCGCTGCTCAAACACTTGCCTATCGTTTGCAGTGCGCTTTCAGAGACCCTCCACCTTCCCCAGCTCCACCTGTATGGATCTGCTACAGAGTGATTCACGTGTGCTTATACAGCAGCAGCGTGTTGTGTATGTTATCTCCGTACTTGCTCTCCAGCAGCAGCAGTGTAGCAGATCTATTCCGCCAAGACCAAACACATTAACATTGTCATATCTATTACTATGCCAAACTCTCAGAAAGTTGTCATGACAGAAATAAATGTATAAACTTCAGAAAAAAAGGGCATGTCATCTTATTTTTGAGAGACTGAGAGATGTTATTGGCAGATTGGATAGAAGGTCAGAATGAACTGTTGAGATGTAGAGCACCTGTAGAGCACAACGACTTTATCAGCAGCTGGATCAGGTTGGAGAAGTGTATCTGAATTCATATTTAATGAGACAGGAGTAAGAGAGCTGCAGAGAGTGAAGGGTGGTCTAACATGAGTGTTGGTTTGGCTATGGCAGTAGGGACATGACCCAAAAAATGAAGAGACTACTGAAAAAATCCTAACAATATTTAAAGGGGTCATATTAGGCCCTTTTACGAAGTCTTGATTTTGTTTTTGGGGTGTACTAGAATATGATTTCATGCTTGATTGTTCAAAAAACACATTATTTTTCATATATTTTACATTATTACAGCTCCTCTCTCCCTAGTCTGGTTGAAAGATACTTACAAGTTGTGATCCATAAACAACAGATTGTCCCGACAAAATGGGAATGGCTCCGTCTTTCAGGAAAAGCTTTTGTGCGGATAGCCTGTACTGTCTTCTAGAAGCTGTTCTCCGTAAAATGTCCAGCGCACAGACAAATGTTGAGGTTATAATGTTCAGGAGCAGTGTTAAAAAAATCATCTGTCTTTGTCATGTTATATATATTATATATCTATAATACATTTTTCTTTTGTGTTCTAGAGAATTGTGCTTTGTTCATGCTGGACACATTCACTCCGCCAGGTGACGTGGGCACCTCAGAAGCGTTTAAATGTGTGCTCTCCATTGCACTATTCTCTAAAAGGCAGCAGTGTAGAGAAAATATCAGCTGAACTAGCAAGATACAGCAGTGAAAACGAGAAGTTTGTAACCAGGACAACTGTGAATGAATATTTTACTAAATATTCAAACTAATTATGAATCATCAAGTGGCATTTAAGCACATATGAAAGAGGGCATGAATTAAAAAAAAAAAAAAAATCTTTTATTTTTTGACATATAAGAGGTCATTGTACTATAAAAATATCCTGTAATTCCTCATTAGTCCAAAAAAAAAAAGAAGCTTTTATTGAAACCAAGCTCAGAAAAGTTTGTCAGCCAAACTTATAGTGTGATAAAAGAACGCCTCTGCAGAAGATCGACGCCCACTTCTACATCATTTCCTCTTTAGCCCCGCCCACCGATTCACACATGTCCATTTTTCAGCATCGGAAGGTTTCAAAACGTGTAATTCCACACGTGTAATGGCGAAACTGTTACCCAATCATAGCAGTGGGCGTTTACTTCCAAGTCTTGATTGCGACACATCCATCAAAAACAGGATAGAAAATAGCTTATTACTTCCATTTTAGGATGCTTTTTGATGTAAACAGCTTGATAATATTGTAAGTGGATCTCAGAGAACATTATGAAAAAAATAAAAAATGCAGTTTAGGACACCTTTATGAATGAATTCCTTTATTCGCACTATAAGATTAATAAAAGCTACAAATGCATCAAATGAATATTGTTCATCATAGTAAATTGGACGTTTTTTTAGTCAGTGTGGAAAAAGTAATAGTCCTTTTAAATGACCAGCTGCAACATGCAGTTACATAAAGAAAAACATATGTATGCTTTGTATGTATTGCTTCTATGTTTTTCTCTTCGCCCCAATATATGTGTTTTTTATACATTGTTATATGTGGTAAATTAAGGTATTTTTGTTTATGTATGTATGATCTATCGATCCTGCATTTTGCCCTATGTTTTTAATCTCCAGACGCACAGCGCTTGTTTATTCACGTCTCTGTGAATATGTGTGCTAGATCCATATTTAGAACTGGCAAGAAGTGTTGAGGCTGCACTCTTTTCTCTCCCCTCCTCATTACTGCACTCCCATTCCCTCTTTCCTTCTCTCCTTCTACAATTATAATGGCCATTAATTATGAATCCTTCCATGGATGAACAGAGCGATTAAGACGGCCGAACAGGCGAAAGAGAGAGAGAAAAAATGAGAGAGAGACAAACGGCTTTCCATAGATTCATCGTTCTTAAATGGTTACCATGGAGAAAAAGCCTAGCCTGTATTTGACGCTGTCTGTTCGCCTATACGAAAGCAGGAGATTTAATTTTCTCTTTATTAATTCAAGTTGCTACCCAGTGGAGCGGGAGGGGGTTGGGGGCATGCTTTCCGTAATTATTTCCACATTATTGCTACTACTAATAATAACGCTGATAACAGGGAATTTGTTTGGCCTCTCAACCTAGAGGTTTTTCAATGTGGATTATGTGGTATTGAGCAACCGCTAAAAGACATGCCAGCGAAATGCTTTCCTGGGAAAATGGGGGCAAATTCCCAGGGTTGTTCACTGTCAAACAGCCATGAAAAGAAGAGGTTGTAGTAGAGGAATGTGTGATCCAAATGAGCAGCGGGAATACATTTTTACAATGTTTTTTTACATTTTTAATCGAAGGAATGCACATTTCTGACATTAAAGTGAAAAAATTATCACAGATTGCTTCTGAAATGGTCTTTTATTTCGCACAACATGTTCCTTGCATTCATATCTGGAGACATAATGTCCCTAGGAACTCACTCTGAGCAGCTTTTATTACTGTAGGAAAACAACGTTGTGCTTTTGAAGGTATTTGCATACCCGAGCTTAGTGATTAACCCAACATGTAAGATCATGTAAACACCTTAAACTGTATTATTTAATCAGGAAAGGTTAAAGCAAAGCACTGATTTTTTGCCCATTACTCTAGTTTTGCTCTCCGTATGAATGTCTTTACCAGCATTATAGTGTTCATGTCTATTCACCTTTTTTACATCCAAAACCCAACATTTTCAAAATCATATGCAAATTCAGTTCTTTCCTGTTTTTGGTTTGTTTTGAGTTGAGCTCATTTTTGATAACTTTCAGCTAATTGTTGTAAATGTAAACTATATTAAAGTGCCCCTATTATGTTGTTGTAAAGTTCCTAATTTTGTTTTGGAGTTTTCTACAATAAGTTTACATGCATCAAAGATCAAAAAACACTTTCATTTACTCATAATATACATTGCACATCACCTTATTTTTCAATGATTCTCAAACGACTCATCCAAAGATTCAGTCTCCCTAAACCCTTCCTTTACGGCAGTCTACTCTGCTCTGATTGGTCAGATGGCCCAGTCTGTTGTGATTGGCCTACTCTGCTCTGATTGGTCAGATGACCCAGTCTGTTGTGATTGGCCTACTCTGCTTTGATTGGTCAGATGACCCAGTCTGTTGTGATTGGCCTACTCTGCTCTGATTGGTCAGATGACCCAGTCTGTTGTGATTGGCCTAATCTGCTTTGATTGGTCGGATGGCCCAGTCTGTTGTGATTGGCCTACTCTGCTCTGATTGGTCAGATGACCCAGTCTGTTGTGATTGGCCTACTCTGCTCTGATTGGTCAGATGGCCCAGTCTGTTGTGATTGGCTAATAGAATTAACTTAATGTAGCAGAATTAATATTACAATCAATTAACCTGTTTGTCCAGCAAACACTGAGTGTTAATTGTTTATTAATTCTAAGAAATGTTCATTTCCGAGGTGTGGGAAATATATCTTTCTCACTGTACAGTACTACTCAGAGCATGTAGCCAAAATCTGCACGATTAGGGACTCTAGTTATGAGCAAAACAACAAACAACCTTGAGTATGATACAAACAAGACTTTATTAACTATATTAACTGAACTATTCTAACATATTACACACACATACATGCATGCAGTTTAGCAGTGGAAAGAGAGCTGAAGCAGAATACAGGAAAGCAAGAAGTTATTGCATTGTTTGAAATTCAGCAGATCAACAGCCTTGAGCAAACCATCAGTTTAGTTCTAATACGCCCTTCTGAAAAAAAGGGTAGTGATACTTAATGTATCAAATAATGAGACTAAATTTGATACTTGTTTGTCTCGCCCATTTGAATAGAAGTGTCCTGATGCAGTTTACTGAGGCTCCAGTTGATCTTTGCTGATGTTGTCTTGATGAGAGAGAACCAGTTGGAGTCAGAGGATCTTTGGTGAATGGAAGGACGAGGCCGCAGCCTGGCACAAACTCATGGGTCCTTCGAAGACTAGCTCAGCATTATCTTCACATTAGGATTTCTCAGAATGATCAGTGATCTTTCAAAGTGTGAAGATGTCACACCCTCTGGAGGTGTTGAAGAATCTTATGTTCTAGCAGTGTATTTGCATATGTTATTTGATTGGGTTTTTACGAGAAGAACCTTCAAGATTCTTATTATACTAATGTGCCACAGAGTTAGAAAAATGTAATGTAAATTAACGAAAATTGGAGTTCATAGAGACCAAACATGCTACACGTGATCTTAGTAAACCATAGTATGCAATTCTGAAACATTAATTCAAAAGAGCTTGAATTAATACTTAGGAAAGGAGTATTAGTATCTGTATCCCTGTAAAAGGAAAATCATGAGATGGGAAAATGTTTATAGTGGTTATATAGGTTTAAAAGGGTTTATTTGTACTTTTCAATGAGAATTAAGTTAAGAGAAAAGAGAATTAAGAGAAAACATAAACAGTCTTATCACTCTTAATGTGTCCTGTAACCGAAAGGTTCTGCCTGTGTGTTACTTGCAGTTAACTCTAGCCCATGGTTTGCTTGTTGGGTGAGGGATATTATGGGTTATTTGTTAAATATAACAAATAATTGCGTGTCTGATCTGTCTCAGTCACTACATGGCCTACTCTGCTCTGATTGGTCAGACGGCCCTGTCTGTTATGATTGGTCTACCGCTTACAACGCTTGTCGGAAAACGAAACGCCTATTTACCATAACTGCATTTCATCTCTGGAGGCTTCCTAAAGCTCAGCGATTGTACACACTGTAAAGACAGCCTCGATTTTACCATATCAATCCAAGTGCGAGTCTGATGATGAAACATTGGAAGAACTAGTTATTCATAAATGGACACAATTTTAGGTAATTTATGAAAGAACTGTGAATTTAAGCTCCATTTAAGGTGCCAATTCATGTGTGAAACTGATTCTTCATGCTCCTCCCAACAATTCTCTCACAATTTGAGCCTGATGAATCTTGACATTGTCATCCTGGAATATGGCCATGATGTGTCTTCCTACATGGTTAAGAAATGAAAAGCTACACACTCCATCAATTAGGATTAGAAGAACTGTTGCCAAACATATAACATGCTAGAAACATAATAATCACTGCAATAATGATCCAGTCACAGACTCTTAAGCATTTGCCTATTTAAATCCTAACAGCTTTACTCTTTTTACCTGGGCAGTGTGTAGCCTAATTTTGGGGACACCCTCTAGATATATACTCTTTATTTTGTGCATTCGCAAGTGTCTGACTAACTTGCAATGTAAGTGTCGTTCATTTCAAGAAAATGTAGCTGCTTTATTAAATGGTCATTTTAACAGGTTTTAAATTATTAGTTTCACATATTTAATTCAACAACACTGTTGCAAATATATTCATGACTACTTAAATTATGGGACTACATTTTTGATAAAAGCTTTCTTTTCTAGGTACACTTTGTTCTGTCCGTGGTTTTGCATGCTGTACATTTGCCAGACCAGCTCACGTCAATAGTACAGGTCTATTTTAGGGAAAGTATATATTTTTAAGTTTGTTATGTTGTGAATTGGGTCGCTGACTATGATTACTTGTCCCTTGTCAACCGCCTCTCAGAGCATCACTGTTTGAATGCAGTTGTGTGTTTAACTAATGAAATGTTTGTGCAGTTATCATAAGGACACATTATCATTTGTCTTTACTGGATATCCTCTCTCACACCGACTCTTCCTCTACAAACACATTGGTTCGTCCTGGCTGACAGCTCGGTCCAGATGGAGTGTGCTATTTTGGCAGAGACCGGCAATCGAACCCTATGAAGAGAACAAGAGTTTCCCTTTCACACTCTCAAATCCCAGATGTTTCTCTCATTAGCTTGCTGTCATCCACATCTCATTTCTTAGAACCAAATCGGGCGCTCACACAATGTCATGTGCAAATGGGCTGTGCCAGTTTAAATACAACCGCCCGGGTAACACTTAGTAGGTGATAGCACATATGAAATTAAAAGCTCAAAAATGCAATTAGTACATCTATTATTTAAAGGTTCAGTGAGAATCTATCACTTGGAGTATTTATGAGCACTGGTCTCAGGAGAAGGTGCATTTTTGCCTTAAATGACTAAATGAATTCATATAAAAGTCATTTACTCAGCCTCATCTTGTTCCAAACCCGTATATTTGTTCTGTGGAACACAAAAGAAGATATTTTGAGGGGGAAAGAAATAAAATTTGTCCACACTTTGGAAGTCAATGGGGGGTCCAGTGTTGTTTTGGACCACACTGACTTTTCAAACGATGAAAGATTTTTCATTTTTGTCTGAACTGTTTAACACCATGTCCCAACAAATGTATGGTCTCTAATTGCTTATCTAAGAAATAAGGAATTTTCAGACTAAACCAACAACAAATACTTTTTAAAAGTAGGTAGAAACTGTGGTAGAAGCTGGTATTTCAATTGAGAATCCATATAAGAAAGTCAAATATGGAACAGACAGTACTGGCTAGTACCTGTATGTGAAATAAATGTACACAATAAAGGATAAAACTTTGTAAATATAACATGTAACGCTATTTTGGTCTTCATTTAATAAATATTTTATATTCATTCATATATAGCCATACATGTCAATGCATATATTGCAGTATATTGAAAAATATAAGCACTAGTTTCCCAAATATGGAAATGTATTATGTAATATATCGCATTATATTTTGCAGTATATTCCCATAAAGTTTTGTTCCGTAAGGGTCCCTCGTCTACTTGTGATCTGATCGACCAAAACTCATCTTAATACCAGGTGTAAACCGGGCCAGAGATGCATGTGTATCCCTTGAGGCAGAACAGGTCAACCAAGCATGTGAAAACGCACCCATCTGAAGTTTAGGACCTCCGGCAGGACACGAGCCTTCATTTGGCTCGGAAAGATCTTAGCTGCTCTTGTGAAGATGGGATTAAACTTGTGATTTATTTACCAAAAGACACCTAAGGGGCTGCGGAGTCAGGGCTAAAATATCACACATCAGCACCTATTCGATTAAAGCGTTTTTCCCCCTAATGATTTGAGTCTGCGTGTTTGATATTTGTCGATCGCTTTGAAGTTCTTTTAACCGTGGCTCTGTGCATAGTAAGTCTTTGATTCTTCTAGATTAGCCAGAAACCAGTGTTTCCTCTGCACAAATCAAATTAAAAATTGCATTACCTGTGATTATCTGCATGCTACATATGCTCCGGGTCAACTCTCGGTGTGAAGTGAATTATGACTCGCCGCAATATCGCTCATTTGCAACGTCCCTGAAGTCTCTGACAGAAGTTCAATGAGGAATGAGCATGTCAGGGCAGAGCCCCTCCACGTATGGATAAATCAATGTCTGTCTTATTACCAGCATTTGCATAAACCACTGCAACTTCCTCTTTGTCTGAGGGCAACCATGACTGGTCCAACTCATTAACTTGCCTCATTTGCTTTTTTATGTCTCATTCTTCCCCATTTTCCCCATTTTACTCTTATTGTTAGACTCTGCATTCATTTTTGTTCCTCTTTTGTTTCTTTTTCCATTTCATTTTCTCTCTGTTCCATTCTGTAATGGCAGAGGCCTGGAGTTGGAGGCAAAAACACAGTCTGCAGTAACTAATCAGAGCATTTGGTCTTTTTCTTTCCTCCCGTTGGCATTACAGATAAGATATTATTCAGCACAGTGTGTTTCTCTCTTATCAACACATGGCAACACACACATACTCCTCAGAACGAGGACTTGCGGATCTGTTGAGTCCATTGTTTAAGACTGAGGCATGTTAGTCTATGCAATGTAAATGTTACTGAAATGTTGTCTCAGTGTCAAAGATGCGCTTGATGCACAGTTTGAGAGAATTGAGATGTGCTTGAGATTTACTTATCGCTTGATGGATGATAGCATGAGAGAAAGCCGAAAAAGATTACCAAACAACTGTAAAAAGTGGAATAGGATGACAAAAAGAGAGCAATCCAACTTCCATTATCAGCAGCTCGTAATGTGGTGGCATCAGCAAGCTGGTGGGCAAGGAAGATTTATAGAGAGATTGTCAAACATAACCATTTACTCATCTTATCCAACTTCTCAAAAGTGGATTGCAGTACTCTACAAAATTGGCATGTTTAACCGCAAATGTTTGAAAGAAATTGACACATGTTTACTGAATATCTATGGAGGTCATGTTCGAGTGCTCCTGCCTTCACAGTGATGATCGAACTGTCACTTGCTTTTTTTCCAATTTTGTTAAAGTACTGAATTACTGAGCCTCCGACAAACCTGTCAGTCGGCATTACTCTCACTGAGTATCACAAACACAAAGGTATGTAATGGAATGCATTGTGGCTGCTTTTCAACACGACTGACTAAGAAGTTGTTAATGCGTCATCTGGAATCACTTCTAGCAAGTCAGCATTTAAGACCGATGAGCTGAGGCCTGGGGATTTTTAGCCTTTTCATAAATTAATCCATATTCAAATCAGCTTATGAATATGATGAGGCAGGCTGCGATGCCATTGGCTGGATGAGGCTGTCTGACTTCAGCATGGTAATTAGGAGGCAAGATAAGATCATGGCCGCCAATCTCCAGCTATTCATCCCGAACCTGCCATTTCAGCTCAACACTGAGATGCATATTCACTAGCTTACAGCTAATAATAATAATAATACCAATAAAGCTGTTTCTGATAGTGCTGTAAGATGCGTACACACGCATATAAGGAGCAGGGATGATGAATGCGTCCATATTGCTCTCTCACACACACATTGATTGGGTATTGAACATATGAAGCCTTTTTAATCCTGGAATAATCAGTACCATCAGCATATTTAATGATCGTATCATAATTTTCTCATTACAATCAGAGCGTGATTTAATATTTTTGTGAAAATGAGATATTCACAGTACTAATTAGCGAAGTAATGAGTCTCTGGTTTGAAATATTAGATTGATGGGAAAAGTCTTGAATTTTTAATTTTCATAAAGAAGAGGTTGTGGGTTTTATAAAGCATGAAGTGAGATCCATCATTTCGAAATGCAATATTATTCTCTGTGTGTGTGTGTGTGTGTGTGTGTGTGTGTGTGTGTGTGTGTGTGTGTGTGTGTGTGTGTGTGTGTGTGTGTGTGTGTGTGTGTGTGTGTGTGTGTGGAGAATGATAGATGGAGCTCAAGAGAAGGACACACACACACACACACACACACACACACACACACACACTGACTGTCAAATCCTAAAAACTACCCAGAATGGTGTCACAGACTCACAGATTTAGTTATCTAGGAGCAGCATTTGTGATGCTCAGTTTTTACTATAGTAATCCATGCCAGAATCTTTGCTGTGGAGTTTCTTGCTTGTCATTTACATCACTAGGGGTGCGTCTCAATCAGCTCCCTCGGTCGTGAAACAGTGTATAACGCACACAAATTCAGGCACTGGTAAGGACAGTAAGGACCCTGGCTCACTACACAATCGGGACACTGATAGTGACATGACAACATCTTTGTTGTACTACGTCTCTTCTGGCATTTATGAACAAGATCATCACACACATCTTTCTGACATTATTTGTTTGTCATTTAAAAGTACATTATGATAAAATACTTTGATTGTTACATAACATTTCAGCTGTAAATTAATTATAAATTCTAGATTATGTTCATTGCCTGTCTAGTGATGTATGTTTAACATCAATCGCATGTCATTATATGTTGGCTCACGTGATTGTTTCGTGCTTCAGAACTTCCTTTAAAGGGGAAATGAAACGTCCATGTTTTGGCACTGGTAGTAGCTACATACAGTATATTAGAAAAATCACCTTGCCAAACATTTTATTTTAAAAAGTTGGTAAAACCACAGATATGACAAAATTATTTTCGTAATTTCTAGCTATCTATCTAGCTAGCGAGTCGCCATTTTGAAGTGACGCCACAGCCTACGTAACGGGGTTGGTTGGTTCCGCTGGTGAGTGAAGAGAGTGAAGCGTTACTGGACCGAACTGAATACGCAATTGATTTGAAATGGAGGAAGACGAACTTGAAAGACCTGTTGAGCCTGTGTGTCCCATTGCTTATGCATTTGAGTCGATACGGCGTGGGAACCGAGCAGTGGTACGTCGCTATGTCGAACAGCCGGTGATACATGGCCGTAGCCAGCTATGAGGTCACCGAGGTCCGGACCTCGGTTATTTTTTTACATTCAAAAATAAAATTTCAAGCTCTCTGAATGATTAATTAGCCGTTTAAACCCTCATATGAGTGTTTGCAATTGATTTTGCTGCGAGAATCTAGCGCAGTGAACGGGGCTTAAGAGCGCGTTGTGAGGGCGCGGGTGCGATCCAGTGTTGCCAGATCCACCTAATGGAAAGTTGACAGTAGTCTTCTGGACTTGTTTTTCTGATTTAATGTCACACTTTAGGAAGTTATTAAAGTGGAAAGTTGCATGTTAGGGTTCGTGATATATTAATCTTATTTCCAAAACACAAGCTTTGAACTTATTTCGGATTATTATAAAAAAATTAAAAAATTGTTGCTTGTTTTTCGTAGCAATATCTAGCAACATTTTACTGTCGGCATTAATACAAATGAAAAAAGCTTATAGAAAAACTGTAATTGCTGACAGGAAGATACCACATTCGCTAAGACAAACGCAATGATCATCGTGATTATCTGTAAGAAATGTATAACACTATCAAAAACAATAGCATAATAGGCAAGGCAAGGCAAGTTTATTTATATAGCACATTTCATACACAATGGCAATTCAAAGTGCTTTACATAGAAGAAATTAAAATAATAAAAAGAAACAAGAATAATTAAAACAGTTTAGAAAAATAAAATGAAATACAATACAGTACAGTCGGACGAACAGCGGCACAGTGCTCATTCAGTAAATGCATAGCTAAACAGAAGTGTTTTGAGTCTGGATTTGAATGTGACCACTGTAGGAGCACATCTGATCTCTTCTGGAAGCTGGTTCCAGCATAATAGCTAAAAGCAGACTCACCATGCTTAGAGTGAACCCTTGGTATTTCTAGCTGATATGATCCTAATGATCTGAGTGATCTGTTGGGTTTATATTCAGTGAGCATATCTGCAATGTATTGAGGTCCTAGGCCATTGAATGATTTATATACCAGTAATAATACTTTGAAATCAATCCTAAATCTAACTGGGAGCCAGTGTAAAGACCTGAGGACTGGTGTGATATGTTCATATTTTCTGGTTCTGCTCAGAATCCTGGCGGCAGCGTTCTGTATGAGCTGCAACTGTCTTATGGTCTTTTTGGGAAGGCCAGTGAGGAGTCCATTACAATAATCCACCCTGCTGGTGATGAAAGCATGCACAAGTTTCTCTAAGTCTTGTCTGGAAACAAAGCATCTAATTCTTGCAATATTTTTCAGATGATAGTATGCTGATTTAGTTATTGCTTTGACATGACTACTGAAACTAAGGTCTGACTCTAGTGTCACACCAAGATTCCTGACTTGATTTTTTGTTGTTTGACCCCTAGAGAGAAGGTATGCGTTCACCTTGAGAACTTCATCTTTGTTTCCAAACGCAATAACTTCAGTTTTGTCTTTGTTTAATTGAAGAAAGTTTTGACACATCCAACTGTTGACTTCATCAATGCATTGGCACAGGGAGTCAATGGGGCTGTAATCATTAGGCGATAGGGCTAAGTACAGCTGTGTGTCGTCTGCATAGCTGTGGTAAGCAATTTGGTTGTTTCTCATTATTTGGCTCATTGGGAGCATATACAGGTTGAACAGGAGTGGCGCAAGAATTGAGCCTTGAGGGACTCCGCATGTCATGGATGTCCACTCAGACTTATGGTCTCCTATACTCACATAATAACCTCTCTCATCTAAGTATGACCTGAACCATTTTAGGACTATCCCAGAAAGCCCCACCCAGTTTTATACAGATCTGTATGTTACAGAATCAAAAACAATAGCATAATACAGATCTTTATGTTACAGAATCAAAAACAATAGCATAATACAGATCTGTATGTTACAGAATGAAGCAGGAAGACGGCTTTTTTATTTAGTCATTTCAGTGAGCCAAGGATTGAAGAGTAGGGGAGAGCGGGGCACAACCTAACGCTTTTTGACTTTCTCAGTTTGTGTAAATCTACTTATGGTTCAGAGTATTTATTTTTTCCCACATTAATTTCCCACATGTCTAGTACAATTATGTGGTTTTGTTTTATTAATACAGTATATACTTTTTTCTTGACATACCCCGAAAGAATGGAAGTGAAATGTGACAACATGCCCCATAGGTGGGGTACATTGTAACATGTGTGGGGCACATTGTAACATAACATATGACAGCTTAAAATGTTATCTGATCTAATAAAAAATATATACAAAACAAACTAAAATATTTTCTAAATAAAATACAATTAAAAAACGTTTTCATATAAAATAATGGCAATTTTTAATAATTAAATATAAACTCATTTTTGAGTTTTGACTACGAACACATGAAAACACAGCTATACAACATAGTTCAAAACAAATAAATAATTAGTAATTTCTGAACATTGACTCTCAGTCTTTATTCACCTTTTTCTCACGTTTTCCCAATAAAATTAATAAAAGTATAGAATATAATAGCATATTTCTAATAGGGGCACATTGTAACTCAGTGTTACAACATGCCCCCGCCTGCACAACTGGGATTTAAACCCTGCTAGTGTCTTCTGCTAGTTAGCGAAGCATTAAAGAACTATCTCAACTGTTAAATAACATCTTGGAGATAAAAATAATATCATATTTGTCTTATTTTAAATAAAACAAAAAATAGAGATGAAAAATTAACTTAAGTAAGATATTTACTTTTGCTATGGTTTAATAAATGTCTATGGATATCTTCCAAAAATAAAAATAATTTTGGCGGAATTTTTTTTTTCTATATAGTGTTGATATGGCAACTAGTAAATACACAAAGTTTCGTCATCCAAGCATGTGCGGAAGTATTTAAAACAAGCGTGTTAGTGTTACAACTAGCCCCGCGTTAGGTTGTGCCCCGCGCTCCCCTAGTCCACACACACACACACACACACACACACACACACGCACACACACACACAAGCTATAACGTTAGCAAATAGCCTGTAAATAGTTTGTAACATGTCTGTAAAATGTAAAACATTATATTGAATAAAAAATTATTTCACAAACATCTACAGTGTGCAGTTTGTTAACATAACGTTAGACGTTGTCTTTTTGTCTGGTACTAATAAACTTCACTAGCTAAACACTAAGTTAGCGTTATTTAGCTAGTTCATGCTTACAGCTGTTAGCTAACAATGACTGTACCTAACGTTAGTTGTTCGCTGGTTCGACCAGCACATGCATCTAGTTAACGAGCCAGTGTGATGCAAACATGTATGAGAGGTTTGACATGATAATATGATAGCAGATGAATGCTTTTTATGCGTAGTTTAATGTTAAGTTTTATGTCTTTCACTGCGTTTTACTGAAGCCTTTAAAGCCAACCAACCCCGTGACGTCACATGTTAGAATACTGCACAATGGCGGCGCCCTGGCCGCGAAAGATATAACGTTTTTTCTTTTTTCTTTTATATGTTTACATTTGTCACGTTTCTTATATAATTGTTGATTATAGTGGAAATCCATTTTGTAAATCATGTAAACTTGATTGACTGCTTCATTTCCCCTTTAAGGGAACATAGTGTGCATCGATTCTCCCTTATTTTCATGGTGGGAGTTTTTAGGGAGTGAACGCTTCAGTGCACTAGAAGGATTTTGCGATTGAGACAACCTCTAAAATGGCCGACTCCCTGATCAGTGCCCTGACTACTGAACTGGGGAGCAGATTTAGACGCACACTGTGTTTCCATCCAAGTTTGTGCCAAGTTTGTTATTTTAGATAATAAATGGCTTGCGGTTATTAGGGCTGGCTGGCATGAGGATGTATATCGAAATGTCTATCGTTAGAGATTTTGCTATATCACGATGATGTAAATGTATAGCACTATTGACACTGCAGAGTGATGAAATGCTTGAATGAGAATATAAGAAGCGGGATGTTAAAAAGTTATATGCGCAGAATATCCGGTGCAGTGCTCGTGCTGACTGGCACACAGCCAAAGTGCGCTCACAGAAAGCTGAATTTGGGACGTGCTCGATGTTAAAAAGTGTTATTAAGCACAATAAGCACAGAAAGCCGCGTCTCTCAGCATGCGATCGCAAATTCAGTTCACGTCTTATTGCGCTTGAATGGTCGAATACACACGCAATTATGTAAAAATGGTCATCGCGTGGAGAATTCATGTAAACACAGCCGGTTATGTCTCAAGTGAAAGTAAACAGTTGTGTGTATCAGTATAATGGATCTGTGTGTTTGGTCTTAAAGGGACAGCAGCCTAAAATAACTGCTGCTGATCTTTGTCATTAATGTGAATCAAACAAAAGAGAAAATAACTTACTGCTCTTGACTGAATCACTTGTTTTGGCTTTAATAAGAATACATTTTATTATTAAATTTCTGTACTAATTCTAACTACGTTTAATAAACCTATTGTACCTGAAAAACTTAATTTGTTAAATTCATATTTTTGTTATATTGTATTTGTCCTATTGTTTGTAATTTGCTTCTTTATTTCTTATTTTTAATGACAGAAATTAGATAAAACAACACAAAATAACTATATTGTGATATATTGTGAAATAAAATGTCATCACCCACTCCCAGCGTTTTTTTTTTTTTTTTTGTAGTAAATCATTTTGACTTAATTTAAAATAAATATATCGATTTAAATAAATAAATTCAAATAACTTATTTTAAGAATTTGTTACATTTGTAACAATACATATAATAATAATAATAATAATAATAATAATAATAATAATAATAACAATAATAATAATAATAATTTATAAAAAAATATTTGTTTTGGCTCTGGCCATGATTCAATGATAGCATTTCATAATAACCAGAGTAACTTTTTTTTCTGTTGTTGCTGGAATTATTATTATTTCAAGTTGAGGCAAAGTCACACTTCTGATTAATTTATTTTATTTTATTTTATTTTTTATTGTAGTTTATGTGATCCACTTCAACTTGCTGTATACATTTTTAAGTGCGTTTTGGAAATTGAATTCACATCTTGGTGATTTCATCTTGCAATTTTAATGCTATATCCCAATATTCTCATAAAAACATGTGAACCCAGCTATAGTCCTTTTTTTAATTTACTCTTTCTTTCCCTCTCCATCTTGATGTTTATCACATTTTGTGTATTTTAGTCTCCCCTGTTTCCCTCAGTCTTTGTTTTCTGTGTTTATCTTTGTCTATTTGAATCGCCCCCGGTGCCGTCTTCCTGCGGACCGACCGCTCATCACATTTACTCTTTCCTCCATCTTGATGAATCTTTCTCCATGTTTTCCATCACTCTTTCTAAATCTCCTCTGTTATCTCTTTAGGTATGTGCTGCTTACCTGAAGCTGCAAATTCATGACAAACAAAGGGTCCAACAAACACAGTCATACAATCATACACGTGTGCCATTCTAGAGAGGAGCATGTATTGCACAAACACACACACTCACAGAGAAAAGGACAGAGACAGATGTAGACAGACAAGAATTGTCTCGTCACAGAACAGGCAAGTCTCTTTGCGGCAGCTTTGGAAGGTTGCCAGGCAACAGTGAACTGTGGCTGCCATGACTGGCCTTTCAGCAACAGTGGAACTCTTATTATAAAACAAGTAGTTCTACCAGAAAGACTCGAGAGGCAAAATAACGTAACAAGTATGCATTTATTAACAGCCCAGCAAGCAAGTATTATGATATAAAGTTCTTTGGCGTATGCCCCGTCCGTAGCTCGTAATCCGAGGGTAGGAATCTGCATTTCCTGCCTGAAGACGAAGGCAGGGGCGCAGCCGACCCCCGGGGAGGTATGGGAAGGGACCATCCTGGTGGTGGTGAGGAGGATGGAGGGGAAGGGACCATCCTGGTGGTGGTGGGAAGGATGGCGGTGAATGTAGGCATCAGCATCTGCGAACTCAGACATGTATAAGTACCGATCTTTTATACTACAAGTATTAGAACATGATTGGATAGATGAGAAGATAAGAAGTGATGTTACAATTGAGTATTCCCGGCAGAACTTACGCTAAAGCTTTAATTTCCGGTCCTTGACGCTTCATCTAACAGACCCTTGCATCACTACACAACACCCTTAGCAATATAAACAAACAATATACTGTCAAACCGGTTCCATGTATTATGAATTACTGTTTATAATTTATTTAATGTAGTATGAGTGACCCCTGCTGGCGTTATGTCTCTGTCATTCACCTTTAAAGATGCAGTAAATGATTTCTGAGAAACACTGTTGATATTTGGAAATCAACCCAAACAAACACACCCCCATCCTGAGTGGACACGCCCCCTACTGCTGATTGGCTCACTCTCTCTCATCCCCCATCATGAGTGGACACGCCCCCTACTGCTGATTGGCTCACTCTCTCTCATCCCCCATCATGAGTGGACACGCCCCCTACTGCTGATTGGCTCACTCTCTCTCATCCCCCATCAAGAGTGGACACCCCCCCTACTGCTGATTGGCTCACTCTCTCTCATCCCCCATCATGAGTGGACACACACCCCTACTGCTGATTGGCTCACTCTCTCTCATCCCCCATCATGAGTGGACATTCCCCCTACTGCTGATTGGCTCACTCTCTCTCATCCCCCATCATGATTGGACCCGCCCCCTACTGCTGATTGGCTCACTCTGTCCTCCCCCATCATGAGTGAACCGACCTTACTGCTGATTGGCTACAAGTGTGTTGTGGTGCTCGGTCCGAGTTTTTTTTAACAGCGCTTCACAGAAATTACTTACTGCACCTTTAATTTTGAGGCAACAACCTTCCCCATCAAAGTAAGTCTGTGAGAGACAATAGCTTTTTCTCAAAACCAAGAATGCAAAGAATTGACTTGTGTTCTTGGGGAGAACGCTCTTGCTAGTTGTTCTTGGAAGAATGAACTCACAAGGTGACGAGCACACAGAACGCTGCTGACAGTTTGAGACGATGTGTTCTTGCTGGTATTGTGCAATAATACCCCCGCACAGACGCCGTCTGCAGTACCCAAACATAACGCGATTTAAATAACGGTTTAAACGGGTTTAAATAACCCAAACATAACTCCTTCCTCGAATGCCGAAATGAATGCTGGGATATTTCTGCCCTCAAGTTCACACAAGTTACCAACCGCTGCATCCTCTGTAAAATGGGTGTGTCAAGAACACTTCCGGGATTTTTAACCGTTTTTCCAAAATGCAAACTTGTGTATTGGGACAGTACTTGGGCAGCGAATGATGACGTTTCACAAGTTCACAAGAACACAAGTACAGACAAGAACGCATATTGAGAAATGGCCAATGTGTAGTATGTGGAAATATCATATATTGTGTTAAAAAATAAAGGGCACAGTAGTGTTGTCAAAAATATAAATATTTCGATTTGTATCGGTACTGAAATATCTGAAACGGTTCTAATACTGCTTTTCGGCAGTACTGATACACCAATTCCAGCTGCGTGTTCTCGCTCTCTCTTCTCTCCAAACTCCTCTCATTCGCTCCGGTTGAATAGTGCGTGTATTGCACATAGTTTTAGTCATTATTGCAGGTTTCGCGCTCACACCAAAAGTGCACGCACCACTGATCTATGTAAGTGGCGCTCTCGTAAAGCCATCTCTCAAACAGCTCGCGAGTGCAAAACTGACTTCTTTTTCGTGGCTTATTGCAAAACGGTCAAATACATACAAAATGATATCAAAATGCAAGTCTTGCCGATTATTGAGGTAAATAGAGAACGTAAATAGTTGAGAAAGAAAACGCATGTTGTGTAACAGTATATTGGATCCGTGCATAAGCTCTTAAACTGAAGAGAATATCACTCGCTGCTCTTGACTGAATAACTTTTGTAACTTTAATTGTAAGCATTAATCTGTTTAAATTTTACAATGAAAAGTATCCTGTGTTATTTTACATTTGATTACTTTCATTTCTGTAGTATTTCTTACCTTAATACTACTGTTAGACCCACCTGAAAAACTTAAAGCCATATTTTTTTCACTTGTCTCTTTATTCTATTGTATTTATTTTTGCTATTGTTTGCAATGTGTTTATTTGTTCTTATCTTACCATCTTCTTCTTGTTCTACCTCTTTGTGGTTTAGAAAATAGTATCGAATATCGATATTTTTTAAGGTATCGTATCGAAGTTGGAAATTCCCAGTATCCGGACAACACTATGGCACAGCGCATGAGAAGAGTTTGAGCTGTTGTGTATGTGTGTGTGTGTGTGTGTACTTGTACAACTATCTTTGTGAGGACCAGTTTGAGTTTTAGACCACTGGAGTGAGGACAAAGAGAGTAAAGTGAGGACATTTTGGCCGGTCCTCACTTTCTGAGACCCTTTAAAGGCCTGTTTGAGGGTCAAGACTTGGTTTTAGGGATAAGGTAATAATGAGGTTAAGGTTCGGTTTAGGGTAAGGGTTCGCGTTAGGCACTTAGTTGTGATAGGTAAGGTTAGGGTAAGCGGCTAGAAATTGCATTCATTGTGTCAATGAATGTCCTCATAAAGATAGATGTACAAGTGTGTGTGTGTGTGTGTGTGTGTGTGTGTGTGTGTGTGTGTGTGTGTGCTGTATGAAGAGAGATGAATGTTTTTAGCTCTTTGTCTATCCGGGGCTATTTCTCTAACAGAGGAGAGGGCTCTTTACACCTGCCAGTAAAAGCCTCTGCTCCATCATCAAATAAATATGAGAACATCTCTTTCTTTCTGTCTCTCTGTCTCTTCCTCCCTGTGTGTTCTTCTTGTCATTCTCCCAGTGAGCCTCTGCATTTTCCATCTCTTACTCATCCCTTTTTTTCCCGGAAATGTATCTGGCAGTGTTACTGTTGCATCATTGTTACCATTGTGGCACTGATACTATTACTTAACAATTACTGATATTTCACTAGCGTGTTTTCATTACCCTTCAAATTGCTCAAATTGAAATTGAAAATAGGCCCAATGAAAACACGTAAAAAAAATAAAAAAAAATTACGCTCTCATGAGGTGGTTTTCCAGGCAATTCGAAAAAGGAATATTTCGCAAAACTGCAATGGAAACAGTTTTTTCCATTTACAGATCAGCTGACATAGATGGCAAAGTTTTTCATTAAACTCATAAAAGACAAAAGTATTACAGGAATACTGGATTCTAAACAACAAAGAAATGCCACACTTGATCAAGACCTCGAAGCAGATATGAGGGAGAAACACCCAAAAACACCTCATATGTGCCGCTAACAAGTATAAGAGGCTTTCCTTAACATTAATGCTTGGATAACACGCCACGACTCCTTCCATTAAAAATAATTAATCATTATTAAGTATGGCTGAGGTATACTTAAACCTACTAACATCCATCGCCATGATTTTTGGAACGACTTATCGCAAGAGGAAAAAATGACGTTTTAGTTGCATAACATCAGTTAATGTAAACGGCGCCATTTCGCAATAGTTTTTAAACTAAATTAAGAAAATATGTGCAAATCTGTAATGGAAACGCGGCTACTGTGAACACTAATCACTATAATGCTTCATCACTGAACATCAGTCTAAAATGTCTTGTTGGTCTCAGGCTGGTCTGTTGACTGTGTTTGGGAGGTTTTGGGCACTTTTCAGACGTCAGATTGAGAGGCCATCTTGTCAGCCAGCTTAACACCAGCTTGGTCAGCATTTACCCTTTTTATTTATCTTTTTCAGATGAAATGGAAAGTTACAGGAACACTTTATTTTCATAGTCCACTTTAGACTGCTAACTATAAGTAACTTTGTTAACTAACTTTCATTAGAGTATTAATAGACTCTCTGCTTAATTTCTGCTAACACTTTATTTTGATGCTCCTCAACAGACACTCTACTGACTATAAGTAACTTTACAACTACTTGTCTTATTCTACTAACCATATCAGTCTACTAATCCTGTAATGAAAATTAGTGGCATGTAGTTACAAAGTTACTTAAAGTTAGTAGAATGTCTCAAGTGGACTATTGAAAAAGTTTAACTGAAGTTAAAGGTCTCATTCTTACACTCACACAGAGATACAAGTATTATTGTGTGTCGCTGTCGATCCTGAAAAGATTGCGGTTTGGTCTTCTGAGTGTGTCTGTATTAGATTGCTTTTGTTTGTCTGTGAGAAATAGAGACAGAAAGTGTGTATAACGGTGTGTTTTCAGGTAGCACTGGTGCATTGTGCTGTTCCCAACACACACAGTGGATAAACACAAAAACTGTCTCCCAGAAGCCAAACTATACAAACCCTGCGCTGCAGAATGCAGAGAGAGAGGGAGAAAGAGAAACTAATACAAAGTAAGAAACACATTAAAGAAACTCCAGGATGTGTGTTCACTATTTTGAAAAAACACTCTTAAAAAACTTCCTAAAGTTTATGCAAATTCGGTCTCTCTTTCTCTTGACAGTCTCCTTCACCTATAGAGTAAAGTCTGTACTCACTAGGCCCTTTCACACAGTTTTTACTGGTAAATTACCGTTAATAGATCATGTTTGAACAGGACCTACTGCTGATTGGCTACAAGTTTGTTGTGGTGCTGTCCACTATTTTTAGGACATTTTGTGTGCAACCGTTCCGACTTCTATGCTGCAATTTAAATCGATTTTTTTTTTCCTCATCAGTCTATTATTGTGGTATCATTTATTTCAGATAAACGCAGATTTACATGTCGATCTTCCCGTCTAACCAGGCAGTTCTTTGTCAGAATCTTTATCATATAGTACATTTTCTCCCTGCTAAGCAGATTCTTTCTCATCTAGTTTGACAATGTAAAGTATTACCATAGAAATATTGTGCGATTCTAATCTGTATTTATGAGCCATTTGTTTTTATAGATAATCATTTATAAATGTCAGCCAGTTGCAAAATATTATGAAAGTTTTGTGAATTCTGAAAGGCTCAACAGGAGTCCAGGCATTGTGTGCGAGTGCATCTCGCTCTCTCTCTCTCTCTCTCTCTCTCTTTCCCTGCTGAAATATTCCCAATAATGAAGAAAAAACATTATGACATTAATGTATAATTTATTGTATTCATTTATTTATAGTGCGAGTGAGTTATGAATGCATGAGTCCTTTCACTTCCATCATTGAACCACTGGCAATTTTGACTGGCAGGTTTTTTTCAGGGCAAAGAAAGGAGTAATTTAGAGACAGACAAAGAGCAGGGTTATATGCCTTTATATGAGATTGTGGGTGCACTGATGGACCACTGGCACAGTGCATGTAAAGAATGGGTAAAGTCGTGGAACCTTTAAAAAAAAATGTCCAGGTAGTTTTTCATTTCTAAATCAAAAGACAGAACTTACAAATTATATTTTGTTTAAATAAAATAAGGCCTATATATTTTCTCCTCAAATCCTCATTACTGCGATGCAAACGGAACGGACGTCACAGTTCGGTTCATTCAGTCAGAAGACGAATACAGTCGGTCACAGGTGATCCACACTCCAGTCCAGAAGGGGGCGCGTGCGGTAATGCAACACTGTTTGCTAACAACCACAACAGGAAAAAGAGCAGAAGAGACGATCTAGAGTCCAGATGGCACGCAAGAGCTTACTAGTAGCCTATATGCTGAGTTTCGATTCATATTTGTGATACGCTCCACAAATTTTACGAAAAGGAAACTGGGATGGCAGAAAGCGGCATCTTGATTGTTTCTTTATTTTACAAAAGCACAATGTTTTGTTTTTTAATTGTGAGTGACCCTTTCGAATGATGACTTACTCTTATCTGTATGACCATAGATCAGGGCTATTCAGCTAGCTTCATTCCAGGGCCGGATTATCAAATGGAAAAGTTGAGGTGGGCCGGTGGGTTGGTTTGGGGGTTTAGCATAACAGTGGTTACATAACAGTTTCAATAAATAAGCTAAAGTAAACCTAAAAAAGTATTGTATTTCTACTTTGAAATGTTGTACCCAACAGTATGCAGATATATAAGATAATAAATCAAAACTTGATAATTTACAGCCATGTATATTTTCCTTTGAACAAATTAATTAATTATACAAGCTCATAGCTATTGGTAAGAAATAAGAATTATTTTATTTATACTTGTTATGCATAAATGAAAATGTCCCTAAACACAGGTTAAAAACTATACGCACCTTTACAAAGAAACTGACATAATTTCATAACAAAAATGAATTATATATTCCTCTATACTCTCAGAAAAAAAGGTACAAAAGCTGTCACTGGGACAGTACCCTTCAAAAGGGTTCTAATGTGTACCATTTAGGTACTAATATGTACACTTTTGTAACTAATATGTACACTTTTGGTACCAATATGTACCTTTGAGGGACTAATATGCACTCTTTAGCACCTTCCAGACCAATAAATCGAATGCAATATAAATGACTAGAACATAGTATTCAATATAAATATTCCACATTTCTGCCCAAACCATGGTATATTACTAAAGTGGCCTACATTCATGGTAAATGTTTGTAAGGGCGGTGATTAGGGGATTTAAAGTCTTCTAATTTCGTTCATGGCACAATGTTTCTCCAGCTTTCCTCATCAGTCTTGTTGGGAATGTTGAGGCTGTTTCATCGATTTAATACTAGTTAAATCATCGAGTGATTTGTGGTTTGTAACAGAGATGTGTCTGTCGAACTGAAACGTTTCCCACTGGTTGTCGCAACGCTGTTTAATATTAGTGTCCAGGAGTAAACGCAACTCTGTGCTGGGCCGTGCTGAAACAACTAGTGAAACAACTGAAAACAGCGCCATGTGTTGTTACTGTACTGACCGAGAAACCGCTTCAGATGATTCAGTGACAGGTCCAAACGAATCCGAATAGTTTCAGACCGTTATGCAAGCATGTTTCGAAAGAATCAAACCAAAAGAATGATTAATTCACGAATGATTGGTATCGCTGGTTCAGTCCACAGAAATACGGGACACGCATAATATCTGCTGAAATATTCGCGTTTATATAACGTTTCTCAGGTCAATCAGAGCGCGTATCAAACTAAATTAGCCGCACCTCCAGGAAAAGAGGAGGAGCGAGGGTGGTGCCGGCAGGCCGGATGGAGATGATTGGCGGGCCGTCAGTTGAATAGCCCTGCCATAGATGATGGAGTATTTTAAGTTGTTTCCGCTGTTATAATGAGACAAAATCATTTGGCATTGTGCCGATTTGTGTCGTGGAAG